>JAXCMG010000039.1:1898116-1909642 GCA_034642415.1 Podarcis siculus | reverse complement strand
ATATATATATATATATATATATATATATGACCTTAAATTTTTTATTTAATATCGTTTCATTATTTCCCTTTCCCTTCCCTAATCATTCCTATACCTGTGGTTGCCTTTGCTGCTACTGAAGCTCGCCTACTTACGTTTTCAGTGAGCTTTTTGCTGCTATGCCCCCCCTCCCCCCCCCGCAAAGGTCTTGCCTCTGCAATGGCAGCCAATCTAAGACCCACTAGAGTGTACTTGTACTTTGGATTATTTCTCCCAATGTGCATCATTTAGCAGCCGGCGCCAAATCCCATCCTGTCACCCAGAAGCTCAAGTTGGAGAGAGACCTTTTGCAGAGCTCTCGGCTGTCTGTGTTGGACTTGCCCGCCTTAATCACTTGCCGCCATCTGCAAGCTTGGCTCTCTTGCTGTTCGCTCGGCTCTTGAGATAGCCCCCGGGGGCCCTGCTCTTCACTTCCATGTACTGCGAAAAGCATTCATTTGTTCCTACCCTTTGCCTGTAATCAATTTCCATAAGTAGACAGTGCCCCATTAAACAGCGCTATGCCTCAAGTGGCACTCTTGCGGTGTTCGCCAACCTGGTGCCCTCCGCATGTGCTGGGAGGGACTGAAGGGCACCAGCTTGAGGGAAGACTGGGCTATAAAGACATAGATATGTTTGTGCCAATGAGAGTGTCTTTCCTGATCCAGAAAGCAGATGCTGTTAAATTTACTCTGCAGAGGTTAGTTAGTTAAGGTAAAGGTAAAGGGACCCCTGACCATTAGGTCCAGTCATGGCTGACTCTGGGGTTGGGGCGCTCATCTCACTTTACTGGCCAAGGGAGCCGGCATACAGCTTCTGGGTCATGTGGCCAGCATGACTAAGCCGCTTCTGGCGAACCAGAGCAGCACACGGAAACGCCGTTTACCTTCCCGCCAGAGTGCTACCTATTGATCTACTTGCACTTTGACGTGCTTTCGAACTGCTAGGTTGGCAGGAGCAGGGACCAAACAATGGGAGCTCACCCTGTCGCGGGGATTTGAACCGCCAACCTTCTGATTGGCAGGTCCTAGGCTCTGTGGTTTAACCCACAGCGCCACCCGCATCCTGTAGTTAGTTAGTTTCATAAAATTTATATACCACTGGCTTGTTAGTTTTTGTTTTTTGTTTTTTTAAACCACTCCCAAAGCATTTTACAAAAAGAATAAAACAGCAAGATTATTAATAAAAGCAATTTAAAAGATTTTTTTTAAGGAGACTAAAATACCAAAGGCAGTCTAAATATCTGGGCTTGTCTAACCGTAAATGTTTTTATCAGGCACCAAAACGAGCACAGGGAAGGCCCTTGCCTGATATTATTACTGTTATTGTTATTGTTGTTGTTGTTAAGATTCATATACTGCCCTTCATCAAGAGATCTCAGGATGGTTCACAAGATAAAAACACAAATAAATAGTTAAAACTAAAACAACAAAACAATAGGCAGGGCGTTTTATCATGTTTTTATATTTGCTGGAAGTATTGGCTGTTTCATTCTCTAGCAAAGCACCTATTTCCACCCCATCTCCCCACCACCTCTCATCCAACCGCAGTCCTTAGAAACTCTTACTCAACTCAATTAATTTTTTCCCCTGTATGTATAGAGCCCTCCACTTCAACCATCGGCCTTAGGTTCCTTCTGAACAGACTCTTACCAGTTTTGTGGTCAGGCTGCACTCTTGCGGACACAAAAGTAGCCTCGCTGATAATGAGTTTTACAAAAATCCCATGTTACCTTGAACCCGACTGCGTATTGAATCCTTTTTGCAGGGAGAGCAGACTGACCTTGTTGCAATCACATGCAGGCACTGGGTGTGGGAAAATTAGAAAGCTGAGGTTTGTTATAGGAAATGCATGTTTGGGTAAAGAAAAAGCCCCTGTTCTAATAAGTTGGAGGTTTGGGTAAAGAGAGCCTTCCTGCACCCAGCAGAGACACATCCAAGGAGGCAGCGGCGTAGCGTGGGTAGTCAGCACCCGGGGCAAGGCAAGTAATTTGCGCCCCCTAACCTGGGGCAAGGCAAGTCATTTGCGCCCCCTAACCCCTAACCATGATCATTAATACTGACGGCTCTACTCTGGGGCAAACTTCGTGGTGACTACTCCCCTCCGTGGTGTTGTTTTTGCAATTAAAGGACCCCTGCCTCAAATAAAGCATCTTGGGGATTGGGGACTGGGATTTGCCAAGGGAGCTGGGAATTGCAGTTCAGTGGCGGGTCAGGGGGAGAGGGTCCCTTCCGCGTCTGGGTGCCGCGGGCCCCTTTGCGCCAAGACGCGCGTCTTTGGGCGTCGCGGCGCAGCCTTCTCGGTCTCCCTCCGCGGCCCGGCTAGCCCCGACGCGGCTTCTTTCTGGTGCGGGGAGGGGGCGCCTCTGGGGCCAGTGCGTCGGCCAGCCTCCGGCGCGGGTGGGTGGGCCCCGTCGGGGCAGGTGGGCGATCTTGGCGCGCAGGCACTAGAGCTCCGGTGGCTCCGGTTGGGCGCTTCATTCGCCGCCGGTGGCGCATTTGGCAGGCTGCGCGCGTCCAGACAGCGACCCGAGCCTGGGCGGCGTGGCGCTTGGTGCCGGAGCCTCCGCCCGCAGCGCCCCATCGGGAGACCCGGCCGGAAGGAGCCTTGAGCCGGCTGTCGGACGCGGCTGAAGCAGCCAGGGCGGCATGGCAGGTGGCTGCAGCTCCTCGGCGACTCCATGCGGCCAGCCCTGTGCGCTGGCCGAGCCCCGCAGGCGAACGCTGCCCGTCGGTGAGGAGGGGCTGCCTGGCGCGCCCTCCGCGGCGAGCGCTGAGAGCCGCTGCCAGCTCGTCGGTTCCGTGAGATATGGGGCTCTGGGCGACTCCGGAGGCAGCGAGCGCGCCCCCCCCCAGAAGTTGCGCCCGGTGCGGCCGGCCCCCCTTGCACCCCCCACGCTACGCCACTGCAAGGAGGACCTTTCTCCAAGAGGTTCTCCAAGAAGTGAGAGCGAGACAAGAAGTGAGAGCCCCGCAAAATTCAGCCACCTGCATTTTCTATCCTAGCCATAATCATGGCCTTGATCTAGTATAGGAGTTATGAGGATGGAGCAGTGTGCAAAATTAGCTAGTGAATCTTCCCACACCTGCATTTGCTAAACTAAGGTGTGTGGGAATGTTCAGGGAGGCAGGAGAGGATATATTGTTTATTAATACCCTTCCTAACTTGCACTAGCAAGTTCTTTTACGTAGCAGAGTTTCACATTCCCCTTTTATTTTTTTATTTTTTTAATGCTTTTTATTGGTGTTTCATTTAACACAAAAAAAATATAGAGTAACATTCAACAATCATTTACCCACATTCTTTCCCCACACTCTGCTGAGCATTGACTTCCTTCCCTCCCTTCAACAGGTTTTCTTATGTCAGTTACTTTTCCACAGTTTCTTATTGCATCCAATCCTATCTACATCGTAAGATTTATTTCAGTCCTGCCAGAGTATTCAAATTTCTACAGCTATTATTTATGTACCCCATAAATTTACTCCAATCTTTTTGGAATTTTGCTTCCTCCTGATTTCGGATTCTACAGGTCAGTTTTGCTAGTTCTGCATAATCAACCATCTTCGTCTGCCACTCCTCTATTTTTGGTAATTCTGGTACTTTCCATATTTGGGCTAACAAAGTTCTGGCAGCAGTCGTAGCAAACAAATAACCTTTGATCTGCTTTTTCTATTTCCCCTCCCATCAAGCCTAGCAAAAATGCTTCCAGCTTATTCGGGAAAGTGTATTTAAATATCTTTTTCAATTTGTTATAAATCTGTTCCTTCACATTCCCCTTTTAAACGCACAGCATATAGCTGGTTGCAGGCTTGTGTAAGCTTCTCAATATTAGGATCCTGCTAAGTTCCCTTATATCCCTCCTAAAAGAATAAACACATGACAATCTTACTCAAAGTCAATAAAAGAAGTTTACTCACATCATCAGTTCACAGTTGGATCCCTGAAGGCAGACTTGGTTACAAAGTATACACATGTGGATCTACCCCATATGGGGATAATCTCTTTGTCCTCCAATAGAGCATCTCTAGCTAAAAGCTGCTCCAATGATGGAGGAAGTCAAAGAGGGAGGGAGAGAATGCTGCGTGCCTTGTCCTTTTTGTTACCTGGACAGGTAAAGTCAGGCCCACCTCTTGTTGTTGTTGTTTAGTCGTTTAGTCGTGTCCGAGTCTTCGTGACCCCCTGGACCAGAGCAGGCCAGGCACTCCTGTCTTCCACTGCCTCCCGCAGTTTGGTCAAACTCATGCTGGTAGCTTCAAGAACACTGTCCCATCATCTCGTCCTCTGTTGTCCCCTTCTCCTTGTGCCCTCCATCTTTCCCAACATCAGGGTCTTTTCCAGGGAGTCTTCTCTTCTCATGAGGTGGCCAAAGTACTGGAGCCTCAGCTTCACGATCTGTCCTTCCAGTGAGCACTCAGGGCTGATTTCCTTCAGAATGGAGAGGTTTGATCTTCTTGCAGTCCATGGGACTCTCCAGAGTCTCCTCCAGCACCAGAATTCAAAAGCATCAATTCTTTCGCGATCAGCCTTCTTTATGGTCCAGCTCTCACTTCCATACATCACTATTGGGAAAACCATAGCTTTAAGTATACAGACCTTTGTTGGCAAGGTGATGTCTCTGCTTTTGAAGATGCTGTCTAGGTTTGTCATTGCTTCTCTAGTCACATGTAAAAGGAAGTATGTCCCAGCCCAGGAGGAAACAGGAAGTTCTGACTGGCTGGACCAAACATCCCCCTGCATGTCCACTCTAGGAAAACAAGGAATGTTGTACTTGACTGCTACTTATGTATCACAGCCCACAAGGTGAATGCATCAGAGCAATGATGCAAGCAACAAATAGGAGTGGGTCAATAGGAGTGGGTTCCCCCTCACAGCACAGTAACGCTCAGAGAGGAGCAAAGGGCAGTGATCAATTAACAAATCCCAACAGCACAAGGATTTCTGCTTGCACCATAGTGTTCTCCTCCCCTACTTGATCTCTGTGATCGATCTGATCACTGTGCAGTACTGAACATTGCAGGCACATATCTGTTCTTAAAACACTGCATGCCTAAAATCCTCTCCAGAGGGTTGAGGTGAACCCCAGAACAGATTTAGAGGGCAAACAGGGGGAAGAGATGCTGATAACAGTTGCGATTCCCAAAGGGCATCTGGTCCAGCCTCCTGCAATGCAGGAATCACAGGTAAGGAAACTTTTGCGCTGGCAGATTAATGCAGTGCTAGCTTGGATACAGCCCACAAAAAGCTGCCTTGGGCTGAGTTAGACCACTGGGCTATCTACACCGAGCATAGCTGTCAACTTACAGATTTGAAAATACTGTAAGGGATCAGCAGCCAAAATAAGGGATTTTGCTTCACTTATACATGGAAAAGACACTGATGCTGGGAAAGATGGAGGGCACAAGGAGAAGGGGACGACAGAGGACGAGATGGTGGGACAGTGTTCTCGAAGCTACCAGCATGAGTTTGACCAAACTGCAGGAGGCAGTGGAAGACAGGAGTGCCTGGCGTGCTCTGGTCCATGGGGTCACGAAGAGTCGGACACAACTAAACGACTAAACAACAACATACAGAAATCCGGCACTGATGGAGCCATGCTGCTTTGGCTGCGACTGACTGTGTTTTGCAGGGGGTTGGACTAGATGATCCTAAGGGTCTACAACTCCCACCAGAGAAGAGTGACTGACAAAACTGATGAACGGCGTCAAGATGGCAAAGCTTACAGGCAGAATTAGAAACCAGGAAGAGGACATCTTTAATCAAGAATGGGGAAAGTTTATAATTTATTTGAAAAGCTATTGTAAAGAGTTACATACATTGGTAGGATTGACAGAAAACTTGTAGTAAAAATTTGAACTATGGATTGACAAATGATTTATAAAAATAGAGTTATGAAAGGAATGCAGAGGGGGAAATCACTACATTAGGATGCTGCACTGGTTGGAGGAGATGCTAAG
Organism: Podarcis siculus; assembly: GCA_034642415.1. NCBI lineage: Eukaryota > Metazoa > Chordata > Lepidosauria > Squamata > Lacertidae > Podarcis > Podarcis siculus. Next base: position 1,903,670 of record JAXCMG010000039.1, on the reverse strand, counting down.
CAGCACGTCAGGGCTGCTGTCGTCCTGGCGCAAGGAGTTCCATCGGCCCTTCTCCTCCCGAGAGAGAGGGAGGGAGGGAGACTCTTGCCCACGCCGGCCACGAGCCCGGCATGAGGTGGTTGCAGCGCCGGCGCGGCCGCTGAAGCACCACCCTTCTGTGTCCCTCCACATCCCCTCCTCTTCCTCCTCCCGCAGGCTGCCTCCTCAGCCGCCACCGCTGCTACCACCTCTGGCTTCCCCTGGCAGGACGGCGGAAGTCTCGTAAGAGAGGGGCTGCCTGCCCACCCGCTGCCACCCGTCTCCTCACAACGCACACCTGAGGGGGGGAAAGGAGAGACGGAGACGCGGCAGCTCATGCATGTGCTCTCTTGCGGCGGAGGACCCCAAGCCGCTGCTTCCCTCCCAAGCCGGGCGAGCCTGAAACCCAGGAAATTTAAGGGACATCATCAATAAAGGACAGCAGCGGGAAACAGCGCTGGGATAAGGGAGTTTCCCGCCAAATAAGGGACGGTTGACAGCTATGACACCGAGCGGCAGGACCAGAACTTGGGTTAGCAGCTGGGCTACAAATGTTCCAGATAAAGGAAACTTCCTGCGAATGACAAACAGTCCATCACTCTGCATATTTACTCAGAAGTAAGTCAGTCCCGCTGAGTTTAATAGAACTTGCTGCCAGGTGACCATAAGACTGCAGCCTTATTCTCTTCCAGATTCTCAAATGCGCTTTTGCATTTATGAATTATTTAAAGTTAACACAATTATGAAAAACATGGGATTTCATTAAACAGATAAAATTACATTTCAGTCAATACCGAAGCCAATCTACTCAGAACTGCATACTTTTAAAAGTCTCCGCGTTCTATTAAAAAAATTACGAGGCTGTCTCCTCTCTGTGAACTTAACCGAATCTGTCAGTCACATTAATTCAAAGTCGTTCCAGCTGCTGATGAACCAGCCATTGCCTGATGAAGGGGTCCTCTTTAGGTTTCCAGACTGAATATATAGATATATATAAATAGATATATAGCTAGATAGATATACACACACACAAACACATAATATTTTTATTGCAAACATTTCTCAAGATGGCTTATGTTAACAGCAAATCATTTTTTTATTAATAAGAAACATTAAAATATACAATTCAATTCACAATAAAAGTCAGTTTAAACAAGCCCAATCCAACAAAACACTAAAATACAATAACCTATTAAACATTAAGAGCTTCCCTGAACAGGGCTGCCTTCAGATGTCTTCTAAAAGTCTGGTAGTTGTTGTTCTCTTTGACATCTGGTGGGAGGGCGTTCCATATGGCGGGCGCCACTACCAAGAAGGCCCTCTGCTGGTTCCCTGTAACCTTACTTCTCGCAGGGAGGGAACTGCCAGAAGGCCCTCGGAGCTGGACCTCAGTGTCCGGGCAGAACGATGGGGGTGGAGACGCTCCTTCAGGTATACTGGACCTTTGAGGTCATTTAGGGCTTTAAAGGTCAGCAGCAACACTTTGAATTGTGCTCAGAAATGTACTGGGAGCCAGTTATGTGGTCTCGGTGTTATGTGGTCTCGGAGGCCGCTCCTAGTCACCAGTCTGGCTGCCGCATTCTGGATTAGTTGTAGTTTCTGGATCACCTTCAAAGGTAGCCCCACGTAGAGCGCATTGCAATAGTCCAAGCGAGAGATAACTAGAGCATACACCACTCTGGCCAGACAGTGCACAGGCAGGTAGGGTCTGATCCTGCGTACCAGATGGAGCTGGGAGACAGCTGCCCTGGACACAGAATTGACCTGCACCTCCATGGACAGCTGTGAGTCCAGAATGACTCCCAGGCTGCGCACCTGGTTCTTCCTTGGAGGGGCTTAAGCAGGCGTCAGGTGGCCACCTTTGTTTTTGTTTTTTTTTTTTAAAAAAAGATATTTATTTAAAAATTTTAAAAAGACAGAAATTTCAAAACAACAAAGGTACAAAGAAAAAAACAGAAAAGAAAATACATAAAACACAACCAACACAAAAAAAATTAAAAACAAATCAATTTTTCCTTTTTTAAAAAATTCTCCTTAGCTTGTTTCCCTGACCTCCTCGCGCCTCCCTTTTTTGTATTCCCCTTCACATAATTAATTCAGCAAATCCTTGCCCTCTTTCTTTAAACTTAACTCAATATCTCAACATATTTCAGCTTTATATTTTCATCCGCTGTCAAACCATTTTTACATGTTCTTATTGATCTTGTTACTAAGTCCACTTAAATCCAATCCAACATCATTTTAGCATTCATTAATTTTACAATATTTCTGCAAATAGTCTTTAAATCAGGTGGCCACCTTCGAGGAATGTTTTAGTTGTGATTCTTGCATTGGTTTGGACTAGATGATCCTTGCAGGAACCTTCCAACAATTCTATGATTCCTTATGCACTTCAATTGCAGAGAAGGGCAGTTTTCCCTCTGCAGCCAACGCCTGCCTTCTCCCTTCCTCTCTCTCTTAGAATGCCAGTCCAAAATCCCCTTTTCTCCCTTGCATTTCCACCTCTTCCCAAAGGTGTGCAACAAAACAGCATTTGCAAGTCCTGTTCCTCCCCCTCCCCTCTTTCCCTCCCCCTCCCCCAATATCTCAGGCACTTCCAGAGCTCGCTTAAGCGGGAGTTACCAGCAGGGTCCAGCGATAACATTTCCCTGACAGCTAGTGACTGCTGGTCGATAACATTTCTATCCTGAAATGGAGAGGAGAAGGGAGCAATCTCCATGGTTCTGAGTGGAGATCATTATCTCCCGAGAGGAGGGGGCTGCTGGGCCTGGGGAAGGGGAGAGCCGCGTACACCAAGGCAGCCTTCAACCAGACCGCCAGAGGCAACCGTCCTCCTCCTCACCTTGCTCAGAGCAGGTGGCTGCAGGTGACTCACCGGGACTCACACACGACGACCCAGGGCTGTGCAGTGGTCCCTTGGTTCTCAAACTTAATCCGTTCCGGAAGTCCTTTCCAAAACCAAAGCGTTCCAAAACCAAGGCACGCTGCTTTCCCATAGGAAGTAATGCAAAACGGATTGATCCGTTCCAGACTTTTTAAGACAACCCCTAAAACAGGAATTGAACATGAATTTTACTGTCCAACGAGACCATTGATCCATAAAATGAAGGCAATGAACAATGTACTGCAGTCACCAGATCAATCAATCAGTGGCTGAACTGGGTTCCACACAGTCACAAAAACAAAGCAAAAAGAGCCGCAGAAACGAAAACGCAAACTAAATAGCAAAAATAGACCTCAGCGTAAGACTCAAAACGGAAGCATGGCACTCAAAACAGATGTGTAATACTCAAAAGGAAACACGTTTAGCTTCTGAAAAAAGTTAACAAACATTTACTTCCGGGTTTGCAGTGTTTGGGTTCCAAGTTGTTTGAGGACCAAGGCATTTGAGAACCAAGGCACCACCGTATATAAGGCCTGGACTGCAGCCCATGAGGGTTTTCGCAGGGAGGAAACATGATATTTTGCAGTCATAAGAACATACCGTATTTTTCGCCCTATAGGACGCACCGGCCCATAGGATGCACCTAATTTTGGGGGGGGGGGAATAAAGGGGGGGAAATTATTTTTCCCCCAGGCGCGCGGATGGGGCGAGGGAAGCCCCAGAACAGGCAGCCCTCCACAAGACGTGGGAGCCCAGCGCCGGGCTCCCATGTCTTGCGGAGAGCTGCGCGAAGCTAAGCCTGGGCGCGCTGCGCCTCCCCGCTGTCCCCCAGCTTGTGGGGCTGGCGGCGGGGAGAAGCACGCTTCTCCCCACCGCCAGCCTCCAAACCAGGTCGGGGAGTAGCGGGAAGGCGCGCTGCATTCACCCCATAGGACACACACACATTTCCCCTTCATTTTTGAAGGGGAAAAAGTGCGTCCTATAGGGCGAAAAGTACGGTAAGCAGAGCCCGCTGGATCCGACCAGTGGCCGATCTAGTCCAACATCCTCTCCTCGCAGTGACCAACCAGATGCCCCATTATGGGAAATCCACAAGCACGACATGAGACCAGAGCAAATAGCGGTTCTTATTTTTCTCTGTAAGCTGCCTTCAATCCCTGTTAGGGAAAAGGCCGGCGTTGTTGTTGTTGTTGTTTAGATTACGCTTTCTTGTGGCATGTATGGAGTTCTCCTAAAGACGAAAAAGGTGTGTGTGTGTGTGTGTGTGTGTGTTTCTTCCAAAATCTTTTGCTTCGTCTTTATTGATTTAAAATATCATCTTACATATACATTACAAATAGTTACAGCAAAATTAAACACAAAAATATAAAAGAAAAAAGATAAAGAAAATAAAAATAAAAAAGCAAAGAAGATATTAACAATAAGAGATGAACATTGGCTATAACATCCTGTCTTTTCTAATAAAGTCTTCTGAAAGAAACTTCCTATCACTCTCGTCGTACTTTTCCTATTGTCCTAATTTTATCGCACAGTTTCTTTTATAACGTTTCCTGTATATTTTTCTAGTATATTTATTCCATTTGTTTATTATATACAAGTATCATTCAGTTCTGCTGGGATAATGTCATTTCTACAATATAATCTTATACTGTATATTCTTTGAATCTTCCAAACTCTTTCCCAGTCATACGGAATAACTTGTCTTCTTCTCATTTGAATAATCAACCTAAGGTTTCTTTAATCGGCTGTTTGCCAGTTGCGATGTGGAGTTTACGAAGGAGGACAGGGAAGCTGAGCTGACCTTTCGGCGCCTTTTCCCGCCTGTCCCTTTCAGCGATTCTGCCTTTCCGACAGAAGCAGGAACCGATGTGGCTTCTGGATGATCAAAATATCACACGATACCAAATTAAATGCACAATAAAAAGAGAGAGACAGGCTACCATTTCTCTTCGACATAAAACACTCAGCTGGAAGTACAGAGCACTCTCAGCCCATTACGATGCTTTGTAGAGGAAAGGGAGGTGCAGGAGGGTTGTGTGTGTGTGCCTTTGTGTGTGCCTTTGTGTGTCCTTTTATTTTGGTCAATTTTAAACTGAGCTATTTTCAACCACACACCCAAATATTTCACCTTTTTTTCAAATGTTAATTGTGTTGCTAGTCGTAATTCATTTATCTTTTTTTCCAGTCATGTCTTTGACTAACACTTTTGTTCTATATTTCCGAGCACAATTCAAAGTGTTGGTGCTGACCTTGAAAGCCCTAAACGGCCTCGGTCCAGTATACCTGAAGCAGCGTCTCCACCCCCATTGTTCAGACTGGACACTGAGGTCCAGCACCAAGTGCCTTCTGGCGGTTCCCTCATTGCGAGAAGCCAAGTTACAGGGAACCAGGCAGAGGGCCTTCTTGGTAGTGGCGCCCGCCCTGTGGAACGCCCTCCCACCAGATGTCAAAGAGATAAACAACTACCAGACTTTTAGAAAACATCTGAAGGCAGCCCTGTTTAGGGAAGCTTTTAATGTTTGATGTATTACAGTATTTTAATATTTTTTTGGAAGATGCCCAGAGTGGCTGGGGAAGCCCAGCCAGATGGGTGGGGTATAAATAAATTATTATTATTATTATTATTATTATTATTATTATTATTATTATTAT
>JAXCMG010000039.1:1854863-1894371 GCA_034642415.1 Podarcis siculus | reverse complement strand
CTTCTCAACCCTTGGACCCTTGACTTCGTGACTCATTGCTTCTCAACCCTTGGACCCTTGACTTCGTGACTCCTTGCTTCTTGACCCTCGAACCCTTGACTCCCTGACTCCTGGTTTCTGGACTCCCGTTCCTGCTCCCACCCCGCCATCTTGCCCCCGATCCTGACGCCCCTAGCCAGGACTTCGATCGCCCGTGAACTGGACCGTGACACCCAGAATGGCTGGGGCAACCCAGTCAGATGGGTGGGGTATAAATAGTAAAGTTATCATCCTTGAATGGGACATCCCTATTTTCCTCAGAGAGATGCTGGAGGGTATGGAAGAGGTTCTAGTGCTCATGTCCCACTTTTGGGTTTCCCACTGGGGTATCTGGTTGGCCACTGTGAGAACAGGAGGCTGGACTAGATGGGCCATTGGCCTGATCCAGCAGCCTCTGCATGGGCGTAGCCAGGGGGGCAGGGAGGTGCAGCTGCCCCCCAATCAATAAAAATACATAGCAAACTGAGGTTCTTCCCCCCCAAACAAAAATCCTGGCTATGTCCTGAGGCTCTGCTTACGTTCTTAACAAATGCTTTGTGGGCAATGAACCAGCACCCTAGAAAGGCTTAGTATACTCATCTCACTGAGGTTGCTACTTTTCCACTTGCGGGGAACTTTGTTCCGTGGCGTCATACTCAGTGAGATGGCACAGAAACCCCCTACTCCAGGGGTGCCCAAACGTTTTTCAAAGAGGGCCAGATTTGACATGCGTGAGGGCCAACCAAAGTTGAACTTTTTTTAGGATTAAAAAGTTGTTGAGCTTTCTTTAGGGTTGAAGTTATTGTGCTTTTTTTACTATTTTACCCCAAAGTTTACTCCATCAGTTTAGGGCATGGGTGCCCAAAACAGGGCCGGATTTGATGAAGTGAACATGTGTGAGGGCTGACCAAATTTGCTGAGCTTTTTTTAGGACATATACCGCCACAGAGGCCCGATTAAATCACCCGGAAAGCCGGATTAGGCCCCCGAAACGGACTTCGGACATGCCTGCCCTACTCTGACATGGTGCAGCCCAGAATCCTGCCACCTTGATCTGTGCAACCAAGTTTCAGCTATTTCGGAAACCCTGACTGGTTCCCAACCTGGAAGTGTCGGTTGGTTGGGGTGGGGAGGGTGACTTATGTAAACTTCATTTTTTTGTCAAAAAACCCCCCTCCCTGTCGCAAATATTCTGCTGGCCGACCTCGTCCTCCGCTCTCTGCTTTCAGTTTGGAGGATCCTTCGCCTTGAGGAGCTGCCAACTGCGGACAAACAAAGTCCAGGTCCTTTGCTGGAACATCAGAGCCGAGGAGCTCATAAACCCCATTTGGTTCCTCTCCTTTGTTCATAGCTGGGGCTCTGGCCATCCTCTCCTGACAGCGAAGAATGGACACAGGAAGAAGACAGCCGTTATGCCCCCGAGCAAATTTCCATTGAGGTGGGGGTCAGTTCGCCAGCTGCAAGTCAGTTCCCACCCCCTCTTCTTCTCCATTCCTCCTCTGTTTCCCTCTCCCTTTTCTGCTCTGTGATGCAAACCGCAGCCATAGACCCCTGTGGAATCTCTGGGAGAACAGTCATGAGGAACATTCTCCCAGCCTGGGGGAATTGAATGCATTTTCACATGCAGTGCCTTCCAGACCCACACCTTAAAATGCACCTTCTCTTGACGGTCCCTTGTTTGTTTTTGCAGCGTTGCGATTTTAGTTTTCCTGTTGTATCTGCAAGTCATTTGACGCTCCCCACTTGAATGGAACAGACAGGATATAAATAGTTATAGTAGATGGATTCACTGCAGCTTCCGGGGGATAAACTGTAGCCCAGGGCCCCTTCAGAAAGGTGGGGCTGTTGATGTTGTTGTTTTGCAGCCATATTCTGCATCATGCCTTCAACGCATTACAGTTCACCCACACTTCCCTTTGCCTTGAGATTTCTAGGCATTGGTCCGATACGCTTTGGTTTTGTCCCATCCCTTTCCCTGGGGAAACCTGCTATTTAGAAGAAGCATACATTGGGTTTTCTGTGGACTGACATTTGTTCTGATTCAGCAATAACCAGTGGGTTAACCCAGGGAAAGCGATGGGAGAAAACAAAAACAGACAAATAGAAGAAGTTGCAGGACGGCAAAGGGAATTGTGGGTGAGCCCCTGGTGGTGAAATGGTACTGGAGATCATTCCACAGATCAAAGAAAGGACTTCTTCATGCTGTTGAACTATGGAACTCCCTCCCACAAGACAAATTCATGGAGGAGGAGGAGGAGGCTATCAACAGCTACCATCAGCAATGGATATATTCTGCCTCTGCAGTTGGAGGCAGTATTCCTTCTGCTTCCTTTTTTAACCCCCCCCCCGAAAATGCTGTATTTATAACTGACAATGTATCTCCATTTAAAGTGGTTGCCATCTGGTTTGGAGGGACCAGGCACAATGGTCTGACGCTCTGCCTTTCGAGGGGGCAGGGGGATTGGCATCGGGTGGGGTGGGAGCTGGGATAGTTGGATATGTTTTCTCTGCTCCCCCCCTTTTCCCTTGCCTCGCTCCCCCTTGCCCCCCACCTCCATGGAATGCCCACACCTCTTTCCTCCTTGCCTGATGAGGTGGTTTTGGTCACATGCCCCCAGCCTGCCCCAACACCTGAGCCCATCAATGGGGTCTCTTTGCGGTGTTTTAATTGGCTGAGCGCAAAAAGACCAAAGTTGTCTGTAAAGGTAAAGGGACCCCTGACCGTTAGGTCCAGTCGCGGCGTCCATGTGGCCAGCATGACTAAGCCGCTTCTGGTGAACCAGAGCAGCGCACTGAAGCGCCGTTTACCTTCCCACCAGAGCGGTACCTATTTATCTACTTGCACTTTGACGTGCCCTTGAACTGCTAGGTTGGCAGGAGCAGGGACCGAGCAACGGGAGCTCACCCCATCGCTGGGATTCGAACTGCCAACCTTCTGATCGGCAAGTCCTAGACTCTGTGGTTTAACCCACAGCACCACCCACGTCCCTAAAGTTGTCTGTAGAGAACCGTTAACCTCTTTAACCTTCTGAATCCCAGTTGCTGGAAGTTGCAGGAGAAAAGAGGCTCAAAGGCTATGGCAGGATTCCAACAGGGATCTGGTGGACCACTGTGAGAACAGGATGCTGGGCTGATCCAGCCCGCTTTTCTTTTGTTCTTACGCTCGCAGCCTAAAGCACCTCCAATGGCAATGAGTTCCGTAAGTTAACACAGCACGTTTGGAAGCCTGAGGGTGTGAAGTGTGTCCTTTTCCTCTTTTCCACACTGAAAATTCCAGGGAAGGGATATGCGGCCTGAGCATCCACTACAGGACAACGAACAGGGCTTGTCCTTGCGTGTCTCTGTGCATACAGAGGAGGAGAGGCGAACTCAGGAACACAACTGAAAACACGCCCCTTGGCTCTCAGCTGCAGATTATTAGCTGCCCAATTCCCCTTGCTCCTAAATTATTTCCTGAAGGCTTTTATTTCCACAGGCTGAGGGGCGGGGGGAATTATCCCCTCTAAAGACAAGAGCTGGACGAAAAATTGTGAAAAGTTCAGATCCAAAGTGAAGGTTTCTCGGCTCTCTTTCACGAGGACAGGAGCAAAACACCCCCCGCCAGTCCCTGGGTGGGAAAGGAGACACGGTGTGCTGATAAAAATGTCAATTCCACCTCCCTCTCCCCTTCCTTCCTCGCCTGTGAGGAGAGCCTGGGGTTGTTTTCCTGCCTCTGACTTTTGCGCAGTCCTTGGGGGACGCAGCTTGAGCATGTCTGCTTTAAAAGCATTAAGCTTGGGGGGCAAAGTGCTGCTGACCTCCTTCCAAGCAAGGAGAAGAAGGCCGCGAGGGAGGGTGGAAGTTTATTTGTCCTGAGGGAACCGTGTCAAGGCAGGCCGCTATCTGTGGGCGTGTGAGCGGGTGTGCGCACCAAGACCGCAGCAGCGAAGGCGGGAGAAGAAACTGCCTGCTAAGGCCGGATATTAGCAGCCTGGGACCCCTTCAGAGACACTCATGCGGAGTTCAAAGGGATCCAAGGGTCCTTCAAAAGTTTGTCACCCCGTGAAGAAATCTTGCAGCGTTTGGGACTTCTTAAAGTTAAAGGGACCCCTGACCGTTAGGTCCAGTCGTGGTCGACTCTGCGGTTGCGGCACTCATCTCCCTTTATTGGCCAAGGGAGCCGGCGTATAGCTTCTGGGTCATGAGGCCAGCAGGACTAAGCCGCTTCTGGTGAACCAGAGCAGCACACGGAAATGCCGTTTACCTTCCCACTGGAGCAGTACCTATTTATCTACTTGCACTTTGATGTGCTTTCGAACTGCTAGGTTGGCAGGAGCAGGGACCGAGCAACGGGAGCTCACCCTGTCGCAGGGATTCGAACCACCGACCTTCTGATCGGCAAGTCCTAGGCTCTGTGTTTTAACCCACAGCGCCACCCACGTCCCTTGGTGAAAATAGAGATGTCCTAAGGAAAAGCGAAACATTCCAGGATCAAATCAGAAACCGAGGCGGCTTGTGTAAATCCAGGACTGTCCCTGAAAATAGGGACATTGGAGGGTCTGCAGTTCTGCAGATTGAAGCAGTCTAGTGGGCACTTCTGGAGTAAGGTGATCTCATAGGTAAACTGGTCATAAGTCCTTAAGGACTTTATATACTAATAGGAACACCTTGAACTCAGGACATCTGGTTGGCCACTGTGAGAAAACGATGCTGGACTAGATGTTCCTTGGCTCTTCTTCTGTTCTGAAGACAGAGATGCCCTTTAGATATCCTGCCCGAGGTACTCACAGATTAGAGAACTGGGCCAAAACAAACAAGATGAATTTTAACAGGGAGAAATGTAAAGTATTGCACTTGGGCAAAAAAAATGAGAGGCACAAATACAAGATGGGTGACACCTGGTTTGAGAGCAGTACATGTGAAAAGGATCTAGGAGTCTTGGTTGACCACAAACTTGACATGAGCCAACAGTGTGACGCGGCAGCTAAAAAAGCCAATGCAATTCTGGGCTGCATCAATAGGAGTATAGCATCTAGATCAAGGGAAGTAATAGTGCCACTGTATTCTGCTCTGGTCAGACCTCACCTGGAGTACTGTGTCCAGTTCTGGGCACCACAGTTCAAGAAGGACACTGACAAACTGGAACGTGTCCAGAGGAGGGCAACCAAAATGGTCAAAGGCCTGGAAACGATGCCTTATGAGGAACGGCTAAGGGAGCTGGGCATGTTTAGCCTGGAGAAGAGGAGGTTAAGGGGTGATATGATAGCCATGTTCAAATATATAAAAGGATGTCACATAGAGGAGGGAGAAAGGTTGTTTTCTGCTGCTCCAGAGAAGCGGACACGGAGCAATGGATCCAAACTGCAGGAAAGAAGATTCCACCTAAACATTAGGAAGAACTTCCTGACAGTAAGAGCTGTTCGACAGTGGAATTTGCTGCCAAGGAGTGTGGTGGAGTCTCCTTCTTTGGAGGTCTTTAAGCAGAGGCTTGACAACCATATGTCAGGAGTGCTCTGATGGTGTTTCCTGCTTGGCAGGGGGTTGGACTCGATGGCCCTTGTAGTCTCTTCCAACTCTATGATTCTATGATTCAAAGTACCAACTTCAAACCTGAGAGTCCCATCCCAGGATGCTTTGCAAGAGAGCAAAGGATAATGGGAGGTCATCTTCTGGCCCTGTGTCACGGATGAATTCCACTACCCAAAGTCATCCCTTGTGCCCTCCAGCTTCTTTGCTCGACTCCATCCTTTTCGCACGCAGTTCATCTACGTCACGTTGGGAAGCCCAAGGCCACACGGCACGAAACTGCGACTGCCGAGTTGTTTTATGGCGCTCCACATTTGAGCTGCGCTAATGAGGGTTCATTTTTGGTGGGTGGTTCCTTTAATCGGCTGTGCTTGGCAGTGGGACGGCCCCGTCCCCTGACACCGTTGGAGGGGGCAGCCTTTGTTCAAGTGCTTGTCATGTTTTATTGTTTTAAGGCTGGATAAAAGGGCACTTAACAAAGGGAGAAGGGAGCGTGGAGGGAGGGACGACCAGATCCAGATGGCCCAAAGAGGAAAAAGAATAGGCTTCTGGATTCCAGAGGGGTCTGTGCTGAGTGTGAGGCAGGGACATCACAGGGGCTTGTTAAAGAGGTGTCAAGAGGCGCATCCTGCCCTGCAAGGATGCCAAGATTCCTCCATGATGTGGTGCCTTTAAAAGAAACAAGCACAGGCCCAAAAGCCTTATCTGGTTTTTAGCAGGCTGGGCACAACATCCTTTAGGAACTTTGCAAGCGTCTCCCAACCCTGGCTGGCAGATTCCAGGCATTTCCCAGCCTGCTAATACTCCTTTGCTGAACAGCTTGAAACATCTCTTTGGCCAACTTTCCAAAATGAAGAAGAGATGTGCAAAAGACCCAGATGGGGAAAGGAGATTTCGCCAGCGTCTGGAAGCACGAGTTGGAAAGGAGAGGCAGAATCAGTGTGGCCATGCAACTAGAGCTGAATGTTGGAAGACGCAGGATGGAGAAACGGAAGTCCTTCTTCGCGCAGCACTTAGTTAAACAGTGGAACGCCCTGCCACAGGAGGCAGTGATGGCCACCAACCTGGATGGCTTTAAAAGAGGATCAACAAATCCATGGAGGAGAGGGCTATTGCTGGCTCCTAGCCACAACAGAGATGCTCTGCCTCTGTAACCAGAGGAAGCAATGTAGTGGGGCTCCCTTTGAAGGTGACCCCGAAACTACAACTAATCCAGAATGCGGCAGCTAGACTGGGGACTGGGAGCGGACACGGAGATCATATAACACCTGTCCTGAAAGACCCACATTGGCTCCCAGGACGTTTCCAAGCACAATTCAAAGTGTTGGTGCTGACCTTGAAAGCCCTAAATGGCCCAGTAAACCTGAAGGAGCGTCTCCACCCCCATCGTTCAGCCCGGACACTGAGGTCCAGCGCCGAGGGCCTTCTGGCGGTTCCCTCACTCCGAGAAGTGAAGTTACAGGGAACCAGGCAGAGGACCTTCTCGGTAGTGGCACTCGCCCTGTGGAACTCCCTCCCACCAGATGTCAAAGAGAACAACTACCAGACTTTTAGTAGACATCTGAAGGCTTAGGGAAGCTTTTAATGTTTAATAGGTTATTGTATTTTAGTGTTCTGTTGGAAGCTGCCTAGAGTGGCTGGGGAAACCCAGCCAGATGGGTAGGGTATAAATAATAAATTATATTATTATTATTATTATTATTATTATTATTATTATGCATGCCAGTTGCTGGAAACCACAGGAGGGGAGAGTTGCTCTTGTGCTCAGATCCTGCTTATGAGTTTCCCTTTGGAAACTTGGCCACAAGATTCTGGACTGGATCAGTCCTTGGTCTGATCTACCAGATTCTCCTTATACTCCTATGTCCTAGTGTTATGAAAGAGGGGGAGAAAACCTTTCTCTATTCACTTTCTCAGTGCCATGCCTCGTTTGATGAACTTCTCTCGTTACTCCTCTTCCTCGCCTTTTCTCCAAACTAAGAAGTCCCAAGGGACTCCATGGAGGAGAGGGCTATTGCTGGCTCCTAGCCACAACAGAGATGCTCTGCCTCTGTAGCCCCCTATTTTCAGCAGAGGAATATAGAAGGGTATCGAACTGGCACTGCTACAGGTGCCAAGTAATACTTATTCTGCACTTGTAAGAACTCGATTGTTTAATGTGGCAGGACCTAAACTTTGGAACTCCCTGCCTATTGACGTCAGGCAGACGCCTTCACTGTAGTCTTTCTGGCGCCTGCTGAAAACATCCTTGCTTAGACAAGCCTGCACAGATGTTTAGGAAGTCGGTGTGAGTTTTAATCTGTTTTTAGTCTTCCTCTCCTGTTGCAAATTAACAGAGGGCACAAGTTCTCCTGCATGAGTTGAACTGAAATGAATGGGAGGGGTTTGCAAGGAGACACAGTACACACCCAGAATTAACTGTGAAAGACAGAAAGAGGGCTAATTGGTGCTCTCTTCCTTTGTCCAGCTCAAACAGAGCAACTCTCAGCGCCTAATATTTCCTACAGGCCTAATATTTAAGTGCATACATTAAAACGCAGATGCTACGATCAGGTGCTTGGAAGCAGCAGAGATCTCATTCTGGCCCCCTCGTCAAAGAGCCGGGCTCGGCTACAGTCCCCGACCGAGTGCGCATTCGCAATTGCAAACCAAGGTTTGTTGCTGTGTAATTCACGAAACAGCCGTAAGCCTACATTAAATGAACAGAAGGTTCATCGAGTATAATTGTGAGCAAGGCAAATGAACCGTGCAACTTCTGAAGGGCTTTTTGGAAGCTATTATTAGCTTCAAAAATATACCTCTCCCAAGTCTGGAAGCAAATTTTCTCATTGAGCGGTCGTACACTCGCCCGATTTAATTGCAAGACAAAATCTCATTTACAAAATGCGGGAATATTCAGAATTTCAACAGTGAATACACATTAGCTGGGCTGTGAGAGCCACCTCCTCAGATGGGCAATTATGCAAGTGAAATTGATGAGCCTTAGTTTCAGGTGGGACATTATTTGATCTGAGGGTCCACAGGGCTCAGCGCCAGGCCGGTTTTCCAGTGGCACAGAACCCAGGTTTTTTTCCTGGGGCATTTTGGAGATTTTTCATGGTTTCCTCACTGAGAACATCTGCGAAGGCAGGCGGACATCCCTGAAAGGTAGCCTGACTACCATTGCTGGGAGAGGAGAAATTTGACTCAATTCACACAGAAAGGCGAACCTACGCCACGCACACTGTCAGAAATAATACACAAAGCAAAACGCAACCATTTGCTTCTCTGAATTTGGCAATGAGTTCCCCAGCCACGGAATGTGCACATAAATGTGCATTCTGGGGTCAAGTGTGTCAATCCCTGCTGAGATAGGGCCAGTGTTGTGATTCGCTAGCTGCCGCATTAAGGCGACCTTTCACAAGCAAGGTGTGTGCGTTTTGCCTGGGCTGGCTTAAGGTATATATACTGGGCCAAATGCCCCTGCTTGTCGTTATTGCTCTTCTTGTTCCTGATGTTCCAAGAAATCCATTTTGAGCTGAATCTCGATCTTGGGTCAAGCCTGAACCCACCTACACTTCAAACAGGGGTTTTTTTTGGGGGGGCAACTCCCATCTCTTGCAGGGGCGCAAGTAGTGCCAGAACCATCCATTAAGAGCTTGGGTGTAATCTTTGACACCTCCCTTTCTATGGAGACGCAGGTTGCAGTTATAATAAAGGCGGCATTTTTTCATCTCCACCAAGCTAAGCAGTTGGCTCCTTACCTCTCTCGCCCTGACCTAGCCACTGTGATCCACGCGACAGTCACCTCCAGACTGGATTATTGTAACTTGCTCTACGTGGGGCTGCCCTTGAGACTGACCCCGAAACTCCAGCGGGTGCAGAATGCCGCAGCCAGACTCCTTACGAGGTCCTCGCTGCGGCATCACATTCACCCAGTGCTATACCAGCTGCACTGGCTCCTAGTGGAGTACAGGATCAGGTTTAAGGTGCTGGTTTTGACCTTTAAAGCCCTATATGGCCTATGACCCTCGTACCTACGGGACCGCCTCTCCTGGTATGTCCCACAGAGGAACTTAAGGTCTTCAAACCAAAACATCTTGGAGGTCCCGGGCCTCAGAGGGGTTAGCCTGTCGTCAACTAGAGCCAGGGCTTTTTCGGCTGTGGCCCCGATCTGGTGGAACACTCTCACAAGAGACTGGGGCCCTGCGGGACTTGACATCTTTCCGCAGGGCCTGCAAGACAGAGCTGTTCCACCAGACCTTTGGCCAAGGCACAGTCTGACCCCTTTCTTCGGTAATCCTCACAGTATTCTAGCCCAATGGTTGCCGTTAATTTGATTCAGAATTGATTTTAGAATGAATTGATTTTAGAATGCTGTATTACTTTACTGTTGCTAGCCGCTCTGAGCCCGGCTTCAGCTGGAGAGGGCAGGATATAAATGAAATTGTATTATTATTTATTAACAGAGAGGCAGAGAGATGTGTGCTGCTCTGTGTGACCTGCCCTCCCCAGAACTACAAATCCCAGAGTTCCTCGCTTCCACCTGGCATTTATGCTGCTCAGGCGAAAGGACCCAGAGGTGCACCAGTGACATCTGGACATGCAGTTGAGAAGCCAGGAACAGGAGAAGCCAGGATAGCTGATCACACTTCCAGGCCCCAGAACATATGGGAGAAAGTGGGTCAGGCTTCCAGGCTCCGGAGTGCATAGAAGAGCTGACCCGAAATCCCAGAGACAGTGAACAGGGTCTCAAGGGCATTTTCCACAGATGTGTCATGAATGCGCAGACAGGCCAGGCTGCCAAGCCTGGCTATAAATACAGATCAGGCTCACTGTCAGGAACTGAAATGCATGTACCTGTAGCTGGGGGTGAGCAATTCTGTCCATTTCAGTCTCTCGTTTTCCCAGCCTTCCATTTAGTTCTCTACATTTCCACCTGACACAAATTTCAAGCAATACGCCCTTTTTTGCCAAGCAGTTTTCCCTAATCATCATTTGTTTGCTGTATTATTTTTTGGCTAGCATATGTGTCTTATGCACAGTTCGACCTAGCAGATTCATTGTTGCGCAGCGTTTGGAGAACTACACTGAAAATTCAGAGAAGAGTGAATTTTGTGTTTCTCTCCACATATCTTTTCAGAAAGTGTGAATTGGGTAGGTTTGCCTTTAAATGTGGGGCCGAATGTCTCTCACGCTGCTGCAGAAGGACACAGATACCATACCTTCTCCATGCTTTTCAAAAATGGACAAGTTAGGAATGGGAAGGGGGATAAAAGTTTGTTTGGCACGATGATGCCATGCAAGACAAAACTGGGGCTCACCAGCCCCTGTTGATGGACTGCGAACTTTAGATGAAGCCCCAGAATACTTGGCAATGCATAGAGATGCACACAGGAAAAAGAAAAGGCTCTTTGTAAGCAGAAAGTTTGGAAACCATGGCTATGAGATGTTTCAAAAAAAATGGAGCGCCCTTGAGCATGTGCAAAGAGCTCCAATGCAGGAATCTCAGCTAAAGCATCCATGACAGATGGCCATCCAGCCTCTGCTTAGAAACCTCCAAGGAAAGAGAGTCCACCACCTTCTGAGGGAGACTGTTAAGCAGCTTTTACTGTCAGAACATTCTTTCAAATGTTGAGTTGGAATCTCCTTTCTTGTAACTTGAAGCAAACTTGAGTCCTACCCTCCAGAGCAGGAAAAAACAAGCTTGTTCCCTCTTCCACGTGACAGCCCTTAAGATATTTGAAGATGGCTCTCATATCGCCTCTCAGTCTCCTTTTTTCCAGGCTAAACATAACCAGTTCCTTCAACCATTCCTCATAAGGCTTGGTTTCCAAACCTTTGATCATCTTGGTTGCCCTCCTCAGCACACATTCCAGCTTGTCAACACCCTTCTTTATATATATATATATATATACATACATACATTTTTATTGGTTTTTAACATATTAATTAACATTCATACAACAGAACTTCTCATCTTATACAATATTTTTTGGACTTCCGTCAACACCTCTGATGATTTTCCGTTCTTATCACTTATGATGCATTTCTTAATTTCCTATCACCTTTAATTATCTTTAAATAATAATTATCCTCATTGTCTTTTTTGCAATATTTCAAATAATTCACCTTACAAAACTTCTTGCAAACCTGCTAGCGTAATCTGTTCATCACAATTACTTTTCAAATAATCTGTAAATTTACTCCAATCTTCTGAGAATCTCTGGTCCCGCAGGTTTCAAATCCTTCCTGTTAATTTATCTAATTCTGAATAGTCCATCAATTTCATCCTCCATTCTTCTTTTGTCGGTAGTTCTTCTTGCGTCAATGTCCTTCTTAAATTGTGGTGCCCAGAACAGGACACAGGACTCCAGGTGTGGTCTGACCAAGGCAGTATAGAGTAGTACCCTAATAGTATTTCAACGATATTCACACACACACACACACACACACACACACACACACACACAGCGTTAGCTCTGCAGGAACAGCAGCTTAGGGGAGAGTTTGTCTTTTGCCTGAAGAAGGACCTCGCAACCAATTGCTTGCATCTGAAAGAGTCTCTAGTAGCAAGGAAAGCAAACCTTGGCCACAGATCTCGCTGAGCCACTCCCAGCCACCAACCAGAATAGACAAAGCTGTACAAGGTAGACTGCCCCTGTATAAGGCAGCTTCTCGTGCAGTATCCAGGTAGCTCTGAACCGCTTCCAGCCTGTCATTTCCAAAGTTTACTCTGGGGTCAGAAGTGTATTTAGCGGCACACACGAGCTCTAGTTTGTACAGCAGTGTACAGTGCGGTGTAGTGGTTAGAGTAGTGGTCTAGGACCTGGGGGACCTGGGTTCTAATCCCCCCAGCCACAAAGCTCACTGGGTGACCCTGAACTTAAGATGTAAGAAGACCCTGTTGGATCATGCCCATCCAGTTCTGATAATGGCTGAGCAGTCGCCTGTGGAAGACACACAAGCAGGATTCGAACACAAGAGCAACTCTCTCTGTGGCTTCCAGCAACCTGGGCCAACCATTGCTTCTCTCGGCCTAACCTACCTCGCAGGGTTGTTGTAAGGATTAAATGTTGCAGGGATGAAACGAAGGAATGGAGCCCTCTGATATCATGCCCTTGCTGTACAGAGCGAAATACAAGCCAGCTCTGCAATGGTTGGGGCTGTTTCTCCATCAGGTCTCCCCCCCCCAACCCACATTGCTAATGACACGGATGTATAACTGGCAGGGACTGATTTGAATAAGTGGTGCTAAGCCTCTATTTTTCATTAGTTTAGCAACATGTGCAATTAATTGAAATAATGGCCCCAAATGATCCCCTGCTGAGTGCGTCTGCTGCCTCCTTTCAGCTTGCAGAGAAAGCGTGTTTGGGGCTGCGAGGGTGACTTGTATAACAAGTAGTCTGGGGGCGCCGGAATGAGGGGGTGCAAAGTGCCACGTCCTCAGAAACGCCTCACCAAGTTGGCATGGAAATGTCTCGCTTGTCCGTTTGGTGTTGGAGTGTTTGAACGAAGATTCCCCCGGGGAAACAAACTGAGGGAGGATGCTGTATACTGAGTCACTAACATTGGGCTGTTTTTGCAAAAAAAGACACACACACACACACAACTGAAATGCTTAGCTTTTAATGCGCAAAGCACTTCACATGCACTATCGTCTCGTATATTTCTCACAACAGCCCAGAGAGGTAGGGTAGTTTTATGATTGCCGTGTTGGGGCTGGGAGATGAAGGCAAACTATCCTGAGAGAAAGCTCTTCCTCACACGGCTCGGCGTTAAACTTTGGAACTGACTGCCACTAGACTTTGAAAGAGGATCAGGCAACTTCATGGAGAAGGAGCAAGCTGTCGAGGCCTACGAGCCAGGACGGTTCTGCTTGGCCTCCGCGGCTGGAAGCAGCAACTCTTCATAGGGCCAGCTGCTGGAAACTGAATAATAATAATAATAATAATAATAATAATAATAATAATAATTTATTTATATCCCGCCCTCCCCGGCCAAAGCCGGGCTCAGAGCGGCTAACAACAGTAAAAATAGCAGTTTACATAAAATCACAGCAATACATTCTAAAATCAGTTCAGAAGGGGACAGGGCTCTTGGCTCTTGTGCTTGAATCCTGCTTGCTGCTTCTTATTATTATTTATTAAATTTATATACCATCCTTCATCCGAAGATCTCAGGGCAGTTTCGCACGGGCATCTATCAGCTTGGTCACTTTAGGGAGAGGATGCTGGACTAGATGAGCCATTGGCCTGATCCAGGAAACTCTTCTCGTGTTCTTATATAGCTCAGCATCGTAGCCTCTACCTTAGGGCTACCATACATCCCGGACATGATTTCAAAGGTGGAACTGATGTGGGGGGTGGGGATTTCTGAAAGGCGGTGCTTTCTCCTGGATCTTAGGCAAGTCAATAGAAAAATCACGGGTGTTGTGTTTGTGTGTGTGTGTTTGTGTTTGTAAAAAGAAAGCTCAACAACTTTGGGCTTTGTCCTTAAAAAGTTCAACAACTTTCAGGGTGTCCTGATTTTTACTTTTTTGAACTAGGGCAACCCTCCTCTACCTGTCTGCAGTGGAATAGCAATGGGTGGCTCCTAGCCTGGGGCATCACACAGGGTCTTCCCCAGCCTGGCATTTGGTTGGGTGACAATGCCAGGGATGGCTCCTGGAGCCTTCTGCATTGAAAAGATGGCCTTTCACCAAGCCATGCCTAAACAGCCTCGGTCCAGTATACCTGAAAGAGCGTCTCCACCCCCATCGTTCTGCCCAGACACTGAGGTCCAGCTCTGAGGGCCTTCTGGCGGTTCCCTCACTGTGAGAAGCAAAGCTACAGGGAACCAGGCAGAGGGCCTTCTCGATAGTGGCACCCGCCCTGTGGAACGCCCTCCCATCAGATGTCAGAGAGATAAACAACTACCTGACATTCAGAAGACATCTGAAGGCAGCCCTGTTTAGGGAAGCTTTTAATGTGTGACATTTTAATGTATTTTTGATCTTTGTTGGAAGCTGCCCAGAGTGGCTGGTAAAACCCAGCCAGATGGGCGGGGTACAAATAAATTATTATTATTATTATTATTATTATTATTATTATTATTATTATTATTATTATTATTTGGCTGTTTAAAGTAGTCGCAGTGGTGGCATCACACACGTGGGCATAAAGAGATGGCCATGCACTGTCGTTCTTGTCCACAAGGGGAGCCCAGAGGAGCAGCTACACAGGGAAGTCACTTGGGAAGGTCATTTTCAGGATTTAAAATACCTGTAGACCTCCAATGAAGCTCCCTGCAGTTCCCAACCCTCTTGCAGTGTTGCAGTCGACGTAGAGGGAGGCATGTGGCTCAGACTATTGATCGAAGAGCTGCAGTCCACCATCTTCTGCATCTTTGCATGGGAACCCGGCCATATTTCTCCAGGTTCAGGTAGGTAGCCATGTTGATCTGACACAGTCAAAATAAATTAAAAAATTGTCCAGTAGCACCTTAGAGACCAACTCTCTTATAGGTACAAGCTTTCATGGTATCTGAAGAAGTGTGCATGCACATGAAAGCTTATACCCAGAACAAACTTAGTTGGTCTCAAAGGTCCGTATAGTTCAAGCTATGGTTTTCCCAGTAGTGATGTATGGAAGTGAGAGCTGGACCATAAAGATGGCCGATCGCCGAAGAATCGATGCTTTTGAATTCTTGTGCTGGAGGAGACACTTGAGAGTCCCATGGACTGCAAGAAGATCAAACCTATCCATTCTTAAGGAAATCAGCCCTGAGTGCTCACTGGAAGGACAGATCCTGAAGCTGAGGCTCCAAGACTTTGGCCACATCATGAGAAGACTCCCTGGAAAAGACCCTGATGTTGGGAAAGATGGAGGGCACAAGGAGAAGGATGAGATGGTGGGACAGTGTTCTCAAAGCGACCAGCATGAGTCTGACCAAACTGCGGGAGGCAGTGGAAGACAGGAGTGCCTGGCATGCTCTGGCCCATGGGGCCACGAAGAGTTGGACACGACTAAGCAACAACAAAGGTGCTACTGGACAATTTTTTAATACCTCTCCAGGTTTTCAGAGATGCTGCTTGGCACTGCAAAATGACTTCTGCCAGCAACGTAAGAAGAGCCAGCATCCTGTTCTCACAGGATGGCCCCAATGGGAAACCAGCAAGCAGGATTCGAGCGCAAGAGCCCTCTCCTTTTCCGAAGTTTACAGCAACTGGTATTTGTAAGCATTGCTGCCTCCCAATGTGAAGGCAGAGCATAGCCATCCTGGGTAGTAGCCATTGATAGACATGATAGACATCTCTCCGTCCATGAATTTGTCTACTTCTCTTCTAAGGTCATCCAAGTTGGTGGTCCTCACTGCCTCCGAAGGGAGTAAGTTCTGAAGATTAACTATGTGAAGAAGCATTCTTATTCTTATTTATTGAATTTTTTATACCACCTTTCATCTGAAGACCACAGGGCTGTTCACAACATAAAAATACAAAATCAAAACAACCTAATAATCTCCAGTATTTTCATCTGTCTTGAATGTCCCCACATTCAGCTTCCTTGTATGTTCTCAAGTTCCGATGTTACGAGAGAGGGGGGAAATCCTTTCTCCATCCACTTCCTTCATGCCGTGCAAAATTTTATAAACTTTTGCCATACCTGCTCCTTACTCGCCTTTTCTGTAAACTAAAGAGTCCCAAATGCTGGGGCCTTCCTTGGGGAGTCACTCCATCCCCTTGACCATTTCATAAGATCATAGATTGGTAGAAGAGACCCCAAGGGTCATCCTTTGAGGTTGAATCCTGACAAGGCAGAAGTACTGTTTTTGGGGGACAGTAGGCGGGCAGGTGTGGAGGATTCCCTGGTCCTGAATGGGGTAACTGTGCCCCTGAAGGACCAGGTGCACAGCCTGGGAGTCATGTTGGACTCACAGCTGTCCATGGAGGCACAGGTCAATTCTGTGTCCAGGGCAGCTGTCTATCAGCTCCATCTGGTACGCAGGATGAGACCCTACCTGCCCACAGACTCTCTCGCCAGAGTGGTGCATGCTCTGGTTATCTCCCACTTGGACTACTGCAATGCGCTCTACATGGGGCTACCTTTGAAGGTGACCCGGAAACTGCAATTAATCCAGAATGTGACAGCTAGACTGGTGACTGGGAGCAGCCGTCGAGACCATATAACACCGGTCTTAAAAGACCTACATTGGCTCCCAGTACGTTTCCGAGCACAATTCAAAGTGTTGGTGCTGACCCTTAACGCTCCAAATGGCCTCAGTCCAGTATATCTGAAGGAGCGTCTTCACCTCCATCGTTCAGCCCAGACACTGAGGTCCAGCTCCGAGGGCCTTCTGGCGGTTCCCTCGCTGCAAGAAGTGAGGTTACAGGGAATCAGGCACAGGGCCTTCTCGGTAGTGGCACCTGCCCTGTGGAATGCCCTCCCACCAGATGTCAAGGAAATAAACAACTATCTAACTTTTAGAAGACATTGTAAGGCAGCCCTGTTTAGGGAAGTTTTTAATGTTGGATGTTTTATTGTGTTTTTAATGTTCTGTTGAAAGCCGCTCAGAGTGGCTGGGGAAACCAAGCCAGATGGGTGGGCTATAAATACAATGTTGTTGTTGTTGTTGTTGTTGTTGTTGTTGTTGTTGTTGTTTTGTTGTGCAACCCCCTGCAATGCAGGAATCACAACTAAGTTTTCCTTTTCTGCCCCTTTCCATTTCTACAGTATCCTTTCTGAAAAGAGGCTGCCCAAACTATATGCAGTACTCCAAATGTGGTCCAAACTGTAGACTTGCATAACGGTGTTACGATATCGGCTGTTTTGTTTTTGGTTCCTTTCCTTATGGGTCCCTAGCAGGCAATTTGCATTTTTCACACACTGGGTCAACCTCTTCACTGAGCCACCCACAGATTGGATAGCCCTCTGTCATGGATGCTATAGCTGAGATTCCTGCATTGCAGGAGGTTGGACTAGATGACATTTGGGGGGCTTCTTCCAGCTCTACAATTCTGTGACTCCAAGGTCTCATTCCCGGTCTGCCACCTCCAGTTCAGCCCCCCCCCCCCCCGCGCCACATTTAAATTTAGAACCGGCCCCTCAACCTGGCATTTGGAGAAAACCCATCTCTCTCCCCACCCCCCCCCCCCGCTGCATTATTTTTTATTTCCCCGCAGCTACGATGGGCCTTTTAGCACCCCCACCTCCAGCTTCTAGCTCATCATCAACTCCCACCTGCTATTCGCAACTGACTGAGCTTGAAGCCCTTAAATTAAAACTCTTTCCTGGCCTCTCTGGTGGCGATTAAACTCGAACCACCATTTGGCCTGTCAGACTCTCAAGTAATTGTGCTTTTGAGCCTCTGGCTTCATGGAAAGGCTGTGAAAACCTCCAAGGGGCTACCATCATGTAGGAGCTGTCCAGAAACTGACTGATCTGAGGCTCACTTGCCCCACCCCTTTTCCTGAGTTGTTGTTGTTTAGTTGTTTAGTCATGTCCAACTCTTCGTGACCCCCTGGACCAGAGCATGCCAGGCACTCCTGTCTTCCACTGTTTCCCGCAGTTTGGTCAAACTCATGTTCGTAGCTTCGAGAACACTGCTTTAACTATACAGACCTTTGTTGGCAAGGTGATGTCTCTGCTTTTTAAGATGCTGTCCAGGTTTGTCATTGCTGTTCTCCCAATTTTCCTGAGTAGCCACAATTAAATTTGGGTTTTCAGGAAGGGGTGCTGAAATAGGGTTTCCTCTTATAATCCGTGTCTACCTTGAATCTCCTGGGCAGGGTGGCATCCTGATTATGGTCACATTTGAAGCACGTGGCTTCCCTAAAAGACTTCTGGGAGCTGCAGTTTTACCCCTCACAAAACCACATCGGATATAGGACAATGCGAGTCGGTCGTCCGCACAGGGTGCTGAGTCGAGGGGGTGCTTTCCTGCCTCCTTCCCAAAGCCTAGTAAGTACTTGTTTCGGGAAGATCTGACAGGGTCCTACAGCTTAGCACTTTCCCAGCTTTGAGAAGGGCATGGGAGGGTTTGAGGACGCTGCCAGGGCCTCAGGCCTCCCCCCCAAAGCCCTGCTCCTTGCTAACTGGGTTTGCGAAAGTGGCAAAGAGCTGGGGTTTGTGTGTCAAATTTTGACCTCACACTGGGCACCCTAACCACATTTCATAGAGTCAGAATTGTAGAGTTGGAAGGGAGCCCAAGGGAATCTGAACTCCTCCTCCTCCTCCTCCTCCTCCTCCTCCTCCTCCTCCTCCTCTTCTTCTTCTTCTTCTTCTTCCTCCTCCTCCTCCTCCTTCAGAATTGTAGAGTTGGAAGGGAGCCCAAGGGAATCTCAACTCCTCCTTCTCCTCTTCTTCTTCTTCTTCTTCCTCCTCCTCCTCCTCCTTCTCCTCCTCCTTCTTCTTCTTTGGCGATCACTCATAAGATTGTAAGATTGTCTTCCATGAACATGGTTTTAATAATGAGTCCGTAAGGGACTGTGGAGGCAAATTCTGGATCCACACGTCCTTCCACAGTGGGGACATTGGTTTCCAGGCGGAAGTTGATCACGGTGTGGATTTGCCAAGCATGCCTTCCTCTTAGCACATTTCTCCCTTTCATCCTGAGTTCAAGTGTCTTCAAAGCCCATGACACCTTTGGTAAAGGCTGTTCTCCAATTGGAGCGCTTGCAGGCCAGTGTTTCCCAATTGTTGGTGTTTATACTACATTTTATTAGATTTGCCTTGAGAGAGTATTTGAACCTCTTTTGTTGAACATCAGCATTACGCTTTCCATTCTTAAGTTCGGAATAGAGTAGCTGCTTTGAAAGACGATCATCAGGCATCAGGCATCAGGCATCCGCACAACATGACCAGTCCAACAAAGAATCATCACTTCTACATGGGGGATCTTTGCTTCTTCCAGTACACTGACATTGGTTCACCTGTCTTCCCAAGTGATGTGCAAACATTTTCGACGACACCGTTGATGGAATCTATCAAGGTGTTGGAAACTCACCGAATCTCAACGAAAGCACCCCGACAGATGACCATCCAACATTTGTTTAAAAACCTCCAAGGAAGGAGAGTCCACTATCTGCTTTACTGAAACTTGAACACTTCAATCTCCCAGGACATTCCATGCAAGATCTCAAAGTAGCTGTCTTATTACAAAATAATTTCAGAAATAGACTGGAAAGAGAAGTTGCTGAATTGTAACTTATTACCAAACTTAAAACCATGGAGAGACCTGGTCTGAACAGAAACATTGAATTCTTATCTCATTATACAAGATAAAGCTATTTTTGGCCATCTCACCCTTTGCTTTTTCCTGTAAGACCAATTGCAGTCCTTAACAGTCGTCAACAGGTTTACCACACCTATCAACCAATCACCCATTCCCACCACCCTTTTGAGTAATACCCCTCCCCTCCCTCTCACTATATATAAGGGTCTGGTGACTTCTGATTCAGTGTATCTGAAGAAGTGTGCATGCACACAAAAGCTCATACCAAGAACAAACTTAGTTGGTCTCTAAGGTGCTACTGGAAGGAATTTTTAAATTTTGTTTCGACTACGGCAGACCAACACGGCTACCTACCTGTAACTTGAATTCATTCATTCAGGTCCTCCCCTCTGGAGCAGCAGAAAACAAGCTTGCCCCATCTTCCACGAGATGGCCCTTCAGATATTTGCAGGTGGCTATCTTGTCTCCTCTCCACCTCCCCTTCTCTGATGTATAAACTTCACCTGCTCCCCCAACCATTCCCCATAAGGCTCACTTTCCATACCCCTGACATCTTGGTCACCTTCCTCTGTACGCATCCCAGTTTGTCAATACCCTTCTTCATATCTGTCCTTCAAAACCCATCACAGTCTCCTGTGGCAGTGAGTTCCGCAGTTCAACTATGTTCTGTGTAAAGAAGGGCTTCCTTTTATACATCATGGACCATCTGCATGGAAACCATGTGCTGAAGGTTCCAACTGTAATAAATAAGGAACTTATTACAAATGGAGCTCACTCCCTGGGCACGCTACGCACACAAAGCAGAAATTCTGTGTTCAGCAGAATCCCGTGACCAGCGAATTCCAGCTGATGGAGTCTTCAGTTTCAGAATAAGAGCCTGAAGAACCGAAGGGATGTCCAACGCATGCAGAAAACAATGACACCGATTCTGCTTTTACAAGAAAAGCAATAACGGGGAAATTGTTTTGTAGAAAGATAATCCACATATTTTTCTTCCGTGAGCCATTGCTGGAAACTGGAAAAGCTGTGAGGGATCACTTGGGAGGGGGGTATTTTCCATGTCCATACATAACAACCAAAATAAAACACAGTCACTGTATGGGGTCGCAATGGGACTCCTGGTGTCGGAGCCAAGTGTGCCAGAACTTGAAGGTGTCAGGGGCATGCACAGTTCCTGGGGATGTTCAGCAGCTACGAGCCAAGATGGCTAAGCTCTGCCTGCACAGGTGGAGGCAGCGATGCTTCTGAATCCCAGTTGCTGGGAAGCAGGATTCAGGCACAAGAGCCCTCTCTCCTCCTCTGGTTTCCAGCAACTGAGATTCAGAAGCATCGCTGCCTCTGGCTGCTGGGCGGGATGTAGTGGCGTATGAATGGAGGGTGGGTGCAGGCCATCCCAGGTGTCTGTTAGAATTCCTGCTCCATGATTGCAGTCATGGGATTGTTGTCTTTCACATGACAATGTATGTTTTGACTCCACAAAGTGGGAATTGGCGGAGACAGGATGTTTGTGTTACTGTGTTCCATGAAGTGGGACTATTGTCCTTTGTTCTTTTTCTCTTTGCTGTCTGATGCTAGAGAGAGAGAGGGAGCCATGTTGCAGTGCTCCGTGTGTGTTTATATGTAAATAAAGTAGATTAGCCAAAATGCTGAGTTGCTGAGGTCTGTTACGCAAGCTGCGAAGACTCTGTGGATCCCTAAGTGTGCCAATGTCTGTTGGCATTGGTCGCTGTGATGTTCGGGCAGAAGAAAGCTTTTGAAGCTCCTGAATGAAAGACCAAGAGAGGGAACATGCCAGTCGGGCATGTGTCTCTACCTGGGCCCTACTCAAGGGTAGGACGAGCTCCTGGCAGGGTCAGCCACTGCCTTTCTCAGCCTCAAACGAAACCTCACCCTCCCTTGTCCAAAAAAAAATTCGCATCAAACCAACAATTTTCCCCCTTTAATCTCCCCACCCAGAAGCCTGTTGTCCAGGTCAGCTGTTGTGAATCAGTAGCTGGTGGCTCCCGTGTCATCCAGGGATGGCCAGCCGTTTCTTGTCTCCCCTTCAGGGGGAGGGAGCAGTAGCAAAGCATGAAGATGCTGGGAGCAGGCGTGGGAAACAGTACAATGAAGGCAGCTGCCCATTGTCAAGAGGCAGGGAGTTCCGAAGTGTAAATGCCGCCTCACTAGAAGACCAAGTTCTTACAGATGCAGGATTGGTACAAGGTGGTACCTGTAGCAGTGCCAGTTCTGTTGTTCGAAGCAGAAAGGCTGACTCAAAGTGGGTAGGGGGGTCATTTGTTCCATTCCCCCCATGCACAGGGGCTGAGCGCTGAAGATCTTTGCAGGCAAAGGGGGAAGTGTCATCATTGAGAGGGGTGGGAAAATGGCAAAAATATGTTTTTTTTAATATAGGGACGCGGGTGGCGCTGTGGGTAAAACCTCAGCGCCTAGGGCTTGCCGATCGCATGGTTGGCGGTTCAAATCCCCACGGCGGGGTGAGCTCCCGTCTTTTGGTCCCAGTTCCTGCCCACCTAGCAGTTTGAAAGCATGTCAAAGTGCAAGTAGATAAATAGGTACTGCTTTATAGCGGGAAGGTAAATGGCGTTTCCGTGTGCTGCGCTGGTGCCGGCTCACCAGAGCAGCTTCGTCACACCGGCCAAGTGACCCGGAAGTGTCTGCGGACAGCGCTGGCTCCCGGCCTCTTAAGTGAGATGGGCGCACAACCCTAGAGTCGGACACGACTGGCCCGTACGGGCAGGGATACCTTTACCTTTTTATGTGTTTTTAATATGTGTTTCAGTCAACAAATGCAACAAAACGCAGCTGATCTCAATGCTGTGT
The DNA here is from genome assembly GCA_034642415.1 of Podarcis siculus. Taxonomy (NCBI): domain Eukaryota; kingdom Metazoa; phylum Chordata; class Lepidosauria; order Squamata; family Lacertidae; genus Podarcis; species Podarcis siculus. The sequence continues at coordinate 1,871,835 of JAXCMG010000039.1, read as the reverse complement.
AGTGGAGAGGGTATGCATAAAGACGTGGAGGGGTGTTGCTTTCTGCCGAAATCTACCTGAGCCAGGCATCTCTCCTGAAGGTGAGGCGTCCGGGGGGGGGGACTGCCTGCAAGCTCCCTGCTGGTTTTTCGAGCAGTGCAAGGCTTGCGTCTGCCCTACAGCTGAGGGGGAGGCTGCGGAGAGGCTTGCCCCACCCCCATGGGTGGCTAGTTCTGCCCCCGGCTGCAGGGTCCGTGCGCCACTCTGGGCACCCAAGCAGCTAGCTACACTGCTGACTGGATGGGCTAATAATAATAATACAGTGGTACCTCGGGTTAAGTACTTAATTTGTTCCGGAGGTCCGTTCTTAACCTGAAACTGTTCTTAACCTGAAGGACCACTTTAGCTAATAGGGCCGCCCGCTGCCGCCACGCCACCAGAGCACGATTTCTGTTCTCATCCTGAAGCAAAGTTCTTAACCTGAGGTACTATTTCTGGGTTAGCGGAGTCTGTAACCTGAAGCGTCTGTAACCTGAAGCGTATCTAACCCAAGCTACCACTGTAATAATATATTATTTATACCCCGCCTATCTGGCTGGGTTTCCCCAGCCACTCTGGGCAGCTCCCAACAGAATATTAAAAACAGGACAAAACATCAAACATTAAAAACCTCCCTGTAAAGGGCTGCCTTCAGACGTCTTCTAAAAGTCAGATAGTTGTATATTTCCTTGACATCTGGTGGGAGGGCGTTCCACAGGGCAGGTGCCACTACCGAGAAGGCCCTGTGCCTGATTCCCTGTAACCTCGCTTCTCGCAGAGAGGGAACCTCCAGAAGGCCCTCGGAGCTGGACCTCAGTGTCTGGGCAGAACGATGGGGGTGGAGACACTTCTTCAAGTCTACTGGGCTGAGGCCGTTTGGGGCTTTAAAGGTCAGGACCAACACTTTGATGTACTGGGAGCCAATGTAGGTCTTTCAATGGCCTGATCCAGCAGGCTCTTTTATATCAACAGGCCTTGTTTCAGAGTAAGCACACAGAGAGGGTGTTGCCCTGTCTCCAGCTTCTGGCAAAGGGAATAAACCCAGATTGCGTGTAAAAGGAGGGAGCGAAGGAGCGCATTCTGACTCTGGCATTCTTTAAAAAGCGTGAGCTCTTGCCTGCGCTGGCTATTTCCAAAGCCATCTCAGAATGTTTCCTAAAGCCCTCCGCAGCCAGCTTTCTCGCGGGCTGCTTTCTCCAGCGCCACCCAAGGAGGAGATCTAAAGCATATTTTTACGGAGAAAACATTTCAAGCGCTCGGCGTAGTGTGAACGCTTAAGGGGCTTCCAACGGGGACCCGGCGTGAGTGGCTGTCCCAGCAGGCCTCGAGGCCTAGAAAGCAAAAAGCGTTCCCCAGGATACCACTCGACTTCCATCTGCAGCTACTCAAGAAAGACGTTTTCCCCAAAAACATCCGAATGCCGCCCCCCTAAAACTCTCCTTTGCGTCTTACGAATGCCCTGCCATTAACCAATCAAGGCATTCTTTCTAAAGGGCTTTCCTGAAACCCCCCCAGTGTGGGTACCCTTCCCCACACAGCAAGGGGGCAACTGACTCAAGTAGGTCCATATTTGCAGCAGTTTCAAACACAACAACAACGGACTGAATGGACGCCTTTCAGAAAAGCTCTTGTTGTTGTTTTCAAGCCTTGCTTTGGGTACCTTTCCTGGAGGCCGGCAATCCTCGCAGGCAGAAGAAGAGCCCTTTGGTTGCACAGTTTCACCAAATATGAACCATCCATCGCCTCCCCCCAGCCCCCAAAAAAGAGCTATCCCCCAAATCCAGAGCGGACCCTACCAGTAGGTGGCGCTGCAGGCAAGGCGAATCAGCCCAGGGAACAGATAACCCATCATATCTGTTCCAAAGGGAAGATTTCCCCATTTTCACCTTCCCTTGAGAAACAACTGAAGAAATGTGTGGTTTTTTCCCCCTCCTGTTGTTGCTATAAGCTGCCTCTTTACGGCTTTGTAATCAGCTGCTTGTGCGAGATGTGGAAATGGTGGTGCTACTCAGGGAGAGAGAGAGAGAGAAAGAGAGGGAGCGAAAGAGAAAAGACATAAACAAGTGCTGTACACACACACACCAGCTAAAGAAGGCAAGATGAGGTTTTGCAAAAGTGGAGAGGGCTAGGATTTAATCTAGACAGGGGATCAGGGCCCCACCAGCCCACACTTAAGGTCAAGGCTCAGTCCTTTTCATAATGCTTAGGAACGGAATATATTTTCTGAGCTCTGTCCATAATAACTCGGATGCCTATTATGGGCAGATATATAGTCCATTTGCTGCTGCTGCTGCTGCTGTCATCAGTTCTCTCTGGAGCAAATAAATAAATAAAAATAAAAGGGGGAAACTTGGCATTTTGCATTAACGGTACATCAATGATAATCATTGCATGTCGTTTGGCCCTTTGATGGACTGGGTTAATCAATACCCCCTTTGTCAATTGCGTGCAATCTACATTGCCATCACATCGACGAGATGTTGCAGACAGTGGGGGAAATCTCTCTGTGTTTAATCAGTTCGATAATGTGATGAGATTCCCCGGGATGGCACAGTCGTGGCAATAAATTTCCTGGTGTCCACCCCACCAAAAAACCACCCAAGCCCTCGTAGCCCAGCTTGTGAGGCTGCCTGATGGCCCAAACGCTTTGCGATTTAAATCAGCTACCATGCCATCATCCAAAAACTCGGGCCAATGTAAGTTTCAATAAGGTAAAAGTAAAGGGACCCCTGACCATTAGTCCAGTCATGACCGACTCTGGGGTTGTGGCGCTCATCTCGCTTTACTGGCCGAGGGAGCCGGCGTACAGCTTCCGGGTCATGTGGCCAGCATGACTGAGCCGCTTCTGGCGAACCAGAGCAGCACACGGAAACGCCGTTTACCTTCCCGCCAGAGTGGTACCTATTTATCTACTTGTACTTTGATGTGCTTTCGAACTGCTAGGTGGGCAGGAGCAGGGACCGAGCAACGGGAGCTCACCCTGTCGTGGGGATTCGAACCGCCGACCTTCTGATCGGCAAGTCCTAGGCTCTGTGGTTTAACCCACAGTGCCACCCCCATCCCTTGTAAGTTTCAATAGTAGAGTCTAGATGTATTTTCATGTAATATTTGATACTTCCAGCTGATGAAGGTGAATACATCGAAACAGGGCCCTGTCCTGGTTTCTAATCCGTAGTTGACTTCTGTATTCTACGCTATGATTGAAACTGAGTCTCCATTTGCAAGCTGATAAATTATGAGGATCAACATTGTTGTCGAGTGAAAAAGAGAAAATCTTTGTAACAAATTATTGTGTTATACATATCATTATGAGTTTGAGATTGTAATCTCTGTTAGAATTTGTAATCTCTATTTGAGTTTGTAATCCGTGTCAGAATACATACTTTTGAATGGATTAGTTTTTGTTACTCTTGACTATTGACTTGTGAGTAGGGACCACTCCCACTACAGTGGTGCCCCGCAAGACGAAAATAATCCGTTCTGCGGGAGCCTTCGTCTTGCAGGGATTTTCGTCTTGCGGAGCTCCGCTATCAGCCAATCAGCTGATAAGCGGTAAAACAGCTGATAAGCGGCTTTTAGCGGCTTTTAGCGCTTATCGGATTAGCGGATAAGCGGCAATTTAGAGATAAGGAGCTTAGCGCCTTTCAGAAAAGGAAAAAAAAAAAGGGAGACCACGGAAAAAAATTCGTTTTGCGAGTAAGCCCCATAGAAAAAAACGTCTTGCGAAGCAGAAAAATGTCGGAAAGCCCTTTCGCCTTGCACGTTTTTCGTTTAGCGGGGCATTCGTCTAGCGGGGTACCACTGTATTGTAACTTACATTGGCCTGAGTTCTTGGTGTGCTTTTTTCTTGGTATATTTAATAACAAGAACTCCACTTTATTTAACATCATCCCAAAACTGTCAACAGCCATGGCTGGGTGAGGCTGCTGAGTTTCATCTTTTGATCTGGATCCCTTTGACTTAATGGAGCTTCTCGTGAGGAGACCTCCACAGGTTGCTTCGACCCATGTCCTGCTCTCCGTAAGGGCCACTTTTCTGAGCTCACCTTTTTGCAGAGAATCGAGACAAAGCCATCGGAGCATTGCATTCAGGTGTTTTCTGTTTGGTTCTCCACACCTGGCTTGCAGTGCTGCTTTGGAAGAGAGGAAGGCTTGGTGCTATTTGATAGAGCATTCTCTGCCTGCAGAAAGCTCATGGTTTAACCCCTGGAAACTCTAGAAAGGGTCAGGAATTGCCCTTTCCTTAAAAGAATATTGGGAAATGATCCATAATGAATTGAAAAAAATGTTTAAAAGTACTTTCCCCCCCTCCCCCCAAAAAACAACCCAGAGTCCTTTCTGTTGGGGATAATTCAGACTGAAATTCCCAGGTGTCAAAAAAGGTTATTTATGTATGCTACTACTGTGGCCCGTGTTTCATTAGCCCCAAAATTGTAAAAGAGCGAGATCCCAACTAAAGAAGAATGGCAACTTAAACTGATGAAATACGTGCAACTTGCAGACTTAACATATAGAATAATAATACTAATAATGAATTTTATTTATTATTTTATTTTATTTATACCCCACCCTCCCCAACCAAGACCGGGCTCAGGGCAGCTAACAACCAATAATAAAAACAAGTTGATTGAAATACAAGTTAAAAAACAAGATTAAAACACAACATTAAAACAATTAAAACATTAAAATTAAAGTTAGAACAAGAACAAGAAGAGAACAAGAAGAGCATATGTTTAAAGAAGACTGGAAAACGTTTATTGAATATATGGAAAATAAATGTGTACAGCTGAAAACACTGGCAGCATTAAGATAAATTCAACAGTGTAAATCAGTTTTGATGGAAGCAATGATGGAATACTGAATGGTATCGTTTCTGTAAAATATGCAGGGATTTATGATATAGAAAATGAACCATGGAAAAAGAAGGGAAGTCATTGATATCTTAAGGATTTAAAATGAACATTTTAAATTAAATTAAATTTTAATTGGGGGGGGATTGCCCTTTCCTGAAACCTTGGAGAGCCTTTGCCAATCAGCATAGCTGATAAGCCAAATGGACTGGCCTCATATACGGAAGTTTATTTCTCTCTCTCCTTGCAATAAAACCCAATTTCAGCCCCAGCATGTCCAACTTGGAAGTTCTTAAGAGCTTCTGAGCCCTCGATTAGATTCTGCCTGTCCTGCTGCTTCCTGGTGACAAGGACAAGGGGACTGGTGAGGAAACACTTCTAAAGTGGCCCTTAATTGGTTTTTCCGAGAATGCAATAGTATACATGTCTGTTTAGAAGTCATTCTGAAGTTCCGCAGGGCTCGGTCTGAGGTTAGTTCTTACGGGATTGCAGTCTCAATAGCCCCATTGTCAGTTTTGGATCCTGAAAAGGACTGTAATTACTTATTTCCTCTATTGTTGTTTTTAATTCCCCATTGTTTTTTGCTAACTTGAATTGTCAGAGAGGTAGGCAAACAGGAACCTTTTATTCAACATTGAAAAAGTACTGAGCAGTGATTGTAGAAGGGGTCTTGGGCAGGAAGGCATAGCTGGACCAGGGAGCAATGCATGGGACCTATATGTGAGGGGAGATGGCAGAATGGAAGATGACAGAATCCCCAAAGACGTGCTATACAAGAAGCTGGCTTCAAGTACTGCGCCGCTGTGTAGACCAACTCTGCTGTTTTACAAAGATGTCTGCATGTGGCATGAAGACTTGCAACATCAAGGAATCCCTTGCAGATGACCGCAGTGCCTGCAGACAGACAGTTACGCCTTGTATCCATAGCAGTGACCAGAGGAGAAATGATGGCTGGAAGGAGCATAGGTAAAGGTAATGGGACCCCTGACCATTAGGTCCAGTCATGGCCAACTCTGGGGTTGTGGCGCTCATCTCGCTTTATTGGCCGAGGGAGCCGGCGTACAGCTTCCGGGTCATGTGGCCAGCATGACTAAGCCGCTTCTGCTGAACCAGAGCAGCACACAGAAACGCCGTTTACCTTCCCGCCAGAGCGGGACCTATTTATCTACTTGCAAACATGGCAGGATATAAGCGTGCCAGATTTGACAGGCAGGATCCTGGGCCAATTCCTGGAGATAGCCATGGATGAAGCTGCTGGGCTAACTGTGCAACCAGCAAACCCTCCAACAAGCCAGCGTGCATCACAAGAGATGCAGGAGTGAATTGTGACAAGTTCCTGGGGTTGTGGTGGAGAAACTGGAGGAATTACCTGCAAAAGGAGTGTTTGCGTGTTTATATGAGGTGGGGAAGTGGGTGGGTGGGGAGGGAGTCTCAAAAGTAAAGTAACAAACGTCTTAGTTCTCTGGAAACGGGGATTATAGCGGAAGAGTAAAAAAGAAAGAAAGAAAGAAAGTCACACGCCATCTGGATGGAGATTCTGACTGGGAAACGCAGTTCTTTCCAATTTCCATGCAGGAACCAAGTCTTCAGGCAAACCTCTGAGCCGCTTGAAATGCTCCTATTTCTTTATTTTTAAAAATGCAAATTTGCGTCTAAATCTCAACATCCTCTCCCCCCCCCCACGAAACCTAATGAAGTGTTTTAAGTTGATTTTAATTTATACAAAATAATTTCCTCTAGGCTTTTTGTGTTGTTGTTGTTGTTGTTTTGGTGTGTGCATTCAAAAAGAGAGTGAAATATCATGATGTGGCAAACATCAATATTTCTGGAAAAGACAGGGGCGAGAAACAAGTTGTTTTTCTTGGTGGAATCAGAAATGAGGATTAGGAGTGTTCTGCATGTCACAAGGATGCTGCCTGGGGCCAAGGTCTTTTCTGCAAAAACTTCGGACTAGGAGCAAGGGCCACTGGGTTGAACAAGACGCATTTCTGGAGTGGGCATGTAGAGGGCTGCACTCTGATAAGAGTGTCTTGTAGTCCTGAAAATTCACCTAAGGCGCAGATCTCCCATGGGGTGCCAGCATCTGTCATGGACCCCACAAAACCTCCTCTGTGCTCCTCTGTGCTCACGGCCTCCTTTGCCCTCAGTGCCACCCGCTTCGCTGTACGATATTGTGAATCTCCAGATCAGTAGCCCTGGAAAATGCATCTATCTCAGTGCATCTATCTCAAGTTTGGATCCAATTCCATCATCTGAAAGGGGTTTGCATGGGTCCCCTGCAACGTCCAGGGGTGTCCTGGAATACTTTTCTGGTGTGTTTGTGACACAACTCCTGAAATGACAAATTGTCCTTCATGTGAGTTAATGCTGCGTAGGTATTCCTGATGGAGAAAAATGGTCTCTAATTTTAGAGACACTGACATCACCCCTCACAGACAAGTTCCATGTTTTTGGCATCCTTCTGTTGTCTCGAGAAACAATGGAGGAGTCCGCCTTTGGGGATGAGGTTGTAGCGCCTGCTGTAGCTGTAGACCAATACAGGAGAGACATGTTTTGTTGCAACTGGGGCAGAGGAAGGTGCCTGGTTGTGTTGCTGCAGATGAATAATAATAATAATAATAATAATAATAATATATTTATACCCCACCTATCTGGCTGGGTTTCCCCAGTCACTCTGGGCGGCTTCCAACAGAATATTAAAATGCAATGCTCTATTAAACATTCAAAGCCTCCCTAAACAGGGCTGCCTTCAGATGTCTTCTAAAAGTCTGGTAGTTGTTCTCTTTGACATCTCCTGGGAGGGCGTTCCACAGGGCGGGCGCCACTACCGAGAAGGCTCTCTCTCTGCCTATTTCCCTGTAGCTTCGCTTCTCACAGTGAGAAGGCCCTCAGCACTGGACCTCGGTGTCTGGGCAGAACAATGGGGGTGGAGATGTGCCTTCAGATATACTGGACCGAGGCCGTTTAGGGCTTTAAAGGTCAACACCAACACTCTGAATTGTGCTTGGAAACGTACTGGGAGCCAGTGTAGTTCTTTCAAGACCGGTTGTCTTTAGTGTCCGATCAGAACGATGAGGGTGAAGATGCTCTTTCAGGTATACTGGGCCGAGAAATGCCCTGGTCCTGAATGGGGTAACTGTGCCCCTGAAGGACCAGGTGCACAGCCTGAGAGTGATTCTGGACTGTCGTTCTGCCCGGACACTGAGGTTGAGCTCCAAGGGCCTTCTGGCGGTTCCCTCCCTGCAAGGTTACAGGGAACCAGGCAGAGGGCCTTCTCGGTAGTGGCACCCGCCCTGTGGAACTCCCTCCCATCAGATGTCAAGGAAATAAACAACTTCCTGACTTTTAGAAGACATCTGAAGGCAGTCCTGTTCAGGGAAGTTTTTAATGTGTGACATTTTAATGTATTTTTAATCTTTGTTGGAAGCCGCCCAGAGTGGCTGGGGTACAAATAAATTATTATTATTATTATTTCTCCTCCCTATGCTCCTCCCGGGACGTGTATGTGCATATGTAGCTAGGAGTTCAAATTAAAACCATAAGGAAAGCATAGAAGCCAGCTCCTTGGGGCTGCGGTCCCTTCAGCAGCACCCCAATACAATATTTGAGGGGGCCACACCCACACCCAAGTCGATATGTGTACTCTGTGTCTTGTGATCTATTATGCTGGGTTCACCTGGTGCCCCCCTCCATATTTTACTCAAGTCAGCACCCCTGAACGGGAGTCTGGATCAGGCCCATGGCCCATCTATTCCAGCATCCTGATCTCACAGCGATGAACAAGACGCCTGGGGAAAACCCACAAGCAGGATTTGTGATGGCCTGGGACTCGGGACCAGAGGAGTCTCAGTCCGCACCGGATCATTTGCCTCCAGCTGGGCCATCACTTACAGCTGCTTCACTGTTGCGGGAGCAACATTGCTGTATGCCAGATCCTGTCTTAGATCCTGTACCTGTCCTTGCCTGGTTTCCTGCCTTGTGTCCTGCCTTGGCCCTGTCGGACTGACTCCCAGCGGAACCTTCAGATTCTGGACTGGTCCTGGACTGTGTTTCACGGGTTACCCCCAGGCCCAGCACAGTAGGATTCAAGAACAAGAGGAACATTCTCCCTTCCTGTGATTTCCAGCAACTGGCGTTTCAAAGCATTGCTGCCTCCGAAGGTAGAGCTTAGCCATCCTGGCTAGCTGACTTTGACATCCCCCTCCTCCAAAGATTTGTTTAAGCCTCTTTTAAAGTCTTCCAAGTAGTTGGCCATTCCTGCCTCTGGTGGCAGGGAGTTCCACAGTTTCATTATGCGCTACATAAGGAACTCCTTTATTTTATCCGTCCTGAATCTTCCAACATTCAGCTTCACTGGGTGTCCCCAAATTCTAGTGTCAGGAGAGAGGGAGGGGGAAAAATAATACTGTATCCACTTTCTCCAGGCCAGGCATCATTTTATAAACTCCTGTCATGTTGCATCTTACTTGTCTTTTCTCTAAACTGGTAAGTCCCAAACGTTTCAACCTTTCTCCATAGAGGAGTCGCTACATCCCCTTGATCATTTGGCCCACAATTTTCCAACTCTACAATATCCTTTTTGAGGCGAGGCGACCAGAACGACTATTCCAAATGCAATAACTCCATAGATTTCTATAACATTAGGATACCAGCAGTTTTATTTTCAATTCCTTTCCTAGCCGAAATCGTTGTACATCTGAGCAGTGCTGATCAAACCTCTGTTGTTTAAAAAGAAGAAGCAGTGTCTAATTGCACCCCAAACTCCTTGGAACTCCCCACAACCATGGAGATTTCAAGGCTCATGAACAGTCCTGTCTACTTCTTAAAAATAATTGCTTTACATTTGCTTTGCCCACCCCCAGCAAAATTCTCTCTGCATGTCTAGAAGGAAAGATGGGCTCTGTCTCCACGTGGAAATGGAACAGCAACAAGTTTTATGTCTTGCATTTCCACAGAAGCACAGTTAAAGGTCAGCGCAGATCTGCCGGCGACTGTCCGTCCTTGTAAGATGATGGGTTTGCTGCAACCCTCTGGGGGGAATCGGAGGCAAAAACAACCCTGTCTCTGATCAGCCGCAGAAGCCAGGGCAGCGGGATGGAGAAAGGCTCCAACTTCTCTAGCACGTGGGGCGCCTTTACCTGGATACGCAGGTTGCAAAACACAGAGCAAAGGTGGGCTGGTGTGGTTGCAAAGGCAGCAGGCAGGAGAGTGGGTTGCCCACCTAATAGCTTACAGGGTGTGCTGGGCCTGGGGGTTAACCCGAGCAACGCGGTCCAGGTCCAGTCCCGAATCAAAGGATTCCACGCAGAGTCAGTCTGACAGGGCCAAGGCAGGAAACCAGGCAAGGTCAGATACAGGATCTCAGGCAGGTTCCAGCAAGCAGCAATGTTGCTCCTGCAACCTGGGGCAGGGTCCAACAGCCTTTTATCTCTGTCAGGGGTAACGGCCGGTCCCGATCCCCCAGTGACTCACCTCCCTGTCTCGCCCGAAGGCGAGCACTCCTCCTGCAAGTACTCAGGCATCTTCTGAGAGCTCCTTGCTGAGAAAGTCTTTGTGATTCATAAGATCTCAAACTGTGCTCAATGTCTCAGCTCTGGCTTGTGACACTCACTCTCGAGGGAAACATGACAGAGCCTGATGTTGTCTTTTTCTTCTTCTTCTTTTTTATTGGCTTTTTAACATATCATTTTCAACAATTATTAAACATACTTTTATATCTTATACAATGTTTTTTGACTTCCATCAATCACATCTGAAAATTTTCTGATCTTTTCCATTTAATTTACATTTCTTACTTTCACTATTACATAAATCTCATACAGGTAATTAATATCTCTCTTCTTTCTCTTCTTTGCAATATTTCATATATTCCTCCTTACAAAACTTGTAGTCCTAATAGTGTAATTTGCTGGTTACAATTGCTCTTCAAATAGTTTGTATACTTCTTCCAATCTTCTGTGAATCTCTGGTCCTGCAGGTTTCGAATCCTTCCTGTCATTTTATCCAATTCTGCACAGTCCATTAATTTTGTCTGCCATTCTTCTTTCATCGGAATTTCTTCTCGCTTCCATTTCTGGGCCAACAATACTCTTGCCACTGTTGTTGCATATAAGAACAGTTCAATATCCTGTCTGTTAATGTCCTCGCTTATAATACCAAGTAAAAATGCTTCTGGTCTTTTAAAAAATGTATATTTCAACATCTTTTCCATCTCATTATATATCGTTCCCCAGAAGTTTTTTACTTTCTTACATTCCCAGGAGCCCAACGTTGTCATCCATCTTCTGCAAGCACCATGAAACCTTTCTGTTGGCGGCTGGAAAGAGCTTTGTGAGGCAAGGCTAAAGTAATAGAACCATAGAATTGTAGAGCTGGAATGGACACCAAGGGGCATGTAGCTCAAGCTCCTGCAATGCCAAATCCCTGACAGATGGCCACCCAACCTCCCTTTAACCTCTCCAACAAAGGAGAGAGCACCTACTTCCAAGGGAGTCCCTTCCATTGTCAAGCAACTCTTACCGTCAGAAAGTTCTTCCTAAACTATAGTCTGAATCTACTTTCTTGCAAGTTAAATCCACTTGTTTGAGCTCTACCCTCCTGAGCAGCAGAAGACAAGCTTGTTGCACCTTCCAAGCGACAGCCCTTCCAATATTTGAAGATGGCGATCATCTCATCTCTCAACCTCTTCTTCTCCAGGCTAAACAGACCCAACTCCCTCAAGCATCATTTGGCAGCTTATCGTTTTGCCTCTGCTGTTTTTGCATGTTTGGTTCTTGTGGCTTCATTTGGGCATGTCTCTGACTCTTTAAAATGCTCGTCGAATGTGGCAAGCGACTCTGAACGCCTCTTCATTGAGCTGAGTGGCTTGCAAGTTGGTGTGACAAAGGTGTCCCTGGATGCTGGGTGAGTTTTTTCTGCCGTCTCTCTTTCCAGCTGCAAATCTATTTCCAGCGCTCCTTTTCCCTTTGGGCAGAGTTCTTTCTCCCCACCTTCCGTGTTCAAAGGAGGCAACAAACCTCCCAAGACAATGTGCTTTGGCTGTGGAGAGCCCAGGGCCTGGGTGGAATTTCAAGCAGCTCCTTTCTCACAGGCCCCCAGGCCCCATCCACCTGGCACTGTGCTCTTAGCAACCAGAAGGTGTCCTGGGGGCTGGAAGATCTTTTCAGAAGACTCTCAGGCAGAAGCAGCATGACGTCACCTGCCTGCTTCTGAACGGAAGGCTCTGAATTTAGGCCTGGGAAATCAGGAACGCCGCAGCAGTCTTGCCTCCGTCTCTCCCATTTGTGCTGGGGTGGCACAATGGTCATGGGAGCAAATGATTTGCAGGGAAGTCGCTAGCCAGCAGGGCCACCCTAAGGCATTTGGGCACCTGAGGTGAAGCACAAAACGGGGCCTCCCCACCAGGGAACAAGAAGGGAGTGAAGACTCTTCTGAAGTTGTTTCTGTAATGTTTCTTGCAAACTGGAAGATCAGTCAAAGAATACTCAGGCTCCAGCCTCAACTCTTTTCGTTTTGTTTTTTTAATATTTTTTTTATTAAATTTTCAACAAACAGTAATGAATACAACAGCAACAAACAAAGAAAGAAAATTATACAGGAAACAATATCAATTCCATAAAATGGGATTCTCCGAATCCCGTGACCCCCCCCCCCCGTTCCTTAAATTTTCTTCTCAACTGCATACTATTTCTACTCCAAATTATTTTTTATCTCAAATTTCCTGTACTATCTTCATAATTACAAGTGTTCTTAAAATCCTGCCAATGTATTAACCTGTTTATAATACTTTTGCAAATGTAGAATAAACATTTCCCATTTTTTTGAAAAAATTCTTGTCTTGATTTCTGAGCTTTCCAGTTAGTTTCACCATTTCAGCATAGTCCATTAACTTGGTTTGCCACTCTTCTTTGGTCAGGACTGTTCCTCTTTCCATCATTGGGCTAGCAGTATCCTGGTGGCCATCGTAGCATACATAAACCATTTATTCTGGTCTTTGGGAATCTCCGCTCCTACTATACCTAATAAAAAGGTTTCTGGTGTTTTAACAAAGGTTATTCTAAACTTTTTTTTCCATTTTATTATAAATCGTTTCCCAGAAATTTTGAACCATCCTACATTTCCACCACATATGATGAAATGTACCCTCTGTTTCTTTATAGCCTCAACTCTTTTTGGAGTTTCTACGTGACCCCATCTGGAAGGTTCAGAGCAGTAAACTTGAACACTTTGTTGGTATTTAAACATTTGAGCTCCAAAAGCCCTAAAAAGCAAAATACCTAGGGATGTCATTAAACAGCAAGTCGAAGGGAGGAGGAAAAATATCCCAGCGAGGTGTGCAGCCAGGACTGGGGCACATCAGGGCAAGCAGAGGATGGGGATGGAAATCTTCTTTGCCTCAGGCATCACCTGAACCAAGTCTGGGGCCTGATCCTGAAGAGTCCCAGTCTGCACAGGTTCCCCTGCATCAAGCACCAGCTGGGCCGAGTCAGGGGCCTGAGCCTGCCCTGTCTCCAGATGTGGGGAGGACCTCGTTGCCTCCAGCTGGGCCATCACTTATAGCTGCTCCACTACCGGTTAGGTCAGGGGAGGCTGAGGCGGCCCCTGGGTCTAGTCACCCACCGACGTCTCCCGAGCTGCAGAGACTGAGGTCTGAGAGAAGGAGAGACCTGAGTACTTGCAGGAGAAGTGCTCGCCTTCAGGCAAGACAGGGAGATGAGTCGCTGGGGGATCAGGACCGGCCATTACCCCGACTAAGATAAAAGGCTGTCGGTCCCACGCCAGGTTGTGGGAGCAACATTGCTGTATGCCAGATCCTGCCTGAGATCCTGTATCTGTCCTTGCCTGGTTTCCTGCCTCGTGTCCTGCCTTGGCCCTGTCGGACTGACTCCTAGCGGGACCTTCGGATTCTGGACCGGTCCTGGACTGCGTTACAAGGGTTACCCCCAGGCCCAGCACACTTCTGGACCTCTGTGGGACAGTGCTGGACTTCAGATCTGGCTTCCTTGGACTGACCCTGCGTTGCGCTCCCTGAGCTTTGGACTTCACTGGTCTTTGAACTTTGGTCTTGATGTACTGATGTGCCGCCAGGTAGGTCAGGGGTTCTGAACGGAGGAGAGGAGCACACAAAATCCCCCACATGACCCATCCCCTTCTCTCTCTCTCTGTGAATGTGGAAGGTGACCTTCTGAAGTGGGGAGTCTTCTCTACCCATAGACTCCCTGCATGTTCAGGAGTTTGCTGGCCAACTCATGGGGCGGGGGTGAAGCTGAGGGAGACTCATTTGCACACATCCCACTTGTGAGTTGCTTTTAAATGTGAGTAGAACACCTGAAGGGGTACAGATCCTGCCTTCCCCATTGCAGGCAACAGGGAGCCTGCATCTTCAATAAGCTAGAAGAGGGAATTTCAGCAGGCTTCACCTGGGACCTTCTGCCTGCAAAGTAATGGCTCTTCCAATGAGCTGCAAGCTTTCCCTTGCGTAAGCAGATGGAAACACGTGCTTGGATCAAGGCCTAGTGGGGAGACAGGAAGGAGTGGAGCCTCCAGCCCCCAGTCTGAACTACTTCACTGCTGAAGCAACACCTCTCCCCCACGCGCCAGTCTTGCTGCTTTGGGGAAATGGGAGAGATGTGAAATGGAAGTACAGCTTTATAAAGCTGTGATGCTATAATACAACACAAACCCTTTGTGTCCACTGCCATTAATCATGTTGTAAAAACTGCAGTGATTAGAAAGCTTTTTTAAAAAAAATTTTAATTTTTTTGATAAGCATTCTTTTAGTATAGTGCTATAGCACCATAATAAATTAACATTACAGTAATATACTGTTTAGGGACGTGGGTGGAGCTGTGGTCTAAACCACAGAGCCTAGGGCTTGCTAATCAGAAGGTCAGCGATTCGAATCCCTGCGACGGGGTAAGCTCCCATTGCTCGGTCCCTGTTCCTGCCAACCTAGCAGTTTGAAAGCACGTCAAAGTGCAAGTAGATAAATAGGTATTGCTCTGGTGGGAAGGTAAACGGTCTTTCTGTGCACTACTCTAGTTCACCAGAAGCAGGTTAGTCATGCTGGCCATATGACCTCGCTCCCTCAGCCAGTAAAGCGAGATGAGCACCGCAACCCCAGAGTCGGCCACTACTGGACCTAACGGCCAGGGGTACCTTTACCCTTTACCTAATATACTGTTTTAGTTCTTTCTCTCTCTCGCTCTTTCTCTCGCTCTCTCTCACTCACACACACACCTGTTATAGTGTATGTATGCTCATTTTAAATCCTCCTTCATGCAGGACATAGTTATACTGTGGAACCGGAGGCAGAGATGGTCACCAACTTGGATGGCTTCAAAAGAGCATGGGCAAACTCATTGAGGCCATCGATGGTTACTAGCCATTATGACAGTCGGAGGTAGTGATGCCTCCAAATACCAGTTGCTGGAAACCACAGGAGGGGAGAATGTTGTTCTTCTGCTCAGATCCTACTTGCAGGTCTCCTATGAAGGCATCGGTTGGCCACTGTAAGAACAGGGTGCTGGACTAGATGGACCCAGCAGATGCTCTTCTTAAGCACTGGCTGCAAGCACAGCAGTGACATCACGCCTGCTGATGTGGCTGGAGCACTGGAGGAGGTGCACACGGAAAAAGCACAACGTTGCCAGTAAGTGTGGAAAGCCCAATACAATTCTGCTTGCAGTGCAGGGCACAGCAGCCATGCCTGGGTGGTGCTAGGAGCACACATCCAGAAGCAGCCTCAGTCAAGGAACCCATCTGTGAGATTTGCATATTGATAAAAAAAAATACCAAGGATTAATAAATCTAATGCAAGAAGCATATTTTGTATTTTAGATGAGAAACCATCTGTGTCTTAGCAGGCATCATCTTGCAAGGAAAGGGGAAATGCCGCCTCGTCTGTGATGCAGCTTCCCACCTGCAGCCTCCATAAGCCCTTGTCATATTGAGAATGTTGCTGTACTTTAGTTGTTTAGTCATGTCCGACTCTCCGTGACCCCCTGGACCAGAGCACGCCAGGCACTCCTGTCTTCCACTGCCTCCCGCAGTTTGCTCAAACTCATGCTGGTAGCTTCGAGAACACTGTCCAACCATCTCATCCTCTGTCGTCCCCTTCTCCTTGTGCCTCCATCTTTCCCAACATCAGGGTCTTTTCCAGGGAGTCTTCTCTTCTCATGAGGTGGCCAAAGTCTTGGAGCCTCAGCTTCAGGATCTGTCCTTCCAGTGAGCATTCAGGGCTGATTTCCTTCAGAATGGAGAGGTTTGATCTTCTTGCAGTCCATGGGACTCTCAAGAGTCTCCTCCAGCACCATAATTCAAAAGCATCCATTCTTTGGCGATCAGCCTTCTTGATGGTCCAGCTCTCACTTCCATACATCACTACTGGGAAAACCATGGCTTTAACTATATGGACCTTTGTTGGCAAGGTGATGTCTCTGCTTTTTAAGATGCTGTCCAGGTTTGTCATTGCTTTTCTCCCAAGGAGCAGGCGTCTTTTAATTTCGTGACTGCTGTCACCATCTGCAGTGATCATGGAGCCCAAGAAGGTAAAATCTCTCACTGCCTTGGGAATAGTATCTTAAAATCTCACCAAGGTTACCTTTTGAAACAGGGTAACTCTTAATCCTCCTTTAAAAATTATAGGGCAACAATGTTAACTACAGGAGCAGTGAGGAGGGCTTTGGTGCTCAGATCCTGGGGCTTTGCCTGATCTAGCAAACTCTTATTATGTTCTTATGCCAGAGGAAATACTTTCCCTCTTGGAAGGGACCCTGTGAGTCATCTAGTCCAACCCCTGGCAATGTTTCTGTGAAATCTCCAAATCAGGGGCAGGGGAGCCTTTTCATCCCAAGGGCCGCATCGCCTTCTGGGCAACGTTCTGAGAGCCACATGCCCGTTGCAGGTGGGGCAGAGGTAAAGTGGGTGGAGCGACGAATGTCCATTTTAGTTTTGTGCAGTAGGCTAACTTCGACAGACACACCCCTACAGACACAAGCAAGAGGCATTCTCAGACTTTAAGGATGCCAAGCAAGAAAACTCTCATGTGCAAAGTGGGGTGTGTGTGTGTGTGTGTGTGTGTGTGTGTGTGTGTGTGTGTGTGTG
>JAXCMG010000039.1:1763411-1852335 GCA_034642415.1 Podarcis siculus | reverse complement strand
ATAATAATAATAATAATAATAATAATAATAATAATAATAATAATAATAATTTATTATAGTCCCAGCACCCTCACAGTGGCCAACCAAATGCCTCAATGGGAAACCTGCTGGCATTGTTTGAGCACAGAAGTCTTGTCCCCGCGCATTATCATTGCTGCCTTCCACCTTGGAGGAAGAGCCAAGTCATTGCAGCTGGCAGCCATTGATAGCCCTCTCCTCCTCCATCAATTTCTCTAATGCTCTTTTAAAACCATGTAAGTTGGTGGCCATCCCTGCCTCCTCACTGTCTTTGCTGAAACAGCGGCAGCGTGGTGCAATGGTTAGAGTGCCAGACCTGGCAGAAACCAGCTTTCAAATCCCTGCTTGGCCATGAAGCTCAGTGCATGATCGATCACTCTCGCCCTATCCTACCTTGCAAGGTTGTTGTGAAACGAGGAGGAGGGAGAGGACCCTTAAGCTCCTGGGAGAAAAGAAGGGGCTATAAATGCCATAAATAAAGATAATTTTAAAAATACTTAGCCCTGGCTCCTTCCTCCGCCTCTCCCCTTTGCAGCCTCCCTCCTCCCAGTCCATCCATCCATCCATAGAACGGGCTCATGTTTAATGCAAGGTTCTTTCTCTGGAGGCCGGTATTGATTTGCAAATGGACAGGGCAACCCCCCTCGGCCGCCCCCTTGATTGGCAGCTCGCAGGCTTTGTTCCAGATGCCAAAGCGCGCGGAGTTGGGGGGCGGAGGGGGGGGGCGAGGATGGAGAGTCTTCCTGCTGCTTCTCCAGCATCAGTCGCGGGCGAGTTGCTGCGCCGCATCCGCGGCTCGCCGTTGCGCTTGCAAACAGGGAGGCGGCAACCGCGTAGCCGGTGCGCGTTGTAAAACCGGCCATTGGAGAAAGCGGGCGAGCGATCCTGGAGGACGAGCGGGCCGTGGGTCGTCCGGGCGTGTTCCCCGAGCTGGTGGTCTTGCACGTGCGAATGCAACCTGCTTTTCGGAAGCCAACGTTGGGTGAGAGAGAGAACGCGAAGTTTGATCATAAATTAATTCCTCCCGAGTCCTCCTGGCTCTGGGCGTGAGACGCGACCGCCCCAACAGACGCGTGTAGCCCACGCTGCGCTCTTCTGCGCGCCGAACTTCTTTCAGACTGATCGTGCAGACTTGAAAGATTCAGTAAGGAAGGTTTGTTTGTTTGTTTGTTTGTTGCATTTGTTTATTGCGTTTATACCCCATCTTTTCCTCCATGAAACTCAAGGTGGCGTACATGGTTTAACCGCCACAACAACCCTGTGAGGTGGTTGGGCTGAGAGGAGGTGATTGGCCCAAGGTCACCCAGTGAGCTTTATGTCCGAAGGGGTATTTGAACCCCGGTCTCTCCCAGGTCCTAGTCCGGCACTCTAACCCCTACACCGCACTGCCCTCTCTCCTCAAGGCGACTTACTTCCCCGGGATTTCTCTGCATGTGGGCGGCCTTTCTTCGGGGGTAGTTTGATCCTGGCGTAGCCGCCCTATTCCCTACCCTGCGAATAGGTACTTTGCGCCCGGCGATTCTCACATCGACGTTTCTCTGCCTGTGTATGTTTGTGTGCATGGGCAGACGCGTGTCAGCATCTCCGCACGGCCCCCCGGCAGTTCAGTGGCTTCCCTTCTCTCTGTGGTCAGGGTGGTACGCCGCCTGAGTGCCCGTGTCCACATGCGTGTCTACACTCCGTGTCTTTACATGCAAGAAGACGTATTCCGCGTTGCGCGCTGTGCCACGGCAGGCACTGCTTTCGCACACATAAGACCGTGTGTCACGCGTGTTCAGTTTTCCCCCGGGGGCATTTTGGCCAGGATCCTCGTGAGCACTGACTTCGGAGGAGCGAGCGGCCTTACTTCCGAGTAAACAAGCAAAGCACCGGGCAGCGCGTGTTTGTGGATTCGGGGTGCGCGCAACCCGCTGCCTGGCGACTGGCGCTCTCACCGTGGCGCCTCCGCCGTCGCTACGCGCGCGCTCTTTGCGCGGTCGCGGTCCCTAGCAGCCTCCGCACGCCGTTTGGCCACGTTTCCTCGGCGCCCAAACCGCCCACTTCGCCAGCGCTTACTCCGAAGTAAGCTCGCCTTAACACGTCTTGCAAACCGGCTCCTTCCCTTTGCGCGCTTCCTCGGGAGCAAGCCCCGTTTGCAGCCTGCCAGCCACCGGATCGCACCGGGTTGGCTGGCTTCCCCCTGCTCCGGATTGCCGCCACTTCACGCGCAAGTTCCGGAGGCGGGGAGGGGGAGATGATTTTGGAGGTGCCCGGGGGGGGGGGTGCGCGCAGTCTCCCCTCCCTCCCCCTCTCCTCCCCTCCCCCCTCGCTTCCTCGGCTGGTCACATGGGGGGGTGGGGCGCGCGCGGGTGGGGGGGGGGGAGTTTAAAAGAGCGTCTCCCTCGCTCCGCTTCTCTCTCGTTCTCGCTCTCTTCGCAGCCGGTGCAGGGAAGCAGTGCCGCCGCCGCCGCCGCCGGGCGAGCCGAAGCTCCGCCAGGGGCACCGACCACGCCGGGCAGCCGAAGCCGCCGGGCAGCGCTGGCTTGCCGGGAGCCCCGCGGCGGAGGGGGGCGCAGGGCGCGCGCGGTGAGTGGGGCGCCCAGATTGGGGGGATTTTGGGGTGTGGGGGCGGGCGGAATATGGACACCGACCTCTTCGCGGCGTGTGCAATTGGGGAGGGGGGGAGTGTAAGAAATATATTTGCATCGGCTTGCATGCAATGCTGGATACATTATTTTTTGGAGAGCTTGCACATTGGTTCGTGCGTAAAGCTGGGTACTGGATTTGGGGATGCCTCCCTCCTGCTTGGTCGCCTCTCCTTCTCTTTCGCGCCCCCCCCCCCCGCGCTGCTTTCCTCTCGCTATGGAAACTTTTCTTCCCGGCGCGCGGAGGGGCTCCCCACCCCCGGCTCCCCCTCTCCTGGCGCGGACCCCGAAAAAAGGACGTTCAGAAGGGAGCGAAGCGGGAGGGGGGTGGCTCCTTCGCGGCCCTGTAGAGGGAGGAGGTGGGGTGGGAGCGCGCCTCCAGGGCTTAGATGTGGGGGAAAGAGAGATGCCCCCCCACTTTGCTCCGGCCAGACAGCTGAGCGGGGCTTCGCTTCTCTTTCCTTTCCCCCCACCCCCAAGCACGGGAGCTCTTAGCCGGCGCCGATTGATCGAGCCGGAGCGGAAATGCTCCTCCTTCGGCTTTTCTCTCCCCCCCCCCCACACGCCCGCTTTTCCTCTTTCTTCCTCCCTTCTCGGATCCTGCTTTCTCCCCCCCCCCCCCCAAACCCGGTTTTCGCCCCGGCGACTCTGGAGAGAGCAGCAGCTGAGCTGGGCGCGCCTCGGAGCCGCGAGCGGGCAGCTTATTGTGCGTCCTGGGGTGGGTGGGGGTCCCTGCCTTTGAAATCGGAGTGGTGGTGGAGGGAGGGGGGAGGCATCTGCTCTAGGTTCTGGACGGCGGGGGGGGGGGGCAGCAACAGGTTCGTGTCCTGCCCGCCCCCGCCCCAATTGTTCCCTTCAATCTCGTGGGCTGCTTGGTATTTTGCAACTTCTGAGCTGGGGAGCGTCGCGGGTGGGGGGATTTTGAGCGACCCTGAATTTCTCGGAAAAGGATGCAGTTCAGCACCCGGAAAGGAGTAGCTGTGAAAGAGCGTTCTTTTAAAAGTCATCCTCTCCCGCCCGCCCCCCCCATATTTTTTAACTGTTGGGGCATGGAGTGCTTTTATGGGGCTAATGGCATTGATCGTAGGGAAATCTTAAAAGTGGGGACAAGGCTGACTGGCTCCCTGCAACCTCCCATCAATTACATGGATCTTTACCCCAACTCCTAGAAACCATCCCTCCCTTGATGATGATTGTAAGAAAATAATTACACAAGTGTCTGGCACCCTCACTTTTAAAAACAAAAGTTACAGTATATGGAAAGAAAAACCTGGTTTCCCTACTAGGTGCCCTCAATCCAATAAAAAAGTCTTTGCCCTCCCCACCCTCCACTTACAAGCCCTGAAGTCTCCATTTCTGCAAACACTCTGGGTAAAATTTGCAAATCCCTTGCTTGTTTGTGAAGGTTAGTTTTTCTCCATCTCTCTGTCCCTGTTCCCCCAAAAGAGAGATTCTTCAATAAGGACATAAACGTATATATTTTTTTGGGAGGGGGATTCTTGCTAAGCAAGTCCCTCTCCATAGATATTGGGAGGGATGGGGCCAAATGCAGGGCCGAATTTTAGGAAGAGGGGGTAGCCATATGGAATCCCTCAGCATGTCAAAAGTGTGCCCCCCCCCATGCCTTGTATCCTCCCATCCATGGGATTTTGCAAGTGCCAAACACTGGAGTCTTGAGATCGCTGCATGAGTTTAACCTGCTCCTTTTTTCCTCTGTCATGAGTTTTTTCTCATATTGGGAGGTTGTGCTGCTGCTTGTCCAATGGCGCCTTTTGCATCTGAGCCGTTGTTCCGTAGGGTGACTGGGCCCTGCTTTCTCCTTGTTGCCCTCTGGGCCAAACCCGGAGTTTGGAGACAGAGGAGTGTGTGTGTGAATCCATTGAAATCTGGCATCCTGATGTTCCAGTGAGTTGCCTTGAAACCCGCCAGTGGTTCCTTTTTGCAGCAACTTTTGGGGAGCAGAAGCAGTTGTGCATACGGACAGCAGTTGTGCATACGGAACTGGATTTCATCTGCTTGCCTCTCTCCAAACTCTCTTGAAACTGCACTCTCCTCCAACTTGCCAGGGAGTGTGGGAGAGAATCTGAGCCTCACTGCAAAGGAGGCTGCCTTCTGATGGGAATTGTTTCGACTGCTTTTGATGTTGTACAGTATTGTTGTAGCCAGCCCCCCGGGGATCTTAGGGTGAAGGGACATGGGCCAAGAAATCCAATAGATAGATAAATGCATTTGTAAGCGATGTGCAGAGATTTAGGGATTTGGTTGACCTCTGGTCGACAACCAAGTCTTCTTGTTGCTGCTCTGATATTTCCTTCTCCTTTCCTGCAAACTATTTGGGGATACCTTGCCTTGTGCCTCAGTTTTCTCCCTGTGCCGCTGCTCCCAGCTTCACTGTTACATCTCCAGTTTGCTCCTCTTGCCGTTGTGTTCGCAAGTGCATTTCTCTACAGTCCCTGCTCCACTGTTTCTGCCAGCGGCTGTGATTTGTTTGTTGCATGCTTGAGGTCTGTGTGAGAGAGAACTGGACAGGGAATGATTTGTCTGAAGAGCAAACGTCTTGCCTTATAAATTGTAATGGCTGCTGTTTTGTTTTGTTTTTTTAAAAAAGCCTGAGATGTTGCTACTTGCATTGAAATGAGGGCTCATCGGGGTTCAGTTTTCATTGTGCTTGCTTGCTAACTTTGTGAAGAAACTATTGGGTACCTGTTCTTCCTCATGGTATTTGCTGGCTGGTTCTAAAGGGTTAAATTCCCAAGGAGAAATACGCTGGGTAACTCTGGGTCTGCCTTCTCCAAGCGGAAAGCTTTTGCCAGCCTAATACAGTCAGCCGTGGCAAAGTTTTGGAAGGAGCTGTAGTCCGGCAAGTAAGACTTTTTGCGCTAGAAAATTGTTTAATCCAATGGCTTCTTGAATTTCAAATATTTTTGGAGTTTGCGTGTGGATTCCTTGCTGGACATGGTTTCCCCCCTGTGGTTTGTGCCCATCCTTAATAGCAGGGTGTTGACCATAAGCCATGAAAGGAAATTGCTAGCTCTGCCAACGTCTTGCAGCCAGGATGCCTGGGCCACACACAAGCCCTTGTGACTTTCCCCTGTGCTTCACAGTTGACAACGGGTGTCACAAAGATCTGGCGGGCTGTATCTTCAAATGCATCTCCCTGGGTGATTATTTTCTCAACTGTAGGAACTGCCTTTGTAGCAGCAAGAGCCGTTCGTGTGCTGGGTGCTGCGAACCTCACTTTGAGTTGCTTTCAGCACATCCTGCTGTTCATAATGTTGCAAAAACAGTCCCTGAGATCTTGAGCCATATGCTGTTCCCAGAAAGTCTTTTTCTTTTCAAGGGTGGCCTGGCGACCTCGGAGGTGGCACCTGATAATCCCTAGGCATGCTTGCTTTCGCATGCCACTTTCCTCAAAGAGAAAAAGAGAGTTGGTTGCAACAACCGTGCTCCCTAAGGAGCCTTGACAGCACGATGGCAGTGTAGCGTGTTGAAAAACCAAAAGATGAATTGACTGAAATGTGTGGGTTTTTTATTTTCTTTTTGAAGTAGCGTATTTGGAGAGGGTGTGTGTGTGTTCACAGTTGCATCTGCTTCTTTCGGTGGATTTTCCCTTCCTGCCAGAGCCTTTGAATAGCAAGGAACTCCCTCAAATCCCCAGAATTTTCAAAGGCTGGCATGTGCTCCCTGTGCCTGGTAAAGAACCATGTTGGCTAATAAAAAGCATTCCAGAATATCCCGCTTCTCTGGGGCAGATGGCAGAAGCCCCACTCAGATGAAGCGGTTTCATTCTTTCTCTGCCATGGGGGAATGACTCTTACAACTTAGGAGAAACAGGAACCCTGTGACCAACTCAGGGCTTTGCATATTGAGGGGAACTTGTTCCCAGATCCTTCATTTGAAAACAAATGCTCAGGGCTTGATGAGTAATCGGCTGGTGTGTACAGACACCTAAGCCCTTGTAGCTGAATTTTGCTTGGGAAGTCTCATAAATGTTTTCAGAGTGTGTGCGAGAGAGAAAGAGTATTGCTTGTTTGGAAGCCGATCCTTAATTTGTGTGGCTTAGCTTGAAACTGCTGAGAAAACGGTTGCATTTGGTGCTTATGTTTTCCTTATGTAATACAAAGTCCATTTAAATCAAGGCTGAGATGGCATGTAATGAGATAGTCATCTGCTACTCTACAAGAGAGAGAGCTTGTGACCAGCTGCAAGGGCATGATCCACTAGGAATATTGCCAAAGGGAGGCCTGCTGAAACAGAGGCACAACTCCCATTCAACGCTTAAATTTTTATTCCCCATTTTCGTTGTCCAGCAACTAATATTCGCAAGGGGCCTTGCTTGGGCTGGAGACATTCCAGCAGATGTGCCTTGAGACGATGTGCTGACCATCAAAACATGACTATATTTTCTTAAAATGGTGTGTACTGTTAAAAGTTTTCTCATGCAGTATTAAATTTAGTTTGCGTATCAATTTTTATGTTGGCATTGTTTTTGTATTCAGTTTTGGAAAAGTTACATTAAAAAGTTTTTAAAACACTGGGGTGTTTTTTTAAAAAGCAAAACAACAAATCTAATGGGTGCATAGTTCTCTGGGCAGTTCTTCTGCACAATTGCCATTTGCAACAGATGGGAACGATCCCTGTTTTTGTGTGTGTCCCCGAGTCTTCATTTCATGGGTGGTACCTCGTGTGCTTTATGAAAAGAGCTGCTTCATAGGTATGTGTGGAATCCCAGTCTCTCACTGGAACGGTTCCCCCATGTGCTTAAATGAGAGTGGAGAAGCTTGACGCTTGCAGAGTTTTGCATTCCCTGTGGAGCCCCTGGAGCATGGCCCCAAATAGACAACAAATAAGTCACTCAAGGAACATTTAAACGTAAATTATCGCTCATGAATAAAACAAAATTTGAGCAATTAAGGAGTCCCAGAATGTTGTGTACTGATCACATGAATTTTGAATTAATGGAGAAGCGAGCTTGCTGCTACAGTGCTCCATTAATAATGTCGAAAATGCTGGCAGGCTTTGTTTTAAACAACCCTGTGAGGTAGGTCAGTGCCCCTTTTGCAGAAGAGGAAAGTTGAGGGTTTTCTAGTAATGTGAGTCCACGACACAGGCAGGACACAAATACAGACCGAAGGGCAATGGGTTTGGCGTTTGTCCCAGTTCATGTATTTGTAGGGAACTGGTTACATCAGTGCAGCTTCCAGCCAGGAGGAAGAACACCTGCTTTGAATGCAGAAGGTCCCAGTGCCAATCCTGGGCAGCTTCTACAGCTAAGAGACTTTGGTAGCTGGCGATGGGAAAGACCTGTTTGCTGGAGACTTTGCAGAACAACTGTCAGCAACAAAGGACCTCCCCATGATACGTGGTCCCAGGGGCTTGGCCACTCTGTAGAAAATTGTGCCTAACAGAAATATCCTTATTTCACCTATTTAAAGCGCAACTGCTAAGAACTGCTAAGAATCCCACCTGATTCCCAAGTGGGTTGCAATTGCCTCAGCTACATGTGCGACTCTCGATGTGAACCCTGAGATGGGGGTTAAGAAGCTGGACGTGTCAATCCCCCCTCCACCTGTATCTCTGCAAAAGTTGCTTGTGTAGGAGAGAGTAACCTTTGTATGACTCGCATTGCAGTCACCGTGGCATCTGAGTCACTGACCGCCTGACATCAGTTGCCCAGGGACTTTGCTTTGAAGGGAACGTGGGTGCTGGGGAGTCTTGTGGAAATAACTTGTGACGTGTGAAGAAGCCGTGAGAGTTATCGGTTATCCTACTTTACGCACCGGTTGCTGGTGCGTGTTGAATTTGTACTGGTGTCTGGTGGTGCTTGCTTGACAGGGATAATAGCTGTTTTTGCTGGGTAGACTCCATCTTCTCTGCGTTGTGTAGTTTTGCTAACACGTCCAGATTTTTCTCCATTTTGTGGGTGTCAGCTAACACAAGCGTACAGGTGAGAAAGTGTGTTCTGGCCAGCAAAAGACCTTCCCAGCAAGGCATCTCCCAGGGCTTCCTGGAGCACTCTGAGGACTGAGAGAGTGTTTGAGCCCTTTTGATTTTCATGGGTTTTGATGGAGAGCCTCAGAAAATCCACCTTCCCTGTATTCTTTCTTTCATTCCAGTCTCCTTACTTATTTGATCATTTAGTTAAAGCAAGTCTTAAAAGATCTGGGGATCCCGAGGTTAGGGTCCCGTGAAGCAGGAAAGGCATTTGAAACCCCCACCTCAGTTTTAAGAGAAAGTTTAACAGAGAATTTTTATTTCTGTAACAGAAGTTTTTTTATTGTACTGTTCTATTTCAAACAATTCTTTAAGAAGCACCAGAATGCAACTAGGAAAACACTCAAGCACTGAATGACAGACTTGGAAGAATTTAGTGCTGGGTACCTTCGCTGGCCCTTCAGGTTTGTTTATGAAACAGTATTTTTATAAAAATGTAACTTGTTTGCTGGATAAAAAGTATCCTATTTTTAGTTGCAATTCCTGCATTGCAGAGGGTTGGACTAGAAGACCTTAGGGTTCCCTTCCAACCTTACTACAGTGGTACCTTGGTCCTCAAACTTAATCCGTTCCGGAAGTCGGTTCCAAAACCAAAGCGTTCCAAAACCAAGGGGGGCTTTCCCATAGAAAGTAATGCAAAAGGGATTAATACGTTCCAGACTTTAAAAAAAACCCCTAAAACAGCAATGTAACATGAATTTTACTATCTTAACGAGACCATTGATCCATAAAATGAAAGCAGTAAACAATGTACTGCAGTCACAATATCAGCCAATCAATCGGTAGCTCCACACCGTCACAAAAACAAAACAAAAAGAGCCGCAAAAACAAAAATGCAAAAACAAAATAGGAAAAACAGACCTCAGTGTAACATGCAAAACGGAAGTGTGGCACTCAAATCGGAAGCGTAACACTCAAAACGGAGCATGTTCAACTTCCGGAAAAAGTTTGCAAACTGGAACACTTACTTCTGGGTTTGCAGTGTTTGGGTTCCAAGTTGTTTGAGTACCAAGGCGTTTGAGAACCAAGGTACCACTTTATTCTCTGGTTTGCCCACAGTGGCAGGCTGATGCCAAGCGCCCACTCTTTGACTGGCACAAGCTGCCTGGTGCTTGGGAACGAAGCCATTTTCTCCGCTTGCTGGGCCTTTGGACATTTTCTTTTGTGGTCTGTGGGCATCCAGATCTTCGGGTGGTGGGACCTGGCACCTCTTGGCACTAATGTGGAGCCCAGCCTTGCCATTTGCATGCCTGCCAGTGTGCGCTGTTTGTGTGCGCTGTTCGCCACATCGTACTTGACAATCTCCAGGTTGCAAAGAGACAATCCCACCTCTGTGGAAGACAGGACTGTGCTGAGTGCTGCCTTCTTCTTCTTCCCTTCTGACCTGTGCGAGAGAGTTGGAACTGTAGAAATGTTGGAGTGCTTTTGCAGTCTCCGGATTTGCATTATTGCCCTGGCGCAAACTCCTTCTGCAACCAGTCCTGGTGGCTCTCTCTCTGTGGCTTGTGTAAAAAATGTGGGGAGAGAACATAATCAGCACAGTGGCTTCTGAATTTTGGAAGCTAAGCCTTTTATAGGGCTTGGCAGCTCCTCTTCATCCCCCTCCCTCCAGCTTTCTGGCTCCTATGTCCAGTAGATGAGTTTTGGTTCAGGCAACCCAGCTCCAACAGGAGGCCTTCATTTGAGAAGCAAGGCTGTAATTCTGTAGGCTGCCGGTAGGCGGCAGAAGGCTTGCTGGAATTATTTGGGAAGATTTGTATGTGCATCTGTGTTTGGAGGTGGGTGGGAGGCTCTCTTATTTTCTGCTGCTGTGGGGAAGAAAATGTGCATCAGGCCTCGGGTCCTACGAGCAGGAAACTTTGGCGCTGGCAAAGTGAGATTTTTGAGGCAGGAGAGATAATCTCCTCCTAGAGTTGATGTCATAGGAATTCTAAGGTCTTATATATCCATAAAATAAATGTACAAGGCAAACATGCACATCAGTATATAACCCATGTGTCTGAAATAGTACAGGAGAGCAATCCTGAAGCCATTTTGACTCTCCCAAATTGACCTCAGATATTTCTCTGCAAGGAGGAAGGAAATGGGGAAAGTTTTCCAATGGTCTTTGGACTGTAGGGGCTTACGCCTCCCTTTTCAAATACAGTCTGGCAAGTATCTGTTATGCTGAGCACACACTCAATATGTGTAAGAGATTCAGGAACTAAGGATTTACCATCTCCAAGGAATGGCCAGGCTGCCCAGAAATGACAATCAGATAAGGCATTATCAGGTATCCTGGCAGACAGGATTTCTCCTGGAGACAGCCTCTTTCTGTGATGTATGTGTGATGTTTTTGGGGGTGGTCTTGAGCTACAGGGGAGGCAATTTCAAAAGTCTGTATAAGAGCTTGCACACCAATGTTCTGGGTTCCTCTCCTCTCTCTCCCTGTGTGTGGGGAGTGTGGGAACCTTGTTGCAAGAGTTTAATAAAGATCATGCTTACTAGCTGCTTTGCTTCTCAATATTCTCTGGTTGATCTCTGTTATTTTCTCCTACCGATAGAGAACCTACATAAGGACTCTATACTGGCTCTTGGATACCCATAAGGGATAAAGGAGCAGTTTTTTCTTATAGCATTGATTTTGCAGAGTCTCTCATGAACCCAGGACTTTGTGCATCTTAAAGTTGTGGAGCAGAGAGATTGTGTGGAGCCACATGGTGTTTTCACAGGTCTGCAGTGACACTTCCATGCCTTGACATGTAAGGGAAGCCTTGCAAGTTCAACGGCTGCTAATGCAACAAACATGAATGGGAAAAATCTTACTTTTAACTGTCAGATTGTTTCCCAGCTTTTCAAAAAGACCTGGAAGTGGAAAAGATCACTGCTTTTTTTCCCCTTTAAAGGTCTACTCTGTTTCCTGCAGAACTTTTCTACTCAAACGTATTTATATCCCACCCTTCTAATGTGATAGTGTTGCTTAGGGTGGCTTGCCGCATTTAAAAATAGCTATTTCACAAAAATAAAAATATAAAACAATTAAGGGAGGCTGGATCCAGCCGTTAAAACCAAACAGGAGACGACTGTATCTCTCCTGCCCAGTGAATGCGTGTCAGAATAAAACTGCCTTGACATGCTGATGAAAGACATCAGCGCCCAAGGGGCAGCCAGACTTTGTGGGGCAAGACATTAGCTAGTCTTCCAAGGAGTTATTTTCCGAAAAAAGGAGAGATAATTTAATTGCTTAATTAGACTAATTGCCCTTGAACTCCATGCAATGCACCAAATCTTTGGGGGCAGCTAGAGAGGGGCTTCAGGGCATTTTCAAGCAGCCTTGTCTTCCTCTTGTCTAATGATTGGCATTGAAGAAGAAGAGCTCTCTGGACTACAGCAATGGCCCATTTAGTCCAGCTTCCTCTTCTCTCAGGCTGACCAGGTGCCAGGGGGGAAACCAGTGAGCAGGATTCGAACACAAGAGCAACACTCCCCATTCCCGTGGGTTCCAGCAACTGGTATTCAGAGGCATTGCTGTGGAGGCAGAGCAGAGCCATTGTGGCTAGGAGCCATCAGTAGTCCTCTCCTCCTGAATTGTTCCAGTTCTCTTCTAAAGCTCTACAGGTTGGTGGCCATCACTGCCTCCTGTGGCTTTTGTGAACTATGACGGACTTTCTTTTATCTATCCTGTATCTTCCAACCTTCAACTTTATGGGGTGTCTCCTTCCTCCATGCCATGCATAGTTTTATGAACTTCCACACATCACCTCTTCTCCAAGCTAAAAAGTCCAGATGGTGGAGATGTCAGGTGCCAACGTTGTGCCCAGGCATCTTCACTTGGTCTCAGGTGGTCAAGCCAAGTGCAATAATAATAATAATTTATTTATTTATTTATACCCCACCCATCTGGCTGGGTTTCCCCAGCCACTCTGGGCGGCTTCCAACAGAATATTAAAATACAATAATCTATTAAACATTAAAAGCTTCCCTAAACAGGGCTGCCTTCAGATGTCTTCTAAAAGTCTGGGAGTTGTTGTTCTCTTTGACATCTGGTGGGAGGGAGTTGCACAAGGTGGGCACCACCACCAAGAAGGCCCTCTGCCTGGTTCCCTGTAACTTGGCTTCTCACAATGAGGGAACTGCCCAAAGGCCCTCGGCATTGGCAAACAGCACCTGGCTAATTTCAAGAATGGATAATGGCCATCTATCGCAATCCCCGCAATGTAGGAATCACAACAAAATCATTCCTGACAGATGGCCATCCAACCTCTGTTTGCAAACCCCCAGTGAAGGAGAGCCCACCACCTTCAGAGGGAGTCCACTCTGCTGTCAGAGAACTCTTAACCGCCAGTCAGTTCTTCCTGACATTTTGTCAGAATCTCCTTTCTTGTCATTTGAAGTCATTGCTTCAGGTCCTCCACTCTGGAGCTGTGGAAAGCAAGCTTGTGTGTGGTAAAAGGTAAAGGGACCCCTGACCATAAGGTCCAGTCATGGACGTCACGGGTTGTGGCGCTCATCTCACTTTACTGGCCGAGGGAGCCGGTGTACAGCTTCCGGGTCATGTGGCCAGCAGGACTAAGCCGCTTCTGGGAAACCAGAGCAGCGCACAGAAACGCCGTTTACCTTCCCGCCAGAGCGGTACCTATTTATCTACTTGCACTTTGAAGTGCTTTCAAACTGCTAGGTTGGTGGGGATTCGAACCGCCGACCTTCTGATCGGCAAGCCCTAGGCTCCATGGTTTAACCCACAGCGTGGTAGCCGTATTCAAAGTCTCTGTCTTCTCATATGCAGGCTAAACATACCCAAGTATGAAGCAGCCTCTCCCCTCTCTCTGCCCTCCAAGTCCCAGAACTTTCCATGTGCTCTTGCACACCTCCCATTCACTTCAGTGGAGCGTGCGCATGACAGCAACAGCCACATGCTGGAATGTGCCCTGAAACTGTTTCCTTCTGCCCACATCACCCCGTTACTGTCTCCGAATGCGCCTGTATTCTGGGAGGATGTGGACACCCGCTGTGTATTAGTATTCTCCCTGCTCCCTCTTCCTGCTCTTCCTATTGTTTCCAGGAAGAGAGAGCTGGAGACAGATGGGGAGAGAAACACTGTGTTTAAATAACAGTTTGGGGTCAGTTTCAATATTTATTTTTCGTGAGTTTGGATGCCGACTAGCGTCTCTTTTTATTTGTTAATATTGTTCCCTCTCTCCTCCTCCTCCTCCTCCCCTTTTTTTCCTCTGGCTGCTTGTTTGGTTACACTTCCTTTTATTGGCAGAGCCTGCGGCCCGTCCTTGCATCGCGTTCGCCGAGAGCAGATGTTGGGGTTTTCCCCCCAGCTGCATTTCTGAATTAGTTAGGCTTTCAAATATTGTGCATTCTGAGGCATTGGGTCCTTTGCAAACTCTAGCTACTGCACCCCCTCCCTACCTGGACAGGTAATAAGAATAAGAATAAGAATTTATTTATTTATATCCTGCCCTCCCCAGCAGAACCTGGGCTCACAGCAGCTATCAACAATAAAAGTAACAGTTTATATAAAATCACAATCAATTAATTGAAATGCATTCTAAAATCAATTCATTCTAATATCAATTCAAAATCAAATTAATGGCAACCATTGGGCTAGAGTTTTATGAGGATTACCAAAGGAGGGGGTCAGACTGTGCCTCAGCCAAAGGCCTGGTGGAAGAGCTCTTTCTTGCAGGCCCTGCGGAAAGATGTCAAGTCCCGCAGGGCCCTAGTCTCTTGTGACAGAGTGTTCCACCAGATCGGGGCCACAGCCGAAAAAGCCCTGGCTCTGGTTGAGGCCAGCCTAACCTCCCTGTGGCCCGGGATCTCCAAGATGTTTTTGTTTGAAGACCGTAAGGTCCTCCGCAGGGCATACCAGGAGAGGCGATCCCGTAGGTACGAGGGTCCTAGGCCGTATAGAGCTTTAAAGGTTTAAACCAGCACCTTAAACCTGATCCTGTACTCCACCGGGAGTATTTAAAATGCATCTCTGGGTTATTTGTGGGGCATAGGAATTTGTTCATTCCCCCTCCCCCAATATAGTCCAGCCCCACACAAGGTCTGAGGAACAGTGGACTGGCCCCCTGTTGAAAAAGTTTGCTGACCCCTGACCTATGCTTTTGTCTTGGGTCCTAAGCGGTGTTAGAAATTCCCCAGGTTCCAGGTACGTTCCGTGCCTGGTGTAGGTCCAATTATGATCACATGGAGATTTCTGGATGCCCGACTGACATCTCCACCTGGCTGCTCCCTCCAGCTTTCTTAAGCAGAAGAGCTTATTTGTTGCATTTATACCCCACCTTTTTCTCACGGGGAGCACATGGTTCACCCCCTCTCAGTTAATCCCTACAACGACCCTGTGAGGGAGGTGAAGAGGCTGCAACTGACTCACCCTGTGAGCTTCACGAAGGAGTGGGGATTTGAACCCTGGTCTCTCCCAGGTCTTAGTCCGACACTCTCACCACTACACCCAACTGGCTTCCCGGAGTTCTTCTGTCATGGGGCAGCAATATACAGTCGTACTTTTGGAAGTTGAACGGAATCTGTTCCGGAAGCCTATTGTGCTGGTCCCGTGGGTTACTTGAGAGGCGAGGTCCAAGTCCGGTCCGTGGTCAAAGGCGCAACGGGGAGGCAGTCCGTAGTAGCTGAAGCTGGATGCAGGGCAGGGAGTCGGGTGAAGTCAGGAACAGGCTTGCAAGCAGGGAGCCAGGGCAGGTCAGGAGCTCAGGCAGGAACTAGCAACCAGCAATGTTGCTCCCGCAACCTGGGGCTGGGGCTGGCTGGCTTTTCTCTGCTCCGAGGCATAGGGCAGCCCCGATCCTCTGGTGACTCGCCTCTCCTAGCCTGGAGGCGAGCACTCCTCCTGCAGGAACTCAGTTCCCTCCGCCTCTCTGTCCTGAGCCTCTGCAGCTCAGGAGAGGCTGGAGGGTGACCGGACCCAGAGGCAACCTCACCTTCCTCTGACGGGGCTGAGAGTGGAGCACCTGCAGGCAATGGGTCCTCCATCACCTCAGGAGCCAGAGCAGACTCAGCTGACGCCTGTACCTGAGGATCCAGCTGGTGCCTGCACCTGAGGATCCAGCACAGGTGAGGACCCTTCAGGCTCAAGCCCCAGCCGCGGCTCAGCTGGTTCTGGAGGCGGGGAATCCTGTGCAGGCTGGGATCCCTCAGGTTCAGCCTCTGAGTCTGAATCCCAGGCCATCACACCTATTCAACTTCCAAAACGTTCAGAAACCAGAGCGTGGTTTCTGATTGGCTGCAGGAAACTCCTGTGGCCAATCGGAAGGCCCGCTGGACGTTCGACTTCCAAAAATAATTCACAAACTGGAACAGTCACTTCCAGATTTGTGGCGTTCGGAAGCCAAAACGTCTGAGAACTAAGCTGTTCAAAAACCAAGGTGCAATTGTAAATAAGTAGGTAAATAAATAAGGGCAAAGCAAAATGTCAGTAAGAGAAGGATCTGAAATATTTCCCTTGAAGCTTGAATTTGCTTTATTCCGTATTGTTTTATTTGATTTTTAATGTGTTGTAAAGCGCTTTGATATTTTTTAAAAAATATATAAAGTGGTATAGAAATGAAGTGAAATGAATAATAATAATAATAATAATAATAATAATTCTCACTTTAAAACAAAAAAAAAGGTGCCTAGGCATTCTGTTGTGGTGACCGTGACCTATTGGAGATTATCTTATATACCTGCATTTCTCGCACTGGTCCCTAAGACAAGTGTGGGACAAGTCCTTATATCTGGAGAAAAACCCAGTAAATTTCCTATTGCTTAAACAGAGGGAAGCTTGATTTACCATTTATGTATGTTCAACAGGCTTTATAGTTTTATTGGCCAAGCATGTGCCATGTTAATTTTACATATTTTATGATTATCGCCAGAAAAATTCCAGTAACCAAAAGACTGTTTGGGGGGCAGGGGTGATAAAGCGTCCTTAGTGTGGCTTAAATGATCCATATTCAAGCAAATTCGGAGCTTTCCTTTGAAATTTATTTTTATTGGAATACTTGTAGATATTTACAAGCTGTGATAGCGCAACAGCATGCATTTCCCTTGCTGTGTTTAGGTTTTAAGAAGAACAAAGGAACGAAGGACGGCTTTAACATACTAATTTTAACACCGCTGGCCCCAAAGAACTGTGCTCATCAATATGTAGTTCCTGGGGAGACGTCTCCTGGAATAAGAGTTAATTGCGGCTAAATTTGACTTGTTACCCACACCAGTTGCCCAATTTGACTGGTATTCAGCATGTTATTAATAATTTTCATGAATCAATGTATTTCTAAGAAAGGGAAGATTTCTGCAGAAAAACCACCCAGAGCATTTTTTTTGCAAAAGGTCAGCACCGTGCCCTAGAGTTGGTGCAAGGGAGAAGAACCCATTGAATCACAGAACTGTGAAGTTTTTTGGGGGGGTCCCCCCCAATGAGTCATCTGTCCCAACCCTGTTCTTTCTAATCCATCTTTCCGGGAAAGGAGAAGAAGGGGTGAGAGGCGGATTTTGGGCTCTGGAATCTAAGCTGAACCTAGAGTCCAGAATAGCCTGCAATATCATCCATACAGGTGAAACTCGGAAAATTAGAATATCGTGCAAAAGTTCATTTATTTCAGTAATTCAACTGGTGTCAACTGATGACATGGCTCCCCAAATCAACACAGACTGTGGAAACTTCACACTGGACTTCAAGCATCTGGCATTGTGTGCCTCCCCATTCTTCCTCCAGACTCTGGGTCCTTGGTTTCCAAATGAGATGCAAAAGCTGCTCTCATCAGAAAAGAGATTTGGGGAGCCATGTCATCAGCTGGTGTTGGTCCACTGTGCTTCATGAAGTCCAGGGTCAACGCAGCCGTCTACCAGGAGATATTGGAGCACTTCATGCTTCCTTCCGTAGACGAGCTTTATGGGGATGCTGACTTCATTTTCCAGCAGGACTTTGGCACCTGCCCACACTGCCAAAAGTACCAAAACCTGGTTCAATGCCCATGGGATTACTGTGCTTGATTGGCCAGCAAACTCGCCTGACCTGAACCCCATAGAGAAGCTATGGGGCATTGCCAAGAGAAAGATGAGAGACATGAGACCGAGCAATGCAGAAGAGCTGAAGGCTGCTATTGAAGCATCCTGGTCTTCCATAACACCTCAGCAGTGCCACAGGCTGATAGCATCCATGCCACGCCTCATTGAGGCAGTAACTGATGCGAAAGGGGCCCAAACCAAGTACTGAGTACATATGCATCCTTCTACTTCTCAGAGGTCCAATATTGCTCTATTTGCAGTCCTTGTTTTGCTGATTTCATTTAATATTCTAATTTTCTGAGATTGTTAATTTGGGGTTTTCATCAGCTGTACGCCATGATCATCACAATTATAACAAATAAAGGCTTGACATACCTCGCTTTGCATGTCATGAGTCTATCTCATATATTAGTTTCACCTTTTAAGTTGAATTACTGAAATAAATGAACTTTTCTACGATATTCTAATTTTCTGAGTTTCACCTGTACTCCCAGCAATTGGAAAATGGATTGAGTGGCGGCAGGTTTAACCCCACCCTCTCTTGTCTATTCCTGGTGGCGCTGGAAGTCGGGTGCCAAGAGTTCATCATACCTCGCTGCTTCGACTGGTAGCAGTGTAGTTTTGCGTTCCTTGCTATTGATTTTGTTGTAATGTCTTTTGTCTGGGCGGGGTGCCTGGAGCAGACGGCTGCTGCCCTGCGTTCATTAGCAGGGGTCGAAATCCATGGAAATGCTAAATATAGCCGGCAGAGACAGGGCTGCCTTTAGCTTGGCCTGCGTCCCCTTGGAGCAGGAAGAGCGCACCCTTCTTGGGGGGGCTCCATGGCCTCCCCACCCCCCAAATTCTCCATGCAGCACAGAATTAAACTATGGAACTCCCTGCCACAGGAGGCAGTGATAGCCAGCAACCTGGGTGGCTTTAAAAGAGAATTAGGCAAATTCATAGAGGAGGAGAGGGCTGTCGATGGCTACTAGTGTTAGAATTTCAGATATGTAAGCTAGGCATCAAGGTTGCAAAGAGCAAAATGGAAAGTCTTGTTGCCATGTTGGGGTAAGACAGCCCTAAATAATAATAATAAATAATAATAATAATAATAATAATAATAATAATAATAATAATAATAATAATAATAATAATAATAAATTTACTTGTACCCCACCCATCTGGCTGGGTTTCTTCAGCCACTCCGGGCAGCTTCCGACAAAGATTAAAAGCACAATAAAACATCAAACATTAAAATCTTCCCTAAACAGGGCTGCCTTCAGATGTCTTCTAAATGTCAGATAGTTGTTTATCTCTTTGACATCTGGTGGGAGGGCATTCCACAGGGCGGGTGCCACCACCAAGAAGGCCCTCTGCCTGGTTCCCTGTAACCTTAATTCTCACAGGGAGGGAACCGCCAGAAGGCCCTTGGAGCTGGACCTCAGTGTCCGGGCAGAACGATGGGGGTGGAGACGCTCCTTCAGGTATACTGGACCGAGGCCATTTAGGGCTTTAAAGGTCAACACCAACACCTAGTTAAAGATCAACACCAAGTCTTACTTTTCAGATGATGGGCTGACTGTCATTGATTCTCAGTTAAACATCTGGCTTGTTCCGATGACAGCCTTGAGCTGGGTTAAGAGCTTTGATAACTTAAAAAAAAAAAGTCACTTGACCCAGGCACAGCCCACATATATGTTGGCCTATTCTGACTTCTTTTTCTGAATGGTGACGTGGACCATTTATAATGTAAGAATGTTACTCACAACTGTGAGCAGGGCAGTGGGGTGGGGTAAATGAAGACAAGAGACAACAATGAGCTACAACATGGGTAGACAAACTAAGGCGCGGGGACTGGATCCGGCCCAATCGCCTTCTAAATCCGGCCCACGGGTGGTGCGGGAATCAGCGTGTTTTTACACGAGTAGAATGTGTGCTTTTATTTAAAATGCATCTCTGGGTTATTTGTGGGGCGTAGGAATTCATTCATCCCTCCCCCAAAAAAACCTATAGTCCGACCCCCCACAAGGTCTGAGGAACAGTGGACCGGCCCCCTGCTGAAAAACTTTGCTGACCCCTGAGCTACAACATTGTTCGCTGCTCCTGCTCAGGCTGCAAAAACATTTTGGTTCTTGAAATACGTTTTGATTGTGCATATACAATATAGTGGATAGAATACTACAGGATGTGTTGCTGATGTATGAAAACAGCTGAGATCCAATGATCCCCAGGCAGGCCCCTCTATGTGGTGATGTCAGGTGCCAACTTGGTTGCAGGTGCAAAATATGCCTGGCTCCTGGTGAATTTCCAAACTGACATATCCATCCAGCTCCAAAGTGAAGCCTGAACAGACTTATGGCACAAGGAATGCTATTTTGCATGCCAACTTCAGCTCTGCCGGGATGCGGGTGGCGCTGTGGGTTAAACCACAGAGCCTAGGACTTGCTGATCAGAAGGTTGGCGGTTCGAATCCACATGACGGGGTGAGCTCCTGTTGCTCGGTCCCTGCTCCTGCCAACCTAGCAGTTCGAAAACACGTCAAAGTGCAAGTAGATAAATAGGTACCGCTCCGGCAGGAAGGTAAACGGCATTTCCGTGCGCTGCTCTGGTTCGCCAGAAGCGGCTTCGTCATGCTGGCCACATGACCCGGAAGCTGTACGCCGGCTCCCTCGGCCAATAAAGCGAGATGAGCGCCGCAACCCCAGAGTCATCCGCGACTGGACCTAATGGTCAGTGGTCCCTTTACCCTTTCCTTTACCTTCAGCTCTGCCACTCAGCTGTGGCCCACCATAACCCTTGCATCTCTCATTGGGTGTGATCTGGATCATGGCGTCTCCCTTGATGCAACCAAGTTGCCCACCCTGCGAGGTGGCTGTCCGTCACACCTCTGCCATCCATGAGCCCATCAGCAGGAGAGGAGGAAATCCCCTATTTTGACAATGCCTGCAGTTCTGCCATGCACATGGAGCGATTTCTGCATTGCAAGGGCCCAGATGACCCTTTTGGTCCCTTCCAGCTCTGTGATTGCCCTGGATTTGCATGAAATGGTTCATCTTTTTGCAAGCTGCCTCAGGAGAGCTTTGCTGAATGGGGGCGTATCAGTAACGGCAGATCATAAATAAATATAGAAATCTGGGATTGCTGCCTCCTGACAAACTGATCGGGTTGATGGTCCCAGTCTCTCCTGCACAGGCATCTGGTCCGTGTATAGATACCGTATTTTTCACTCTATAAGACGCACCAGACCACAAGATGCACCTAGTTTTTGGAGGAGGAAAACAAGAAAAAAAATATTCTGAATCTCAGAAGCCAGAACAGCAAAAGGGACCGCTGCACAGCGAAAGCAATCAATCCCTCTTGCTGTTCTGGCTTCTGGGATAGCTGCGCAGCCTGCATTCGCTCCATAAGACGCACACACATTTCCCCTTACTTTTTAGGAGGGAAAAAGTGAGTCTTATAGAGCAAAAAATACGGTAACTTTTTTTAGTGTGGAAGGTTGAAAGTAAAGGTTCGCTTCCAATTTGAGTTTGGCCAAAGTGCGGCTTGGATATTGTGCGGATGGGAAATGCCTGATTTGCAAGAGGGAAGCTCTCCAGCCTCGGAGATGGGCTGCAGCAGGGAGGAGAGCTTCAGCCCCAGATTGCACCATGAAATTGGAGCCGAGCAACAACCGCTTGGGATTGGCAACAGCCTGAGGTTGTGTCGGTTAATAAATCCTTTCAGGGTTGACCCTCCGAGACCTTTTTGCAAACTGCTCCAGCCCACGGCTGTGGCTGCTTGACTCCCTCACAATGGCAGGGCTGTGGATTAGAGGAGCTGACCTAAGATTGCCTCTGCCAGAACCCCAGGGGAATTCCTTTCCCTTTTATCCTTTATTTGACCAATTACAAGAAGCATAAAGTCCCCCCCCCCAACACCGCCTTTCGGGACTGGGCTGGGCTGGAAGGGAGAGGTGGAGCTCTTGCAGCCGCCCCCTCTATGGCCTTGGGAAAGAAAG
This sequence comes from Podarcis siculus, assembly GCA_034642415.1. Lineage (NCBI taxonomy): Eukaryota > Metazoa > Chordata > Lepidosauria > Squamata > Lacertidae > Podarcis > Podarcis siculus. The sequence goes on along the minus strand of JAXCMG010000039.1, from coordinate 1,830,720 downwards.
GCAAGGCTGCATTTTCCAGCTGACTCCTGGGTTAGGCCCTCTTAATTTGGGATAATAGAATCGTAGAGTTGCAAGAAACCCCAAGGATCATCCAGTCCAACCCCCTGCAATGCAGGAATCTTTTGCCCACTGTGGGTCTCGAACCCTGAACTATGAGATTAACAGCTTCATGCTCTACTGACAGAGCTATTCCAGGCCCCAGCTGTGCCACAGACGTCTGTGGATGGAGAAAAGTTTTCCTCCCTCTCTCCTGACACTGGAACTTGTGCTCACCCAACGATGCTGAATGCTGGAAGATTCAGAGCACAGTAAAACATGTTCTTTCTGCAGCACATTTATGGAACTCACTCCCACAAGAGGCAGCGATGGCCACCCAGCGATGGAGGATACCCAGGGAATAAGGGAAGGCTATTGATGGATACCAGCCATGATGGCTATCATCCCTGCCCTCCACAGTTGGAGGCAGAAAGGCATCCAAATACCAGTTGATGGATGGTGCAGGAGGGAGAGAGGGGGCTCTTCTGCTTGAATCCTGTTTACGGGCATCTGGTTGGACACTGTGAGAACAGGATGGGTCATGGGCCTGATCCAGCAGCCTCTTCTTCATCAAACATTAAAAACTTCCTGAAACACGGCTGCCTTCAGATGTCTTCTAAAAGTCAGATAGTTGTTTATCTCTTTGACATCTGGTGGGAGGGCATTCCACAGGGTGGGTGCCACTACCGAGAAGGCCCTCTGCCTGGTTCCCTGTAACTTGGCTTCTTGCAATGAGGGAACCGCCAGAAGGCCCTCAGCGCTGGACCTCAGTATCCGGGCAGAATGATGGGGGTGGAGACGCTCCTTCAGGTATACTGGACTGAGGCCATTTAGGGCTTTCAAGGTCAGGACCAACACTTTGAATTGTGCTCAGAAACATACTGGGAGCCAATGTAGGTCTTTCAGGACTGGTGTTATGTGGGCTTGGCAGTCTCTCCCAGTCACCAGTGTAGCTGCCACATCTTGGATTAGTTGTAGTTTCCGAGTCACCTTCAAAGGTAGCCCCACGTAGAGCACATTGCAGTAGTCCAAGCGGGAGATAACCAGAGCATGCACCACTCTGGCGAGACAGTCTGCGGGCAGGGAGGGTCTCATCCTGCGTACCAGATGGAGCTGGTAGACAGCTGCCCTGGACACAGAATTGATATCCATGGACAACTGTGAGTCCAAAATGACTCCCAAGCTGCACACCTTGTATTTCAGGGGCACAGTTGCCCCATTCAGGACTAGGGAGTCCTCCACACTTGCCCACCTCCTTTCCCCCAAGGACAGTACTTCTGTCTTGTCAGGATTCAACCTCAATCCATTAGCCGCCATCCATCCTCCAAACGACCAGTTACCCCTTTCCACAAAGTGGAGCCGTTTGGGTCGATAGTTTTCCAGGAAAGGACCAAGATCTGCTCCTGCTCTTTGCAGCCTCTGCGCCTTCACTCCGACCTTGCAAGGAGGCTGCCCAGCTGGTTATGGACGACGTTTCAAGATAAATGAGCCCCCTTGTCGTCCTCCCCAGCTGGCTATCTTAACGACAAAATTATAACTCCTCTGGAAGTTCATGCACTTGTGTTAAGATCTGTTCAGTAACCTCAGGCTCGCTTGCTAGTGAGTGGAGCAGGAGGGGTCCAGATCAAGTCTTACTGACTAGTGATTTAAATTGTGATTTAAATTGTGATTTAAATTGATTTGATTTAAATCAAATCCACCCTGGTGGGGTGGTTGTCATTGACGTTGTGGTTGCTGGGCTGCAAGTAATCTTTTAAGGATAGTAAAAACTTTCCTTCCAGTAGCACCTTAGAGACCAACTAAGTTTGTTATTGGCATGAGCTTTCGTGTGCATGCATGAAATATCTGAAGAAGGTATCTGAAGAAGTGTACATGCACACGAAAGCTCATACCAATAACAAGCTTAGTTGGTCTCTAAGGTGCTATGGGAAGGAATTTTTTTATTTAGTTTTGACTATGGCAGACCAACACGGCTACCTACCTGTTTTAGGATAATGGAAGGGTGATTTGGTGGAATGGGTTTACGTGGCAGAAACGCACGCTTGAGTTTAGCACTTGGGAAGAATCTACCTTTAGTAATCTCTGTGGAGATGGAAACGTTGATGGGATGTTGTGGAGTCAATACACTTTAAAGCTGCGTGCAGATTGGGGAAAATTTTGCATTAGTTCTCCTGATTCTAATTTCTGTCCCATTTCCTGATGCTTCTTTTAAACTGCAGCTCCTCTTGGGTTGTGGGTTTGTGCCTTTTGGAGCGATATACCTGGATGCCCCTGTGCTGAAACTTTGCTCAGCGCAGGGGACCTTGGATGACGCTGTTACTTTCTGTTCCACCATGAAAACAGCAGGAAAGAGCCACACATTTCACCGCTTTATTCCTGCGATCTTCTGGGTGAAAGGGGCTGCAAGCAGATTTCCCCTGGAATCAACTAACACAGAAACGAGCACTAAACGTGCACAAATTTTTCAGAAATGGCTTTTTTGGTTGTGTGAAAGCTCAAATAAAATGAGGAAATCAACAGGGAAACGCCATGGTAATGGAATACAGTTGTGTGAATGCAGCCCAATATACCTTAGCATTTATCCAGCTGATTTTACTTCTTCTGTACAGTGGTCCCTTGGTTCTCATTCCGGAAGTTCCAAAACCAAAGCGTTCCAAAACCAAGACGTGCTTTCCCATAGAAAGTAATGCAAAAAGGGATTAATCTGTTCCAGACTTTTAAAAACAACCCCTAAAACAGCAATTTAACTTGAATTTTACTCTCTAACGAGACCAATCATCCATAAAGTGAAAGCAATAATCAATGTACTGTCCTATAAAATAAATAAGACAGTACTGTAGATGATAAAAATCAAAATTAAATTTTTTTTGTTACCTGCACTGATGATAGTCATTGTTTGGATGGGGAGCTTTTATCCGTTTCTGCAGTTACGCAATCAATTAATCAAAAGCTGAACTGGATCCCACACAGTCGCAAAAACAAATTAACCAAAAGAGCCTCAAAAACAAAACCGCAAAATAAATAGCAAAAACAAAAGTGCCAAATACAGTGGTACCTTGGTTCTCAAACTTAATCTGTTCCAGAAGTCCGTTTGGAAACCAAGACACGGCTTCTGATTAGTGCAGGCGCCCCGGAAACAATAGCCGACAGCCTCATCAGATGTTTGGCTTCCGAAAAACGTTCGAAAACCAGAACACATACCCCCAGGTTTTCAGTGTTTGGGAACCAAGGCGTTTGAGTACCAAGGTATTTAATCTAAAGAAGCATTCCTTTCTGGAGAAGCCTTAAGAACTATGTGATGCCCATGCTCCCTTGAAGTTGAGTTGGGGAAAAGGGGACAGCCCATTTTGTCCCCAATGGCAATAGAGGGGTCTCACCGCTATTTTTTTTTGGGGGGGGGGGGGAATCAAAGGATGTGGAAATGAGTGCTAAAGATGTTCTATATTCCATTAGTTTTCTGGAAGTGGCTTGCACATCACTGCACTACTCCATGCGCTGTGCTTTCAGAGGTTGCAGGAGGTCGATACCTTTTTGCAAGACTCCACTGGTACCTTCTATGGGACGCGGGTGGCACTGTGGGTTAAACCACAGAGCCTAGGACTTGCTGATCAGAAGGTCGGCGGTTTGAATCAGCGCGACGGGGTGAGCTCCCGTTGCTCGGTCCCAGCTCCTGCCAACCTAGCAGTTCGAAAGCACAGCAAAGTGCAAGTAGATAAATAGGTACCGCTCCGGCGGGAAGGTAAACAGTGTTTCCGTGTGCTGCTCTGGTTCGCCAGAAGCGGCTTTGTCTTGCTGGCCACATGACCCGGAAGCTGTACGCCGACTCCCTCGGCCAATAAAGTGAGATGAGTGCCGCAACCCCAGAGTCGGCCATAACTGGACCTAATGGTCAGGGGTCCCTTTACCTTTACTGCGACCTTCTGTAACTCTCCCTCCCCTCTCCTTCCCAGAATCCCATCGCATGCGCTGGAATGAGTTAGCAGTCTGAGGAGATTTTGTCCGGGAACTTAGTGCGCAGAGAGGACATGATGGCTCCTTCTGATGGCTTTCTAGCTTTGCATTACAGAGGCATTTGCACATGTCGCCTTTCCACTGTGGTCCTGAGCACTTGGTCACATTTTCTCTTGCTCTCACACCGGGTTCTTCCTGTTTATGGGCTCTACTGTTTACAGTGGACACGTGGGTTGTGACCGTGATCCATGCGGGATGCACGTTCCCAACCTGCAGTGATGCGTCTGCACGCACACGGGTTGCGATTCAGCACTTCTGCGCATGTACAAAGCGTCAAAACCCAGAAGTAACCCGTTCTGGTACTTCTGGGTTTCGGTGGTCCGCAGCCCGAAAAAACGCAACCTAAAGCATCTGTAACCCGAGGTATGACTTTACTGCAAAAGAGAGAGAGAGGAAGACCCAAAGCTTTGCTTTTCTGCTTTGCCATCCCCACAGAGGAGGGAAGCGGAGGCGTTGCGGTGGGCGAGATTGCCTGAGCATTTATTGAACCTGCTTCCTGGAAGGATGGAGGCCTCCCTGCCTCTCTTCTCCGCAAGCACTCCAGGGCCAGGCCTGCTGCTATTTCTCCTGCGCTGATAATATAATTAGCCTGACAGGCCCACTGGGCGCACGCTGTCTGTGCGTTTGGCCAAGTGAAACAAAGTACAGTCATACCTCGGGTTGAAGTAGCTTCGGGATAAGCATTTTTGGGTTGCGCTCCGCGGAGACCCGAAAGTAACGGAGCGTGTTACTTCCAGGTTTCGCTGCTCACGCATGCGCAGACGCTCAAAATGACGTCACGTGCATGCACGGAAGCGGCGAACTGCAACCCGCGCAGACGCTGGTTGCGTTCGCTTCAGGATGCAAACGGGGTTCCGGAACAGATCCAGTTCGCATCCAGAGGTACCACTGTATTTAGGGGTTGAGGGGAGGGGAGGGCGGTTTTGCAAACAGAGACATCTGCCGCCTTTTTGCATCTCTGTGAATACCCTTGGTGCAGGGAGCTAATAAGCGCCGTGAAGTTGTGTGTGTCTGTGTGGAGACTGCCGCACTTTGCAGCAGCTGGTGGGGAGTGCTGGTAGTTTTGGAAAGATACGGACAAGCTGGGTAATGTGTGCCGGGGCGGGTGATCAAGATGGTCAAGGGTCAGGAAACAAAGCCTGACGGTTGAGGGAGCTGGGGATGTTCAACCTGGGCGAGAGAAGACTGAAAAGTGATGTGAGAGCAATCTCCAAATACAGTGGTACCTCAGGTTACAGACGCTTCAGGTTACAGACTCTGCTGTAGCTCGAGTTAAGTACTTTGCTTCAGGATGAAAACAGAAATCGCACGGTGGCAGCAGGAGGCCCCATTAGCTAAAGTGGTGCTTCAGGTTAAGAACAGTTTCAGGTTAAGTACGGACCACCGGAACGAATTAAGTACTTAACCTGAGGTACCACTGTATCTCAAGAGCTGTCACAGGGAAGATGGAGCAGGCTTGCTTTCTCTTGCTCCAGAAGGTAAGATCTGAACTCAACAGATTGAAATGGCAAGGAGATTCTGATGAAACATCAGGAAGAACTTTGGGAGCTGGTGGACTTTTCTCCATTGGAGTTGGGATGTCCATCTGTCCTGGATACTTTAGCTGAGATTCCTGCATTGCAGGGGGTTGGACTGGATGACCTGTGGGGACCCTTCCAGTTGTGCAGTTCTATGATTCTGTGATTCCAATCCCTGGACATCCAATGAAGTCCGATGTTGGAACCTCAGTGCTCTCTGTTCTCGTCTCTCAGATGTAGGCAAGGCAGCCACTCAGGCGCAGAGGTGGAAGAGGCCAGAAAGGATGGGCTGGGAGGAGGGACAGGAGGGGGAGAGCGAGAGAGACTTGCAAGTGCAAATCCTGGCTGTCACATTTTAGCACTTCCCCACCTAACAAGTGGGAAAATCGCAGAGCTTAGAGGAAAAGCAGGTAAGAGGCGACACGGCAGAAGTGCACAAAATGTTGCATGAATTGGAGGGTGGAGAGAGAGAGAAAATGTTTTCTCCTTCTCCCCCAATTACACTAGAACTCATAGATATCCAATGAAGCTGAATGTCTGATGGTTCAGGACGGATAAAAGAAAGTCCTTATTCACACAGCACATAGTTAGACTGTGGAACTCCCTCCCACAGGAGGCGGTGATGGTCAACAACTTCAATGGCTTTAAAGAGGATTAGACAAATTCATGGAGGAGGAGAGAAATCATCATCATCATCATTTTATTTGTATTCCGCCTTTCCATAGTTTCCCATAATGTGAGAACAGGAAGCTGGAGTAGATGGGACATTGGCCTGATCCAGCACACTCTTCTCATGTTCTTCCCCAGGGCCGGATTTGGGCTTGATGAGGCCCTAAGCTACTGAAGGTAATGGGGCCCTTTATATGTCCAGTTGTCCTTTGTCAACAACAATTTGCTGCTTTTTTGTGTTGAATTTATGCTCTATGGTAATTTATGGACCTAATAGGTATCTTCAGCCATTTGCACATGTTGCCATGCAACCAGTCCATGCAGAATGTAGGCCTATATATAGAAAGGAGCAAACCAGGGATATTTTAGGGAGCAGGCTAGCAGGCGGGGCCCACGACTTACATCATAGGAGCCTGCACAACACAAAACACTGTTGTGTTTTTATTTTACAGTGGTACCTTGGGTTACAGATGCTTCAGGTTACAGACTCTGCTAACCCAGAAATAGTACCTCAGGTTAAGAACTTTGCTTCAGGACGAGAACAGAAATCGCGTGGCAGCAGCGGGAGGCCCCATTAGCTAAAGTGGTGCTTCAGGTTAAGAACAGATTCAGATTAAGAACGGACCTCCGGAACGAATTAAGTTCTTGACCTGAGGTACCACTGTATTTGTTTTTTATCTTACATTTTGGAAATGTACATTCAGTTTTTTCCCCTTTACATTTTTTGGGTCCCTCAAGAGAGTGGGGCCCCAAGCTGTAGCTTGTTTAGCTTCTACATAAATTTGGCACCGTTCTTTCCCAACCTGACCCTCTCCCTGATGTTTTGCCCTTCAGCTTTTTCAGCCCCAGCCAACATGACTACCGAATATGAGTTGTAGTCCAATGTATCTGAGGAGCCTCATGTTGGGGAGACTGCTGTAGACATAAGTGTCAGCTGTGCTGGCCTAAAACTAGGTGTCTCCAGTGCTGCTGTTCTGCAAAACCCGGGTGAAACACCACAACCCACTCAAAATAAGACAGCTTCAGTATTCCTGGTCTCCCAGATCGATGGAAATTGGAAGAGAACGATCAAGCCCGTAGGAGCTGTTTCTTCCTTCCAGCCAGAGAGACTTTTAAATGTGTGCTATTGAGTTGTCCTGAGAGAAGGTTAAGTGGTGAATTGATCATGTTCTGTGAGCCAAGCGATTGCACCGGAAGCTTCTTCTGGCTTTTTTTAAAAAATCAAAACAGTCCATCAGGGAAAGAAGCACGATGCGTTCAAAGCTGCAGCCATGAAGCTGTTAAAAGCCTGGATCCTGCCTGGCCAACCTCGCCCTCCCTGTTGCTGATGTTGGGATCCAGCCCGGAGACCACAGTCCCTCCCAGTTGCCACATTGGGTTTGCAAGTGGGCCTCATCCACCAGGCGTTGTGCCAGAAGCTTTGCGGTGATGGATGGGGCCGTTGCAAGAAAGCCAGAACTTAAATACAGCTTAATATGTTTAAAGCTCCTTAATTGTTTTCCTAAATATTTGTATTAATCCTATTTCTGGTCTAGAAACATCCTCCGTGACCGCTGGCCGTCCTGAGTTGGGCTGCTGGGAGTTGAAGCCCAATAACTTTACGCTGCAAACAGCCCTGTGATCTGTGGGTGAAGGCACTATATATTTTTAATAAATAGTAATTTTAATATTTATGTGCTGCCATCTGACCGGGTTGCCCCTGCCAGTCTGCGCGGCTCCCAACAATATATTAAAAACACAATAAAACACCGAGCATGGAAAAACTGCCCTAGAAAGGCAAGTTCCACGCTTATTTCACTTTTCAGCTGGAAGAGGCTAGCAAATATGAATAATACCCAGTCCCTAAAAGACAGAATACAAAAGGAAACGGGGGTTGGGAGAGAGGAGGAAGAAAAGTAATATTCTGGGGTGTTGTTTTTTTGGGGGGAATTTTGGTTCTTCCTGCCAAAGTGCAGAATCTTACCTTAGTCCCTGCTGAAATTCATTTTGTTAGTTTGGGCCCAGTTCTGCATTTGAGTCAATAATAATGAAAAATAATAATAACAATTCATTATAAAAAAATGGTGACCAGATATTCTGTTGTGGAGACTCTGTAACCTGAGTTCAAGGTGACTTTTGGCATCAGCTTTTATATATATATATATATATATATATATATATATACACACACACACACACACACACACACACACACACACACACATACACACATACATACATATATATACACACACACACACACACACACACGTATATATATATATATATGAGTTTCTTAACAGCGTTCTGAGCACCCTTTTCTCCTTTGGGAAATTATCTCTGAACCCAGCTGCCCCTCTGTGCCAGGGATGGAGCAGGGACAGTTTGGCCAGAGACATCGGTTGCTGCTGAGCCGGTGATGAAAGTTTCTGTGGCTCCCTGGATTTTGCTTGTCTGCTCCCGGTGCCTCCTGCATTATTTAGCCTGTGGCGGAGGAAGGTCACCAGCCCTCCTGATAATTTCCCCGAGATTAGCCGGAGAGCGTAATGGCCCACGCGGGAAAAGAGACTCGACATGATTATTCAGTAGTTCGGCTTCAACTGCAAATAAACAAAAGGCAGTAATTAATGGGGCAACCCTGAGGTCAGTCCCTTCTTCCTTCTGCCGTGGTAGCCAAAGTCTCCCCCTTTCTCCACTGAAACGTTGTGTGTGTGTTTTAAAAAAAGATCTAACAAAAAGCTTCATTGAGCTTAAAATTCAGCAGTGCCTGAGCTCGTACGTGAGCAGCCTGGGAATAGCCAAGCAGGTACGTAACCCAACGGCTGGAAGAAACCCTGTGAAATCTCCGCTCCGCAGGGACAGCGTAGCTGGGCAGGGACTGATGTACCCAGGGACAAGAGGAAGAGGTGGCCCTCCTGGTGTCAAGGCAGCATATTTTCTCCAAGAGCAGAGTTGGGGCTGCCATGCACCCATGAACTGTTTGTGACCCCATCCGGGTGCAAAGGGCTTTGGAGCAGCTGTTCCCAGATAGCCTTGAGCTGTGATTCCTGTGTGGCAGGGGGCCGGAATAGATGGCCTTTGGGTCCCCTTCCAACTCCGCAATTGTGTGGTGAGTTCCTGCCCCCCCCCAAGTGGAAATAATGACACAATTATTAAGGTTAATGGGCTAAAAAGGGCCACAACTTTATTGGTTACAGGTGATGAGTGGTATTGGCTGGTTGCCCTCACCACTGTGATCTAACTTGAGGGCATTGGTTGGGCTGTGGTAGGTTCTGTTTTCCAGAGCTATAGGAATGGTGCTCATTTGGAATTTATTTCTTTTGGTCAGGGTTCAGCCTGACTCATTTTCTCATTGTATAAGAACAAGCAGAGACATCACCTTGCCGACAAAGGTCTGTATAGTTAAAGCTATGGTTTACCCAGTAGTGATGTATGGAAATGAGAGCTGGGCCATGAAGAAGGCTGGATTAAGAGTCACCCTGTTTGAAAAGGTCACCTTGGTGAGATTTTAAGATACTGTTCCCAAGGCAGTGAGAGATTTTACTTTTTGGGGCTCAGTGATCACTGCAGATGGTGACAGCAGTCACGAAATTAAAAGACACCTGCTTCTTGGGAGAAAAGCAATGACAAACCTAGACAGCATCTTAAAAAGCAGAGACATCACCTTGACGACAAAGGTCCGTATAGTTCAAGCTATGGTTTTCCCAGTAGTGATGTATGGAAGTGAGAGCTGGACCATAAAGAAGGCTGATCGCCAAAGAATGGATGCTTTTGAATTCTGCTGCTGGAGGAGACTCTTGAGAGTCCCATGGACTGCAAGAAGATCCAACCTCTCCATTCTGAAGGAAATCAGCCCTGAGTGCTCACTGGAAGGACAGATCCTGAAGCTGAGGCTCCAAGACTTTGGCCACCTCATGAGAAGAGAAGACTCCCCGGAAAAGACCCTGATGTTGGGAAAGATGGAGGGCACAAGTAGAAGGGGACGACAGAGGACGAGATGGTGGGACAGTGTTCTCGAAGCTACGAACATGAGTCTGACCAAACTGCTGGAGGCAGTGGAAGACAGGAGTGCCTGGCGTGCTCTGGTCCAGGGGGTCACGAAGAGTTGGACATGACTAAACGACTAAACAACAACAACAACAACAACAAGCACGAAGGAGGTTTCCCAGCCCTCTCATAGGTCCTTATAATATCAGTGGAAACAGTTGGTCTTGGCGAGTATTAACAGCTTCCAATTTTAACCTGAAGATTGCTACTTGTCCAGTTTTAATTTTAATTTTGTTGGAATTAATTGTGGGGTGTATCTTCATTGATCATTCGCTTGTATTATGCATATCATCTTATTTATATGATGTTAGCTGCTCTGAGCCCAGCTTTGGCCAGGGAGGGCGGGATACAAATAAATTATTATTATTATTTTTTATTTATTATTGGAAAAGATGCTTCTGTCAGAGGACACACACACACCAGTTCCAGTTTTGTGTGTTGTTCATCTTTACCCCAGCTGGGATGTACGGCACAAGAGGAGACCCGGAAACATGTTCTGCATCGGCTGTCCGGAATCAAGTGTGCCCTTGTTATCTCCTCGGAAGCCAACGGGAGGTTCTGTGGTCGCCCTCTTTGCTCTCCAAAGCAGCGCCGAGGAAAAGCAATTGAAGTGGAGGGTGCTCAGAAGTGAGACAAACGCTCCTGACCTTCCGCCACGGCTGCCATGTTAGAGGCCTCTAATTGGCATAGACTTGTAGCGCTTCAGACCTTCTTGTGATGTTCCTGCAAGGAGGGGGGCGAAGCAGATGAAAGGAACCGTCGCCGGAACCTGAGATGCATACTAAAAATTGTGCTTTTTCTTGTGATCAAACAGCGCCAAGCACTTTGGTGTGGAGAAGGGAGATCCTCTTGCGGGAAGACAGAGAAAAGAAAGTTCTTCGCGAAGTTCAGACTGTGGGACTCCCTCCCACTGGAGGCAGGGATTGCCTGGCTTGAAAAGAGGATTAGACAAATTCGTGGAAAGCACTTTCATAGCCTCAATGGCTGTGCTGGAAACTGCAGGAGGAGAGAGGGCTCATATGTTCAAATCCTGCTTGCGGATCTCTCATAATGGGGCATCTGGTTGGCCCCTGTGGGGCATTGCAATACCCTCCACCATTTCCCCAATGAAAATGGGGACATTTTGCACTCACAGCTGTCCATGGAGGTCAATTCTGTGTCCAGGGCAGCTGTTTATCAGCTCCATCTGGTACGCAGGATGAGATCCTCCCTGCCCGCAGACTGTCTGGCCAGAGTGGTGCATGCTCTGGTTATCTCCCTCTTAGACAATGGGCTCTGTGTGGGGCTACCTTTGAAGGTGATCCGGAAACTACAACTAATCCAGAATGCGGCAGCTAGACTGGTGACTGGGAGTGGCCACCAAGACCATATAATACTGGTCTTGAAAGACCTACATTGACTCCCAGTACGTTTCCGAGCACAATTCAAAGTGTTGGTGTTGACCTTTAAAGCCCTAAATGGCCTCGGTCCAGTATACCTGATGAGCGTCTCCACCCCCATCGTTCTGCCCAGACAATGAGGTCCAGCGCCAAGGGCCTTCTGGCGGTTCCCTCCCTGCGAGAAGCCTAGTTACAGGGAACCAGGCAGAGGGCCTTCTCGGTGGTGGCGCCTGCCCTGTGGAACGCCCTCCCACCAGATGTCAAAGAGAACAACAACCACCAGACTTTTAGAAGACATCTGAAGGCAGCCCTGTTTAGGGAAGCTTTTAATGTTTGATGCATTACTGTATTTTAATATTTTGTTGGAAGCCGCCCAGAGTGGCTGGGGAAGCCCAGCCAGATGGGCGTGGCATAAAGAATAAATTATTATAATATTATCATTATTATTCTGTTCTGCATCAGGAAGCTTCTGATCTCTTGCAAGCATAGACGTCAATGGCACATCCACATCTGTCACCTTGAGCCAATTGCAACCTCTCTGCCTCGCCTACCTTGCAGGAGTGTTATAAAGGGGGGGGGGTGTGTGAGGGAAGGGATCATGTACAACCCCTTTGACTGATAAATGGAATGAAATAAAAATTTTTTAGCAATAAGCTGCCTTGAGTCTCTGCCAGGGAAAAAGGCGAGGAGAATAATAATAATAACTGTGAGAATGATCAGGAACACACCAGAGAGTAAATCCTATTAAACTCAGTGGGACTTATGTCTAGGTATTAGGATTGCAGTGTAAGGCTGCCCAGTCTTTACCCAGTTACCTGGGAGTAAGCCACTTTGAATACAGTGGGACGTACTTCTGAGGAGACAGTGTTAATGCTCCATTTACAATAAAGGAATAAACATGGTTTTCCTAAAAATGGCTGGCTGCTGAGGCATTGCAATGAAAGAATTTAAAGTGGTCACATTTTCCTTCAAATTATAGGAAGGGCTTCATATGCCAGCACCACCATTTTCTTCATTTGGTGCAGGAATTTTAATTTCAGCATAAACAGGGCTCCGTTTTTGCACCTACACATGGCACTGTTCTCCAAGATGTGGAGGGGAGGAAAACGGAAAAACCAGGACATTCTGGGATCAAATCAGCAATTTGCAAAAAAAACCAAAAACAAAAAAACAAGCATTTCTGTTAGGGATTGTAGGAAAAGACCTGCCAAGGAAAATGAAGAATATGTTTATGTATGCGACAATGGCGGCAAGAGTCTTAATAGCACAAGGATGGAAGAGTGAGGAAATCCCGGCTAAAGAACTATATAGCAAGAGAAACTGATGGACTATGCGGAATTGGCGAAAGTGACCCACAAACTACATGACAAGGACAACTGCGACTTTAAAGAAGAATGGGAACCTTTTACAAAGTATTTAAAGAAACAACAAAATGAACTGGACTCCTTGGCAGGTTTTGAATAAACACAATTTTTTTTATTGGTAATATATAGATAGATAAAATAAGGATTCATTGTTGTTGTTTAGTCGTTTAGTCGTGTCCGCCTCTTCGTGACCCCCTGGACCAGAACACGCCTGGCACTTCGGTCCTCCACTGCCTCCCGCAGTTTGGTCAAACTCATGTTTGTAGCTTCGAGAACATTGTCCAACCATCTCGTCCTCTGTCGTCCCCTTCTCCTTGTGCCCTCCATCTTTCCCAACATCAGGGTCTTCTCTTCTCATGAGGTGGCCAAAGTATTGGAGCCTCAGCTTCAGGATCTGTCCTTCCAGTGAGCACTCAGGGCTGATTTCCTTCAGAATGGAGAGGTTTGATCTTCTTGCAGTCCATGGGACTCTCAAGAGTCTCCTCCAGAACCAGAATTCAAAAGCATCCATTCTTTGGTGATCAGCCTTCTTTATGGTCCAGCTCTCACTTCCATACATCACTACTGGGAAAACCTTACATTATAACAATGTAAGGATTCATACATTCTTATAATATGCAGAAAATAATATGTGTTGAGAAATCAGAGGAGCTGAGGGAAGTCTGGGGGTGAGTTTTTCTTTTTGGGGGAGTGGGGAGGGAAAAATGAGGGAGGCGGAAAGAGGAGGAGGATGTATTTTTGGTAAATTCTGATGTTGAAAATCCTAATAAAAATATTTTAAAAATAAATAAATCAGAAACCAGGGCAGCTTCTGTAATTCCAGGACTCTCCCTGGAAAATCGGGACACTCCTGGTGTTCTGGTGTTCCAGAGATCAAAGCGGAGGCCTGTTTGTTGTTCTGCATGGGGTGTTGGCAGGTTCAGGTCCTTAATGACTTGGAAGTGTGAGGAATTTGGCTCAGCCATGTTAAAAAAAGAGGGGGGGAGTTTTCCATTGGGTTAATAGGCCCATTGTGCCATCCTGACTCTGAAAAAACTGGGCTGGTCCCTCCTTGCTCCGAAGCTTGGTCCTTAATTGTCTTGTTTCTGGGAGACCTTATTAGCTCGCTGCTCCTTCGCCGCCCTTCCCAACCCTTGGCTTGGCAGGCCTTTGGTGGAAAGCAATTTAGGTAGCGGAGAGCCGTGCTTTTTTAATGAGAATAATTCTGCCCTGGCTTGCAAATGGCACTGCCCACCTGCAAGGCCAATTACGGATGGCGGCTTCAGCCCTGACCCACAGAGCTGGGCTTAAGGTGTCCGAGTTTTTTGCAAAGCGGTTTGGAGGTGCCAGGAATCTCACCCCTTTTCTGCTTCGGAGCAAGCGGAAAAGCCAGGAGTGGCTTGACTTGCGTTTTGAAAAACACATAAGAGGCTGGCGCGTATCAGGTGCGTTTGATCTCCCGGGAATTTGCAAGGAATCAAAAGCCTCTCTAATTGCAGGCACCAGGCCAGGCGGTTGGGAAAATAGCGCTCCTTTTAATCAGATTCCACATGCTCCGCTGTGCTCTCGCCCCCCTTTCGCCGCTGAATTGCTTAAATGTGGTTTTATAAAAATAGACTACAGGTAGAAGAGATGGAAGTTGTTGCAGGAGGCAGTATCTGTCTCGTGCCTCTCTCAGAATAATGCTAGATTAATAAATTTCTTTATTAAATATTAATATTATTTCTTTAAAATAATAATAAGGCTATGACCTGCTGGCCCCCAAACACCAACATTCTCCAATCAGAATTGCACCCTCCCCTTCCCACCTCAATTATTGGGTTGCGGGCCTTTGTGGCTTGGGGCCCTTGTATTTATGGGACCACCTTTCCTGGTCTGCCCCACAGAGGACCTTAAGGTCCATGAATAACCATAGCTTAGAGGTCCCGGGCCCTAAGGAAGTCAGATTATCCTCCACCAGGGCCAGGGCCTTTTCAGTGATGGCTCCGACCTGGTGGAATGCTCTGTCCCAGGAGACTAGGGTCCTGCAGGATTTCACTTCCTTCCACAGGGCCTGTAAGACAGAGCTATTCCGCCTGGCCTTTAATCTGAATTCAGCCTGATCTTTTATTCCCCTTCTCTTCCCTCCCCCTCCCTTTTTATGAAGATCTGAGACCCCACAGCTAATCCTCCCCTGGCCTCCTCGCTGGCCCAAGTAGGACCAATTTAGCCAGCTAGCCCTGGTGATCATCTAATGTTTATTGAATAGATTTCCTCCTTCTATTGATTTTTGAATTCTGAATTTATTGTTATGCATGTTTTATGTTGTATGTTATGCTGGTTTTTTGTTGTTGCATCAATTAAGTCTTTTAAATTTGTTGTTAGCCGGTTTTCTGAACCGGGAAGGGCGGGGTATAAATAAAAATTTATTTATTTATTTATTTATTTATTTATTATTATTATTATTATTATTAAGACCTTCTGCTTCAGTTGCTGAAAGCCCCCTCTCTCTTTGTATCCTGTGAAAATACATCAAATGCATCTGTAAAAACATAACATTAAGGAGAACCCGCTGGATCAGGCCAAAGGCTCATCTGGTCCAGCATCCTGTTTTTGCAGTGGCTGGCTGACCAGGTGCCACGATGGCTACAGTCATAGACAGCAATGCTTCTGAATACCAGTTGCTGGAAAAAAATCAGGCGGCGAGAGCAGGATCTGGCTGTGCACAGTGCTGATTGGCTGATTTCCCGTGATGTCATGAGGCCACACCCCTTCTGTGTTCGGAGCAGCTTTTTAGCTTAAATCTGAAACAGTGCAGCACTGCAGGATAAAATGACAGATTAATGATCGGTTGAGCAAACGTACACGCCGGCAATAACTCGGATGATGAGTTGCTCTTTTTCTTTTATAAAAGCTCCCTGAGTCAGCGTTTGACCCGCTGGCTGGTAGACCTGCCATTGGCACTCCAGATTCAGGATGTCTGCATCCTTAGGGGTGATGGCTGGGAGGTGAGGATTAAAGGTGAAGCCTAGAAGTAGCATATTTGGATTAAAGGATTTGTTGCAAATTTCACAGCCTTTTCTTTTTTTCCTGGCTGTGTAATCATCTGAAGGTTTCTGGGCAGAGATCCAGGAAGTTTCCTGCATGAGTAGAAGGTGCTTCTATTCGTGCATGCCTTACTCAGTCCTTCCTTCCTTCCTTCCTTCCTTCCTTCCTTCCTTCCTTCCTTCCTTCCTTCCTTCCTTCCATCCCTCTACAAGACCTGCATTGCCTCCCAGTACATTTCCGAGCGCAATTCAAAGTGTTGGTGCTGACCTTGAAAGCCCTAAACGGCCTCAGCCCAGTATACCTGAAAGAGTGTCTCCACCCCCATTGTTCAGCCTGGACACTGAGGTCCAGCTCCGAGGGCATTCTGGCGGTTCCCTCATAGTGAGAAGCCAAGTTACAGGGAACAGGGCCTTCTTGGTAGTGGCTTCCACCCTGTGGAACGCCGTCCCACCAGATGTCAAAGAGATAAACAACCACCTGACATTTAGAAGACACCTGAAGGCAGCCTTGTTCAGGGAAGTTCTTAATGTGTGACATTTTAATGTATTTTTAATCTTTGTTGGAAGCCGCCCAGAGTGGCTGGAGAAACCCAGCCAGATGGGCGGGGTACAAATAATACATTATTATTATTACTATCCCAACTCAGCACAATCCATGCAAGTTGGTGATCATCACTTCCTCCTGTGGGAGTGAGTTCCGTAGTCTAACTGTGTGCCAAGTAAACAAGGTTGGATAGCCACCTGTCAGGGATCCTTTCGCTGTGATTCCTGCAGTGAAAGGGGTTGGACTGGATGACCGCTGGGGGGGGGTGTCATAAAGATTCTGAGCATCTTTCCCTCTCCTCAGCCTGGTTTTTGTCCTGGCTGCCCTCTTCCGCTTTGTATGGTGTGTGTGTGTGTGTATGTATGTGTGTGAGAGAGATGGCAGTCTTTTCCGAGACTGCATGGGGAGGTCTGTCTGAGTTTAATTTATGGAGTGTGTGGGAGTTTGGATGGTTCCTGCGGTGTGGATGGTGGAAACTGTAAAATGTTAAGCTGCGGAGTCTGACTGCGGAGGGGTCCAACGCTCGACCTCCTTCCTTATGTTTGCTTAACAATATGCCAGCAGGAGAGCCTCTGAAGCGTGAAATTGTAGGTTTGTAGGCAAGCGATGGGGCTCCTTTTTATGGAGTTTCGAGTGTTGCCTGGGTGGGAATCGCTGCCAGAATTGCACCTTAACAGACTCGAAGGCAGAAACTGGGGAATCAAATACTAGCGGTATCTCGGATGTTCCCTTCTGGGTGACTTGCAGGCAGGATGCTGCCGCCGCCACTGCTCACTTTGGTCCAGCAGGAAGGTCCGATTATAGGCTTGATGCCACTTAAACCATGCTGTTGGCAGGGCCTGTGGGTGGGAGCTGCTGGCAGTCTGAGGGTGAGCATCTCAGAAGAGAAAGGCAGGATTAGATTGTTGTTGAGTCGTTTAGTGGTGTCCGACTCTTCGTGACCCCCTGGACCAGAGCATGCCAGGCACTCCTGTCTTCCACTGCCTCCCGCAGTTTGGTCAAACTCATGCTAGTAGCTTCGAGAACACCGTCCCACCATCTCGTCCTCTGTCGTCCCCTTCTCCTTGGGCCCTCCATCTTTCCCAACATCAGGGTCTTTTCCAGGGAGTCTTCTCTTCTCATGAGGTGGCCAAAGTCTTGGAGCCTCAGCTTCAGGATCTGTCCTTCCAGTGAGCACTCAGGGCCGATTTCCTTCAGAATGGAGAGGTTTGATCTTCTTGCAGTCCATGGGACTCTCAAGAGTCTCCTCCAGCACCAGAATTCAAAAGCATCCATTCTTTGGCGATCAGCCTTCTTGATGGTCCAGCTCTCACTTTCATACATCACTACTGGGAAAACCATAGCTTTTACTATATGGACCTTTGTTGGTAAGGTGATGTCTCTGCTTTTTAACATGCTGTCTAAGTTTGCCATTGCTTTTCTCCCAAGAAGCAGGCGTCTTTTAATTTCGTGACTGCTGTCACCATCTGCAGTGATCATGGAGCCCAAGAAAGTCAAATCTCCCACTGCCTCCATTTCTTTCCCTTCTATTTGCCATGAGGTGGTGGGACCAGTGGCCATGATCTTGGTTTTTTTTATGTTGAGCTTCAGACCATACTTTGCGCTCTCCTCTTTCACCCTCATTAAAAGGCTCTTTAATTCTTCCTCACTTTCTGCCATCAAGGTTGTGTCATCTGCATATCTGAGGTTGTTGATTTGACCTAGTAGTCTTCTATAGCCTTATCCACTCATTGGTCGAATCCTTTTTTAAAGCCATCTAGTTTGGTGGTCACTGTCTCCTGTGGCAAGGAGTTCCATAGTTTAACTCTGTGCTGTATTACTTTTCAAATACCAGTTGCTGGAAACCACAGGAGGGGAGAATTGCTCTTGTGTTCGAATCCTGCTTGCAGGTCTCCCATAATGGGGCATCTGGGAGGCCACTGGGAGAACAGGATGCTGGACCCGAGAGGCCATGGGCCTGATCCAGCAGGCTGTTCTTAGAATCTTTTGCAAATTTGCCCTCCTTCATTCTTGCCTTGTTGCGATGTTGTGCTAGACCTCTTTGTGTATGTGTGCATCTGCACACACCTCTTCAACAACGTTGTGCTGGAGCAGACCGACGCACAACAGCAGCTTTCACAACTGCTTTTCAGAAATTCTGCAAATTCTGGCCTCTCGAGAATTAATCCTGCTCTCCCGAGACTAATCTTGCCCTTTCATATGTTGCTTCTGCAGCCTCTTAACCTTGAGTGTTTCTGTGTGTTGCGATTACCAGCTGGCTGTAAAGAACCAAACAAAAAAAAAAAACCCAACAATTTTTGAACTCTCAATTATGCATTATTAAGCTGTGTTCTGCCTCTGTTGTGCATATCTCGGTGTCTTGCAACTGCGCCTTCAGGATCCTGGCGTCTGAACTTCAGAGAGTTGCCGCTTTCTAAAATAGCTGACTTTTCATGTCTAGGAATCAAAAGTGGTATTCTGTGGACATGCACGGGCAGAGAGACCCCTGCATTTTCTCTGCCCCGGGAGGGGAGCAGACAGAGGAGAACAAGTTATTCCACACACCCAGCTGGCTCTGAAATAGCCTCAGAGGAACCCCCAGTCTCAAGGCACCGTCTGTCTGGAGCGTGATAAAGTGAGCTTGTCACATGCCAAGCGGCACCTGAGGTTTCTTTGCCAAGTGCAACAATTTGCACCTACTGCGTTCTACTGGTTGGATGGTGAAATTGGATATTGTGAGTTGATGGGAGGGTGAACCTCTCCTTTCTGAGCGACCCTTTATAGTCAGCTGTTTCGTGCCACCCCAAGTCTCTGAGCAGTGACAGATTCCAAGGGTTCCAGCGCTTACCCAGAGTTTGATTTGCTTGGGATGAAGATTAGTGGAGACTGTGGTGTTTTTAGGATATAAGGTTTTATTGACACATGCAACCTGTAGTGATGTATGGAAGTGAGAGCTGGACCATAAAGAAGGCTGATCGCCGAAGAATTGATGCTTTTGAATTCTGGTGCTGGAGGAGACTCTGGAGAGTCCCATGGACTGCGAGAAGATCAAACCTCTCCATTCTGAAGGAAATCAGCCCCTGAGTGCTCACTGGAAGGACAGATCCTGAAGCTGAGGCTCCAAGACTTTGGCCACCTCCTGAGAAGAGAAGACTCCCTGGAAAAGACCCTGATGTTGGGAAAGATGGAGGGCACAAGGAGAAGGGGACGACAGAGGACGAGATGGTTGGATAGTGTTCTTGAAGCTACCACCATGAAGCTTCCAGGTGCCTTAAGAAAGCTGCAGAGATAGTGCAAGATAGTTCGCACCCCGGAAATGATCTCTTTCAGCTTCTGCCTTCTGGAAGAAGGTACAGGGTTATAAAGACTAGGACTAGCCGCCTGAGAAACAGTTTCTACCCAAATGCAATTTTGGTTTTAAACACAGCGTAAGGAAGTCTTTATGGTAGTATACTGTATTCAGTTATGGGGTATCAGAGTTTTTGGGGCTAACCAGGTTGGGATAGCAGGCTTGTTGGTTTTTGAATGTCTGATGTAGATTTTTTCAATTTCGTTGTTCTGTATGGGACAATGACAATAAAGATTATCGTATCATATTGTATCGTATTGTAAGATGCAGAGAATCTCTGGGCAAGATAATGGTCCCCAGTCTTGCTTCTCTCCCCCTGTCTGCCCCACATCTGCTTGAGAAATTCATGCTGCCGCAGAGAGCATGGTTTGATTGGGAAGATTTCTGTCGTGCAACTTATGTCCTGGGAGGCAGAAAAGGGGACGCGCCATGCAGTGGGGAGTGGGGGAGTCTCCTGACATTTTCTGTTCCTTCCCGCGAGGGCAAACAGAAGGTTGACCTTCCCCGAAGTGGAGCAGGGATGGATCGTAATTTTTGCGTTGCCTATCAAATCAAAACTTTCCCTGCCTTCTCCCCCTGCCCATAATTCAAATTGATGCTTCCCTTTTGGGGAAATCTCTCTTAATTTGATTAAGTGTCAAAGAGTTACAGGGAAATAAGGTGGAAAGTCTTTTATCTGAAGTGGAGCTTTTCAATTTAAATCAGAAAGAAAAGCTGTTCCAAAAATGTGAAGTTTGAAGTTCGGTTGAAGATTTTGGAAAGGAATGCAGGGCGTGAACTAGAAAGATGTGTCTGTGTAGGCTTGGAATGGGAGAGGGAGGAGACCGGGGGTGGGGGTGGGGGTCTATGAAGGTTCAAAACCTGGTCCCATTCTAGAAAATACTTTGAAAATATAGCTGGGCAGCTTTGCACCCTTCAATATTCATTTGGTAGAAAATGATGCAATTTGGGACTTCCATCCTTCAAACTGATAGGCTTGGGAATGATCCAATTTTCACATGGTGCATAGTTGAACTATGGAACTCCCTGCCACAGGAGGCCGTGATGGGCAGGACACTAACCTAAGCTGCTTTCAAAGAGGATAATACAAATTCTTACAGGAGGAGAGGCCTCTATCTATGACTACTTGCCAGGATGGCTGTGCTTTGCCCCCACAGTTTGAGGCAGCAATGCTACTGCTGCTTTTAAAATTAGTTTTTATTAACGTTTTGTGTGTGTGTTACAAAACAAACAAATAAGGAAAAGCGCATAGGGCACCTCCAATTTCAATTTGTAGTTTGTTTACATTTGGTATAAGACACTCTGGTCATAAATATTGGGGGGGGAGAGAAGGGAGGGAGGGAGATTGGGGGAATAATGAACTTTCGTTCTGTTGCTTAGTGTTTGTGCAGGGTTTTTGTATCGGCATCGCATGAGCAGGTCCTTTATTTATACAGTCATACCTCAGGTTACAGACGCTTTAGGCTGCGCGTTTTTGGAATACAGGCGTGCCGAAACCCGGAAATACTGGAACGGGTTACTTCTGGGTTTCGGCACATGCGCAGAAGCACTAAACTGCGCTTTGCTCATGTGCAGAAGCGCCGAATTGCAACCTGCGGGTGCGCAGACATGCCGTTGCGGGTTGTGGATGCTGCGGGTTGTGAATGTGCATCCCGATGGGTGGGGTATAAATAAATTATTACTATTATTATTATTATTATCTCTCTCTCTCTCTCTCTCTCTCAGGAACTTTCAGGGGAGCCGGCAGCTTTTAAGTTGCAGCCCATTATCTTCCCGAAATAAAACATTGGGGGAAAGTTGGGGAAACTAAAAAACCAAAAATCCTCCCCAGCTTCAGTAACGAACAGGTCCTTAGTTTTTCACTGTTATAAGAAAAAACTGCTCCCTTTCCCTTATGGGGTATCCAAGAGCCGGTATAGAGTCCTTATACAGGTTCTCTATCAATAGGAGAAAATACCAGAGGCCAACCAGAGAATATTGAGAAGCAAAGCAGCTAGTAAGCTTGATCTTTCTTAAACTGTTGCAACAGGGTGCTCACCCCCTCCCATGCAGGGAGGCAGGAGAGGAACCCCGAACATTGGTGTGCAAGCTCTTATATAGACTTTTGAAATTGCCCACCCTAAAGCTCAAGACCACCCCCCAAAACATCATCCATACATCACAGAAAGAGGTGGTCCCCAGCAGAAATTTGAGTGTGTTGCTTCTCTCCTGTCTGCCAGGATACCTGATAAGGCCTTACTTGGTTGCCTTTTCTGGGTAGTCTGGCCATTCCTTGGAGATGATAAATCCTTAGTTCCTGAATCCCTTACGCATATTGATAGTGTAGTCAGCTTAACAGATACTTGTCAGGTGTAAGCCCCTACAGTCGAAAGACAATTGGAAAGGTTTCCCCATTTCCTTCCTCCTTTGAGGTCCATTTGGGAGATTCAAAATGGCTTCAGGATTGTTCTCCTGTACTATTTCAGACACACGGGTTATAGACTTATGTACGTGTTTGCCTTGTACATTTGTGAGCATTTATTTTTTATATATAAGACCTTAGAATTCCTGTAACAGAGGGCTTGGGAAATGGGGTAACCCCCAGTCTCGTGCGTCCTGTAATGGACCCCCAGGGTAAGTGGCTTCTGCCGGGGAGCCGCAAAAGGAAAGTGGTTGGTTAAGGGAGCTACGGACTCAAAAAGGTTGAAACCCCCTGGCTTACACCCATGTTTTAAGATCAGCAGGGAGCAGCTTGTGTGCCTGTCTTGAAGAGCTGGTGGTCCCAAGATAGAGGGCGTCTTCAGTGCTGTCTCCTACACAATGACATTTTCTTCGGAGAAAGGAATGATGGGCTCCTGCAGTCCAGGTTTCGAGGGACAGGTTTTTGTTTTCAACTCTCATCTGTTTCCCTTAACTTTTAATGGAAAGGTTCCATTGTAAAAAGCTGCTGCTGCCTCTGGTGTATGTTGTCTTTTAGTGCATTGGGCATATTCGAATTGGCTGTGTTTATTGTGATTTCATTTAAAACATCAACAACGTATAATTGGAATCTTACGTTTGTTTAAAGTTAAGATGTTTCGAAAGGCAGCTGAAAATGCCTGAAATGAATGAGGAAATAAATCGTCCGGCTGTTGGCACCTCAGTGTTTGCTCTGGGGAAGGAGGGCTGTGGATCTGTTTTGCGCACAGAACGCCCAAAATTCTGCAGGAAAAAGCTCCTGTCTGAAACCCCCCAAGAGCCACCAGACTACCTCACAGGATTGCGGTGGGGATTGAAACTGGGGAGGAGGGGGAAACTGTGCATGCCCCCTTGGAGGAAAAGGTGGAACATAAGCACAATAAATAAGTAAGTCAGCTTCCTGTGTCAGGACCTCACAGGGCTGCACTGCACAAGGAAGAATATTTCATTTATTTATTGCATTTGGTTTTTTTTAAAAAAAATTATCCTTTTTAGTAAATTATCATTATCTTTCTCTTTTTCTTTATAATTTTTATGAGTTTTTCAACATATCATTTTCAACAACAATTAAACATACTTTTACATCTTACACAATTTCTTGACACATCTGAAAATTTTCCAATCTATCTACTTAATTTACATTTCTTATTTTCACTATTACATTTAAGTCTCATAACTAATATCTCTCTTCTTTGCAATATTTCATATATTCCTCCTTAAAAAACTTCTTGTAGTCCTACTAGTGTAATTTGTTGATTACAGTTGCTCTTCAAATAATTTGTATATTTCTTCCAATCTTCTGTAAATCTCTGGTCCCGCAGGTTTCGAATATTTATTGCATTTGTACCCCCAAGGACATACAGGATTCCCTTCATTTAATCCTCCACAGCAACCCTGCAGAGTCTGAGATGCTGTGAGTGGTCTCAAGGTCACCCAGGGAGTCTCATGGATGAGCAGAGGTCTGTACCTCTCCCAGGTCTTAGTCTGACTCTCTAACCACTGCACCACCTAGCCATCCTATGTGATGCTGCAGATAATTCGGAGGTGCGCCCTTCAGGAGTCGTAGGGATGAATTGTGGCACCTGTGCCCATTTTGCAACCCGGGTAAAATTTCTCATGGCGCCTCCTGGCCCAAGCACCACGGAAATCCAGCTGGGGGACGACAACGTAATATCCCTCTTGGAATAATGCCGCTGTGTTGTTGCTTTTCCTAAAGCTGATGATCCACTTTGACAAGACGCAGATACACGGGGAATAGCCCTGGGCAATCTTCCATGGATGCGAGCTTTTATTCTTTTGTTTTTTCCTTTAAAAAGCCATCTGAACTGGTGTCTTGAAAGTTTAAAAGGGGGTGGGGGTGGCAAATGAAAGCAGGATTCTTGTGGCTGCGTTTGCTGGGGCCTGATCCGGAGGGACCCTTGATGGAAGCTTCTCAGCTGGGGAATGCGTTGGCTTTTAAGGCTCTCTCTCTCTCTCTCTCTCTCTGCAAGGCTGGCAGCTTGTCTCCTGTGCTCTTTCGACTCTGCCGGCCTCCGGGACGCTTGCCAGAGGGCATTTATCTCCTGAGTGTTTTCGGGAGGGTGGGCTGATGTGTGCTGGTTGCTGGCAATTGTTCATTTTAATTTCTCTAATGGACCTGGATCTTGCAGAGACGGCCGCGGTATAAATAAATCACAAGCGGGAGGATGAGGAGAGAGTCAATGGCCAGGAGTGGGGAGGCTCCCATTAGGCCCCATTTAGCTGGCGAGGCTGTCCTGCTGCCAAGGCAAGGCTGGGCTTTTCCTGCGTCTTCGTAAACACAGGGGTGACCTGCTGAGGAGGAGGAGGAGGACTTGCTTCCACAGCAGCCTGCAGCTTTGTATGTTTCGCGGAATTAAAAAGTTCCAAGGGGTTCCAAGGGTCATCCAGTCCAGCCCCCTGAAATACAGGAATCCCAGCTAAAGAATCGCGGACAGGTGGCCGTCCAGCCTCTTCTTCGAAACCTCCAGCGAAAGGGAGTCCACCTTCTGAGGGAGTCCATTCCACTGACAATTGGCTCTTGTCACCAGAAAGTTCTTCCTGATTCTTAGTTAGAATCTCCTTTCTTGCCACTGGAATTTATTGTTTTGGGTCCTCCTCTCCAGGGCAGCAGAAAACAAGCTAGCTCCATCTTCCAGGCCTTCCAATACTGTGGTACCTCGGGTTAAGAATGTAATTCGTTCTTAACCTGAAGCTGTTCTTAACCTGAAGCACCACTTTAGCTAATGGAGCCTCCTGCTGCTGCCGCTGCGCAATTTCTGTTCTCATCCTGGAGCAAAGTTCTTAACCAGAGGTACTACTTCCAGGTTAGTGGAGTCTGTAACCTGAAGCATCTGTAACCTGAAGCATCTGTAACCTGAAGCATCTGTAGCCTGAGGTACCACTGTATTCGAAAATGGCTCTCATACCCCTTCTCAGGTGACAGACGAGCCATTGGCTGGAGTCACTTGCAGGCTCTTATTTTCTTCTCAGTGTTCCTTTAAATAATGATTTTATTTATTTATTTATTTACACACACACACACACACACACCCTGCCCATCTGGCTGGGTTTCCCCAGCCACTCTGGGCGATACCCAATGGACCCAGCAGCCCTTTGAACAGAGGACTGTCCTTTGCCAAGTAGGACACATGGCCACCTTGGGTAGCCTTCATGGACACGACGGGACAGGATTGAGATAGCAAAGGGACATGTTCATTTAATTCTCCCCACCTAATAGAGAGTCTTGTCCCTTTATCTACTCAACCCATCCCCAGGCCCTGCAGACACAATCATGTCAGGAGGCCCTTTCAACAGAAGCGGGCCTTTGGTGTTAACCTGTGGAACTCCCTGCCTTGACTTCGACTCCCTGTTGGTGCCTGTCATAGAACATAGCATTGGAAGAGGGGCCATGAGCTTCACCAAGTCCAACTCCCTGCATTGCAGGATTCCTTTGCCCAACGTGGGGCTCTAACCCATGGCACTGAGATCGAGTCTCATGTTCTACCGACTGAGCTATGCCAGAGATTAAGTCAAAGACGTCCTTCTTTCCACAAGCTTTCCAAGCAGAGATGTTCACCCCAGCTTGCTTTTCATATATTGTCTTTTTATTTATTTTTTACTGTTTCTATATATGCAACAGTTTTATGTTTGTTTTTATTGTATTGTGAAATTACTTTGAGATGCTTCGTAGGAAACGATCCGTAAATGAAACGATAATCCATGTTGCTTCTGGGTGTGGGGCATAAATGCTGAGAAAGGTCAAGGGTAGGTAGCGATCACACAGGAACCTTACACAAACACCCTCTGACGTTCTGCAGTCTTCTGCTGGGTTGGAGTTTGAGTTCTTCAGTGTTTTTCTTTTCACAGCACCATGCCTTTGATTATTACTATGCTTCTCGGCTATATATTTTTCCTGTAGAATTAAGTACGTATACTGCTCCAGTCCCCCTGGAACTAATAAAACAACTCGCATATCCCCGAAAGCGATGAGAGTTGAGCTGGAGTGCTAAACAAGTCCTATTGATTTGCTTCTGAGT
Organism: Podarcis siculus; assembly: GCA_034642415.1. NCBI lineage: Eukaryota > Metazoa > Chordata > Lepidosauria > Squamata > Lacertidae > Podarcis > Podarcis siculus. The sequence goes on along the minus strand of JAXCMG010000039.1, from coordinate 1,804,368 downwards.
AGACCCGCGCCAACCCGGTTCTCCGTAAATCTGAGTTCGATGTGGGTTTCCCCTGGTAAAAGTTTTAAGTGTAGTAGAAAGGACTGCAGTCTGGCTTTGGCCGGATCGAAGCGATAAATATTCATTACCATATAGATCAGCTTAATTGAGTTACGGAGGACGAACTCTTGCTCTGCAGGCTTACAGTCTAGCAAACAAGATGATTAGGGAAAGGACAGATGAGGACGGCCTCACACGTTCAGTCTGAGGAAAGTTGGGAAAGTGAGGCTCAATTTGCTCAAGCGCTCTTCCTTCCAGGGTCAGCGGAGCTTAAGAACGTGGAAAGTGTGTCGTGGGCTTGTTGGGCTCAGGGGCGTACGAAGGGGGGCGTGGGGGTGCGGCCCACCCCGGGTGTCACCCTGATGGAGGGGGTAAAATGGCGGGCGGCACTCGTCACCGTGGGGCCTGCAGCATGCATGAGCCATGCGTCTCGGCGCCTGCAGGCTCCACACTGTCCACCCGCTGCTTCCCCCCAGCTTTAGGGTGGCTGAGGCCCCACTGCACTCCCGTCCCTATGGGCGTACGGAATCCATAGGGATGTGGCGTGCCGTGGCACCCATAGGTACAGGGTGCACCGTGGCGCCCATAAGGATGCCACGGGATGCTGCATGCCCTGTTCCATCTCTATGGACAGCGTGTGCCCTGCTCCTATGGGTGGTTTGCCCCACCCCTATGGGCCCGAGAGCCTTCCTCCACCGCTGGTTGGGCACGGAGGAATGGCAAGGGGAACCAGCTGGAGAACCACCAAGAGGAGAAGGCTCAGAGCCCAGGGAGTGGTGACAATGAATTGCTAGTGAGAGAAGGCAGGGTAGAATCTAGATGGTACAGAGCAAATCAAGCAAATCTGTAGTCTAGGCATTGCTCTCAAGAGCCTTGAAGCATGTGACGGAAGTTACATATTCCAAATAATCAAGCAGAGGCTCTACGACCACGAAAGGCAGCACTTCTTACCTCATACTCTGAGATCCTGTTCTCTGGAGGCCTTAGGTATTACATATGGAACCTGTGCCAAATATCTAAAGGATCTCTTGCTCCCTTCTCATTGAAGAGCCTTTAGGCTCACAAGATTAAATGCCTTCCCCTCTGCAGTGACCAAAGGCAGATTCTCACATACCCCTTATCAAGTCCATTTGCATACCTGCAGCCAAGAAGTGCCTGATTCAATGGACCACATTCTATTAGATTGCTCTCTACACAGTTGTTGTTGTTGAGTCATTTAGTCATGTCCGCCTCTTCGTGACCCCCTGGACCAGAGCACGCCAGGCACTCCTGTCTTCCACTGCCTCCCGCAGTTTGGTCAGACTCATGCTGGTAGCTTCGAGAACACTGTCCCACCATCTCTTCCTCTGTCGTCCCCTTCTCCTTGTGCCCTCCATCTTTCCCAGGGGGCACGGGTTCAAATGCCAACTCAGTTGTGAAGCTCCCTGGGTGTCACCTTGGCCCAGTCATGGCCTCTCAGCTCAACCTACCTCACAGGCTGTGGGGAAGAATAGGAGGGAGAAGGCTGCAAAGGGGGAGCAGCAGCAGCAGCTCTGGGGTCTGGAGAGGAGAAAGGGGCCGGAGCCAACTGCCTAACAGGGATGTCAACAGGGAAACCTGGCTCAGTCTCCCCTGGAATGACAAGGAAGGAAGCAGAGGTTGCCAGTGGGTGCGAAAAGCGCCGTACTTAGTGTGCTTCTCCAATAAAACTTGACAAGTGGAGTCAGCGCAAAATGCTTTGCTTTTTTCCTCTCGTTCCCCTGGAACAAACCGCAGCAAAATTGTTTCCAACAACTCTGCGCTGTCAGTCACCCAACTTGGTGAGAGACTTTTCTGCCACGTAACTGCTCTGTAAGGAGCCCATTTAAAGAAGGGAGCGATTTGAGGTAATGGGCAAGGGGTTTTTGTGTGCTTCCAGGAGCTCCGGCCAGAAGGCTGCTCGCGCCCTGGGCCTGATGCTTAATGACAGGGAAGCTGAGAGCGCCAAACGCTCGCAACTGGACTTGGCAGCAAGGCAGCGGTCGCCTTGGACGCTCTGTGGATTCTCGGTTTACACCACAAGAGCATGGAGCCTGCGGAGGCTCCCTCCCTTCTGGCTCTCATGAGAACAGAAGAGGAGGTTGCTGGATCAGGCCCATGGCCCATCCTGTTTTCATAGTGGCCAACCAGATGCCTGTAAACAGGATTCAAGCACAAGAGCCCCCTCTCTTCTGCACCATCCATCAACTGGTATTTGGAAGCCCTTCTGCCTCCAACTGTGGAGGGCAGTGGCGAGAGCCATCATGGCTGGTATCCATCAGTAGCCTTCCCTTCTTCCATGGGTGTCCTCCTTTAAAGCCACCCTAGCTGGTGACCGTCGCTGCCTCCTGTGGGAGTGAGTTCCATAGATCATGCGCTGTGTAAAGAAGGACATACATTAATGCACCATTAATCTTCCAGCATTTGGCTTCATTGCATGTACAGTGGTACCTCTGGTTACAGACGCTTCAGGTTACAGACTCCGCTAACCCAGAAATATTACCTCGGGTTAAGAACTTTGCTTCAGGATGAGAACAGAAATCGTGGTCCGGCGGCGCGGCGGCAGCAGGAGGCCCCGTTAGCTAAAGTGGTGCTTCAGGTTAAGAACAGTTTCAGGTTAAGAATGGAATTAAGTATGTAACCAGAGGTACCACTGTACATGAATTCTAGTGTCAGGAGATAAGGAGGACAACTTATGCATCCATTCCGTTTCATGCCATGCACAAATTTATAAACTTCTGTCATGTTGTCCCTTATACACTTTTTCTCCAAAGGCTGCAATCTTTTTTCATAGAGGGCATGAACTGATAGGAGATCCAGAGTAGTGTCCCGCTTGAACTACTGCAATGCGCTCTATGTGGGGCTACCTTTGTAGGTGACCCGGAATCTACAACTAATCCAGAATGCGGCAGCTAGACTGGTGACTGGGAGCGGCCGCCGATACCACATAACACCGTTCCTGAAAGACCTACATTGGCTCCCAGTACGTTTCCGAGCACAATTCAAAGTGTTGGCACTGACCTTGAAAGCCCTAAATGGCCTCAGTCCAGTATCCCTGAAGGAGCATCTCCACTCCCATCGTCCAGCCCGGACACTGAGATCCAGCGCCGAGGGCCTTCTGGTGGTTCCCTCCCTGCGATAAGCCAAGTTACAGGGAACCAGGCAGAGGGCCTTCTCGGTAGTGGCACCCGCCCTTTGGAATGCCCTCCCACCAGATGTCAAGGAAATAAACAACTATCTGACTTTTAGAAGTCATCTGAAGGCAGCCCAGTTTTGGGAAGTTCTTAATGATTGATGTTTTATCATGTTTTTAATACTCTGTTGAGAGCTGCCCAGAGTGGCTGGGGAAACCAAGCCAGATGGGTGGGGTATAAATAATTAATTTATTATTTATAGAGTTGGGGGGGTTGGGAGAGGAAAGTAAGATGGGCATCTCTGACAGATGACCATCCAACCTCTGCTTAAAAACCTCCAAGGAAGGAGTGTCCACTTTCCTAGAGAGTCCGCTCCACCGTGAAACAGCTCTTACTCTCAGAAAGTTCTTCCTGATGTTGAATCGAAATCTACTTTCTTGTCTCTTGGATCCATTGGTTCTTGTCCTCCCCTCTAGAGCAGCAGAAAACAAGCGTTCTCCATCCTCCCCAGCTAGGGCAGCCCTTGTTCATATATTTGAAGGTGCCTATCATGTCACCTCACGGAGACTGAGTGAATTTGACATTTGTCAATTCGTTCAGGTCTTCCGGGGTCCCAGAAAGGCGACACGCTCTGATCCTTGTGGCTGCATTTGCCAAAACCTGCCCCCCTCCAAAAATTCCTCACTTTAGGAAATTGCTCAACTTGCTGCGGAGCGAAGAGTAAATAAGAATTGTCCTTCCCGGCGGCAGCGGTGCCAGAGAAATTGACCCCCCTGGGTAGTTTTCATGCATTTCAAAAGATCGGAGCCCTTCACTCCAGAAAGCGTTTAACTCCCGCCGCGAAGGGAAATAGGATGCTTGTGGAAAGACTGTCATTTTAGCTGTTCTCATACAAAGGCGGGTGTTACAGTAAATTCGCTTATTCCACCAAAGGGGAATCCGGAGGGCTTGATGGAAAGCGGAGGAGACAGGCACGGTAAATGGGTTTTGTTGGCGGAATTGAAAGCAAAGGCATCTGGTGGTGGCTGGTCCAAGATTGACTGTTGCATCTCGCAAAGGGCCCCGGATGATTAAGGCAGGATGGCGAAGGCGGCTCGCTCGCTGTACATCAGCCTCCCCTCTCTCTCCCTTGTCAGCCAATTCATTCTGGCACCTCCATGCAAAGGCAATTGAAAGCAGTGAGCCGACCGAGGCCCTTTCAATTCTCCTTTCCCAAAGCCTCCATCTTGTCAGCGCCAAAGGAATGCCTCTGTCTCCCAAGGCTCCCCGCAGGGCCTGGGTCACACTTCTTAACCCCTCCGCTCCGGGGGTGGGGTCAGAGAGCCATTTCTCTTCGGCTCAGCTCTCCCCCACCCCCCAAAAAAACTTGGCTCTTTCTGATCTCCGTGGTGAGAATGAAATGGACACCCTTTGGGCCTGATCCAGCAATGCTCTTCTTAGGAGCATTGGAAACTGCCTACTGTGTTGGAAACTCAGATATACAGGTGAAAATCGGGAAATTAGAATATCGTGGAAAAGTTCATTTATTTCAGTAATTCAACTTAAAAGGTGAAACTAATATATGAGATAGACTCATGACATGCAAAGTGAGGCATGTCAAGCCTTTATTTGTTATAATTGTGATGATCATGGCGTACAGCTGATAAAAACCCCAAATTAAAGACTGCAGAGAGAATTATTGGGTGCACTCTTCCCACCTTAGATCAAATCTATGCTGCCAGGTGCCATAAGAAAGCAGCAGGGATAGCACATGATAGTACACACCCCGGAAATGATCTCTTTCAGCTTCTGCCTTCTGGAAGAAGGTATAGGGTTATAAAGGCCAGGACTAGCCGCCTGAAAAACAGTTTCTACGCTAATGCAATTCTGGTTCTAAACGCAGCATAAGGGGTCTCTGTAGTATAGTGTATTTTAAAATGGGGTTTTAGAGTTTTTAGGGTTTTTTGAATGTTTTATGTAGTTTTTATGTAGTTTTATGTAGTTTTTCAATTTCATTGTTCCGCAAGGACAATGACAATAAAGATATCGTATATCGTATATCGTATAACGTATATCGTATCGTATATCGTATATCTCAGAAAATTAGAATATTAAATGAAATCAGCAAAACAAGGACTGCAAATAGAGCGATATTGGACCTCTGAGAAGTAGAAGCATGCATATGTACTCAGTACTTTGTTTGGGCCCCTTTTGCATCAATTACTGCCTCAGTGTGGCATGGCATGGATGCTATCAGCCTGTGGCACTGCTGAGGTGTTATGGAAGACCAGGATGCTTCAATAGCAGCCTTCAGCTCTTCTGCATTGCTCGGTCTCCTGTCTCTCATCTTTCTCTTGGCAATGCCCCATAGCTTCTCTATGGGGTTCAGGTCAGGCGAGTTTGCTGGCCAATCAAGCACAGTAATCCCATGGGCATTGAACCAGGTTTTGGTACTTTGGGCAGTGTGGGCAGGTGCCAAAGTCCTGCTGGAAAATGAAGTCAGCATCCCCATAAAGCTCGTCTGCGGAAGGAAGCATGAAGTGCTCCAAAATCTCCTGGTAGACGGCTGCATTGACCCTGGACTTAATGAAGCACAGTGGACCAACACCAGCTGATGACATGGCTCCCCAAATCTCCTTTCTGATGAGAGCAGCTTTTGCATCTCATTTGGAAACCAAGGACCCAGAGTCTGGAGGAAGAATGGGGAGGCACACAATGCCAGATGCTTGAAGTCCAGTGTGAAGTTTCCACAGTCTGTGTTGATTTGGGGAGCCATGTCATCAGCTGGTGTTGGTCCACTGTGCTTCATTAAGTTCAGTAAGTTGAATTACTGAAATAAATGAACTTTTCCACGATATTCTAATTTTCTGAGTTTCACCTGTATAAGCTAGGTGCCAAATGCTCCTTAAACCAGGATTACTGTCCTTGCCATTGTTTGGGTCGGGTGGCAGCAGAAGGTGCCTTATGTTCCAAATCTGTATCCTTCCTAGGAATGGTCAAATCCGCCAATTTCAGTTTTTCTCCATTCCACCTTTTCCCAGGCCTACATTCACTTCTTCACATTTCCACATTAGTTTCCAGGGGTCCCCCCCAAATAAAATTTATACACTATTAACTGTAAACAAAACAAAACCAAAACCTCAAAGCAGATTACAGTAAAGAGAAAGCAAAATTATGACTAAGAAGAATTAACAGCAAGGCTTTCGAAAAGTTAACAATAGACTAAAAACAGGTTAAAACTCGCACCAACTTCCTAAGCATATGGGGAGGTTTGTCTAACGAAGCATGATTTTATCAGGTGCCGGAATGAGTCCAGTGAAGGTACCTGCGTGGTATCAAGAGGCAGGGAGTTCCACAGGTGCTGCCACACGAAGGATTGCATTTTAGTGCGAGCTGCTAAAATTCCCCTTTTGTATGCAATTTTCCTTTGGGCAAACCTATTTGCAAAGCAATTTCCCCCAATGTGACCCATCCGTGTATGTTATTTTAACAGATAGAAGCTTTGTTATGTACACTTCACGCTAGCATATGCATTTTTTGCTTGGTCGAAGAACTGCATTGCAAATTTCGGGGAAGTGCAAATTTCGAAGGATGGTTGTACTTCCGTTCGCATCTTGTTCCTGAAAGTGCAGATTATGTTGTTGTTTAGTCGTTTACTCATGTCCAGCTCTTCGTGACCCCCTGGCCAAGGAACAATTTTTCACTGCCTCCTGCAGTTTGGTCAGACTCATGCTGGCAGCTTCAAGAATACTGTCCAACCATCTCGTCCTCTGTCATCCCCTTCTCCTTGGGCCCCCCATCTTTTCCAGGGAGTCTTCTCTTCTCATGAGGTGGCCAAAGTATTGGAATCTCTCACTGCCTCCATTTCTTCCCCTTCTATTTGCCAGGAGGTGATGGGACCGGGCAGATTATGTTAAGGTAAAGGTAAAGGTACCCCTGCCCGTATGGGCCAGTCTTGACAGACTCTGGGGTTGGTGCGTCCATCTCACTCTATAGGCCGGGGGCCAGCGCTGTCCGGAGACACTTCCGGGTCACGTGGCCAGCGTGACATCGCTGCTCTGGCGAGCCAGAGCCGCACACGGAAACGCCGTTTACCTTCCCGCTAGAAGCGGTCCCTATTTATCTACTTGCACCCGGGGGTGCTTTCGAACTGCTAGGTTGGCAGGCGCTGGGACCGAGCAACGGGAGCGCACCCCGCCGTGGGGATTCGAACCGCCGACCTTTCGATCGGCAAGCCCTAGGCACTGAGGCTTTTACCCACAGCGCCACCCGCGTCCCAGATTATGTTAGTCCCCCTTTAAATGTGGGCTGAATGGAATCTCTCCCCTACCCTTAGTCTTGGCTCTTTCTAAAAGAAATCTCGACTCCAAGAACAGAAGGAACTGGGCAAGTGGGAGGAGCACAGCTTCTTGGTGTCGGACGCAGGAGTTGGTCCAGGCTCAGTCCCTGACAGCGTCTCCAGTTAAAAGGATGGGATAAGCGATGCCAATTTAATTAAATGCGATTGATTTTTGTCTGGCAGAATAATCACCTAAAATTGGTCTGTTCAGCTGACTGTTCAAACAACTGCAAGTTTGGTTCATTTCTTAACAGCTATGGACTTGATGCGAGACCTTGAGAAGACTGTCAATGGGTGACAAAATTATCGGAAATAAACCCAGTCCTATACTGTTATACCTCGGGTTACAGACGCTTCAGGATGAGTTTTTTCGGGTTGCGGACCGCCGAAACCCAGAAGTACTGGAACAGGTTAATTCCAGGTTTTGGCACTTGCGCATGCACAGAAGCGCTGAATCACAACCCGCGTGTGCGTAGACGTGCCACTGCGGGTTGTGAATGTGCATCCCACACGGATCACGTTCGCAACCCGAGCATCCACAGTAATACCTTATTAATTTAGGAAAATTGATAAGCTCCTTGACCAAAACACCGAACAGCCCTTTTAAGCAGTACACATAAAAAACATGTAAAGGTAAAGGGTCCAGTTGTGGCCGACTCTGGGGTTGCAGCGCTCATCTCGCTTTACTGGCCGAGGGAGCCGGTGTACAGCTTCTGGCTCATGTGGCTAGCATGACTAAGCCGCTTCTGGTGAACCAGAGCAGTGCACGGAAACACTGTTTACCTTCCCTCCGGAGCGGTACCTATTTATCTACTTGCACTTTGATGTGCTTTCAAACTGCTAGGTTGGCAGGAGCTGGAAGAAGGTACAGGGTTATAAAGATTAGGACTAGCCACCTGAGAAACAGTTTCTATCCAAATGCGGTTTTGGTTTTAAACACAGTGTAAGATAGTCTTTATGGGAGTATATTGTATTTAATTATGGGGTATCAGAGTTTTTAGGGGCTAACCAGGCTGGGATAGCAGGCTTGTTGGTTTTTGAATGTCTGATGTAGATTTTTTTTCAATTTCGTTGTTCTGCATGGGACAATGACAATAAAGATTATCGTATCGTATTCTGTGACTTCACCTGTCTGTCCCAGGAGAGTTCAGAAGAGATGCAAAGTCACCTAAAATGCCACTGAAGTCATTTAAGTGCCACTGGCCGCGGTGGCAGCAATGGGGGAGTGTGTGGAGTAGATTAGCATTGAAATTAGGACATTCATTCAGCCAGGGAAGGGCATGATCTCCGAGGGGCATCCTCCTCCTGCAGCGGCTGGAGCTTTCAAGTCTCCTCTGGGGGAGGCTTGCTTGGAGAAGCCTCGGATGTCGACACTCTCCCTCCCCCACCAAAGAGGCCAGGGAGGCAATTACAATTGTAAATGATGCTGGGAAGGTGCCCAGTGCTCACAGCCTCTTGTTTCTCATTCTTCCGCTGTTGGAGGAGAGAGAGAGAGACGAGAGAAAGACACGCCTGCAGCTTGCAAAAGGACCCTCTCTTCCTCCTCTGCTGTCTGGGGCTGCGGACAAACTCCATTGAACAGAAGAGCCCACCATTGGCCCATCCAATCCAGCCTCTCTGTGGCTGACCAGATGCCCCAATGGGAAGCTTGCAAGCAGGATTTGAACACAGGAGCGCCCTCCCCTCCAGCGGTTTAATCATCATCATCATCATCATCATCATCATCATAATTTATTATTTATACCCCAGCCACTCTGGGCGGCTTCCAACAAAATATTAAAATATTGTAATGCATCAAACATTAAAAGCTTCCCTAAACAGGGCTGCCTTCAGATGTCTTCTAAAAGTTTGGTGGTAGTTCTCTTTGACATCTGGTGAGAGGGCGTTCCACAGGGTGGGTGCCACTACCGAGAAGGCCCTCTGCCTGGTTCCCTGTAACTTGGCTTCTTGCAGTGAGGGAACTGCCAGAAGACCCTTGAAGCTGGACTTCAGAGTCAGGGCAGAACGATGGGGAGGAGAGAGGGCTCCTGCATTCGAATCCTCCTTGCAGGTTTCCAGTTGTGGCATCTGCCTGGCCACTGTGACAGAAGACGATGTAAAAGTCGATGGGTGCCCTTTGGTTTAATGCAGCCAGGCTCATCCTAGGTTCTTTGTTGTTGTTGAGTCATTTAGTCGTGTCTGCCTCTTCGTGACCTCCGGGACCAGAGCACGCCAGGCGCTCCTGTCTTCCACTGCCTCCCGCAGTTTGGTGAAACTCATGTTGGTAGCTTTGAGAACATTATCCCACCATCTTGTCCTCTGTCGTCCCCTTCTCCTTGGGCCCTCCATCTTTCCCAACATCAGGGTTTTTTCCAGGAGTCTTCTCTTCTCGTGAGGTGGCCAAAGTCTTGGAGCCTCAACTTCAGGATCTGTCCTTCTAGTGAGCACTCAGGGCTGATTTCCTTCAGAATGGAGAGGTTTGATCTTCTTGCAGTCCATGGGACTCTCAAGAGTCTCCTCCAGCACCAGAATTCAAAAGCATCAATTCTTCGGCGATCAGCCTTCTTGATGGCCCAGCTCTCACTTTGAATACATCACTACTGGGAAAACCATAGCTTGAACTATATGGACCTTTGTTGGCAAGGTGATGTCTCTGCTTTTTAAGATGCTGTCTAGGTTTGTCATTGCTTTTCTCCCAAGAAGCAGTCGTCTTTCAATTTTGTGACTGCTGTCACCATCTGCAGTGATCATGGAGCCTAAGAAAGTAAAATCTCTCACTGCCTCCATTTCTTCCCCTTCTATTTGCCAGGAGGTGATGGCTCCTAGGTTCTAAACTTAGCCAAATAAATACCTTGCAAATGAGCCTCCCCGCTGCCAAATCCCTGCCAAAGTATTTGCAGGGACTGTAACTCCCATAACTCCCCACCTAACGCTTTTCCTCGCCTTTTCTCCCCTTGACCAGGAGCAAACGGCTGGCAGGTGTAATTTCAATGCAGAGAAGCAAATCTCTTTTGAGGCCGGGACGACAAAGGCGGCCCCCGGAGCCTTTTGTGGCGTGGGTGGGGAGCAAAGGCAGGCTATGCAAATGGGTGCTTTGATCTGCCTTCTGAGGGAGCCTTGGCTTCCCATCGGCCGGCCCCAGAGCACCCCCCCTCCTGCCTCCAGGGGGTGGACAAAAGCAGCTCTGGGAGGCCCCACAAAGGATGTGGGTGCCGTGCCAGATGAATTGCGCTCTTGACAAGTTGGGGAAGTGGGCTGTCTGGAGACCAGCTTAATGTTTTCCTCCTCTTTTGAGGAGGCTGCTCTGCTTTTGACGTGGCCGCTGGGGGCAGTGGGAGAGAGAGATGGTTTTCACTTTGGGAAGGAGGCTCCGAGTCCAGATCAGGAAGTTCTGAAACGGAGACCTTGCTGGCCTCCTTCCCCTTGAACTTGCCTGGAAGAGTTGGGAGCAAAGGCGGGGGGGGGGTGCATTGAGGAGCTATCAGTCATAATTCAGGGGATAAGGGGAGACAGGAGATAAGGTAAAGGTAAAGGGACCCCTGACCTTTAGGTCCAGTCGTGGCTGACTCTGGGGTTGCGGCGCTCCTCTCGCTTTATTGGCCGAGTGAGCCGGCGTACAGCTTCCTTCCAGGTCATGTGGCCAGCAGGACTAAGCCGCTTCTGGCAAACCAGAGCAGCGCATGGAAACTCCGTTTACCTTCCCGCCGGAGTGGTACCTATTTATCTACTTGCACTTTGATGTGCTTTCGAACTGCTAGCTTGGCAGGAGCTGGGACCGAGCAATGGGAGCTCACCCCGTCGCAGGGATTCGAACCACCGTCCTTCTGATCGGCAAGTCCTAGGCTCTGTGGTTTAACCCACAGCGCCACCCGCATCCCCGTGATATGGTATCCGTCTTCAAATATATAAAGGGTTGTCCCTTGGAAGATGGAACAACATGCCCTCCAACATTTCTCCGATGAAAATAGAAACATCCCAACATTTCTCTGATTAAAATAGAGGCATCTGCTTGCATTGTGCTCTGGAGGGCAGGATTCGAACCAATGGCTTCACGTTACAAGAAGGGAGAATCTGACTAAACATTGGGAAGAACTTTCCAGTGGCAAGAGCCGTTCAACAGCGGAACTAGAAATCAAACCTTTAGTGTGGCCGCCCATGTACTCTGAAACTCCCTTGCTATTGATAGCAGGCAGCCCCTTCACCTCATTCTTTTGGGCCCTTGTTAAAAACAGACGTATGCCGACATGTAGAGAATGCTGGTGTATGTTTTAATCTGTTCTTTAGTTTATTGCTGATTTTATCTTTCAAATGCTTTTAAACGGTTGGGGTTGCGTTTTTTTTACTGATAATTTTAGTGGGTTTTTCCCCCTCTTTGTAAACCACTTTGATTACTGCACACACAATCAAGTGGTATATAAATTTACTATATATATATATGTATATATATATATATATATGGACCGTGGGTGGCGCTGTGGGTAAAACCACAGTGCCTAGGACTTGCTGATCGAAAGGTCAGCAGTTCGAATCCCCGTGCGACGGGGTGAGCTCCCGTCGTTCGGTCCCAGTTCCTGCCCACCTAGCAGTTCGAAAGCACCCCTAAGTGCAAGTAGATAAATAGGGACCGCTTTATAGCGGGAAGGTAATCGGCGTTTCCGTGTGCTGCGCTGGCTCGCCAGATGCAGCTTCGTCATGCTGGCCACGTGACCCGGAAGTGTCTTTGGACAGCTCTGGCTCCCGGCGTCTTGAGCGAGATGAGCGCACAACCCTAGAGTCGGACATGACTGGCCCTGACGGGCAGGGGTACCATACACACACACACACACACACACACACTCACTCACTTCCACTTCTACAATTCTGTTATTTCATACGATACAAAGGGAGGAAGAGGAGGGGAAGAGTTGCAGCAGCTTTTATTACGAATAATACCAATTTTATTAATTGCTTGCGCTTAAACATCCCACCATTTTCTTTGAGGCTCTCAAGGTGCGGTACCCAGTTCTCCCCCTACTTGTTTAATCCCCACAACAACTCTGTGAGGTAGGCCCCCAGGTACGTCAATTGGAGCTCCTTGGAGGAAATGGTGGGTTTAAATGCAATCTATCAGTCAATCAATGATATTTGTGCCCTTGCATAGCCTGACTTTCTCAGAGCTGTCTGCTGCTTTCTGCACCCCTTTCTCCGTTCTGACAAGTTCTTCGAAATCCGTTTCACTTTTCTTGCATGCTTAATGTCGACATGCAGCGTTTTTAATTAATTTCCTCTTTTGTTTTTCTTTTTTAAAAACAAAATCAGTGCATAAAAGTTTCCACAAGATTCCCTGTGGGTGTTGCTGGTAGCTGCATCCCTTGTCACTTTAGCAGATCGAATTAAATGTCCGCGCTTTGGCCCCGCGAACAAAAACGCAGAGAAAGCACGAGCTAATAGTTTTCTCTGAACCATCTGGGACTCGAATGTTGGCAGGAAGCTTTCGAGCAACACACAAAAGAACTCTTCTTCAGGCTGAGCCTGTTCAGAGCCAAAAACGTTTAAAACAAAATTGTTCCTTGGCCAGGTTGGTCTTCTCTTCGCTTTTGAGTTTCAGATCTTCGGGGGCCGGAAGTCAGTTTCAAGTTGCACCGAGCCTCTCCAGATACAGAGCAAATGCATAAATGCAATATTTGAATTGCACACGCTCCAAATGTCCCTGTTCTTCAGGGACAGTCCTGGATTTACACCCTTCCCAGTTTCCGATTTGATCCCAGATCCTTTGTTGTTGTTGTTGAGTCATTTAGTCGTGTCCGCCTCTTCGTGACCCCCTGGACCAGAGCACGCCAGGTAATCCTGTCTTCCACTGCCTCCCGCAGTTTGGTCAAACTCATGCTGGTAGCTTCGAGAACACTGTCCAGCCATCTCGTCCTATGTCGTCCCCTTCTCCTTGTGCCCCCCATCTTTCCCAGCATCAGGGTCTTTTCCAGGGAGTCTTCTCTTCTCATGAGGTGGCCAAAGTTTTGGAGCCTCAGCTTCACGATCTGTCCTTCCAGTGAGCACTCAGGGCTGATTTCCTTCAGAATGGATAGATTTGATCTTCTTGCAGTCCATGGGACTCTCCAGAGTCTCCTCCAGCACCAGAATTCAAAAGCATCCATTCTTCGGCGATCAGCCTTCTTTATGGTCCAGCTCTCACTTCCATACATCACTACTGGGAAAACCAGAGCTTGAACTATACAGACCTTTGTTGGCAAGGTGATGGCTCTGCTTTTTAAGATGCTGTCTAGGTTTGTCACTGCTTTTCTCCCAAGAAGCAGGCGTCTTTTAATTTCGTGGCTGCTGTCACCATCTGCAGTGATCATGGAGCCCAAGAAAGTCAAATCTCTCACTGCCTGCATTTCTTTCCCCTTCTATTTGCCAGGAGGTGATGAGCCCAGTGGCCATGATCTTCGTTTTTTTGATGTTGAGCTTCAGACCATATTTTGCGCTCTCCTCTTTCACCCTCATTAAAAGGTTCTTTAATTAAAAGGTTCTTTAATTCCTCCCAGATCCTTAGGACATCCCTATTTCCATCGGAGAAACGTTGGAGGGTATGGAACTGCTGTCGACTTTTAGAAATTCCCCATGATAGTTCAGGATGTTTCTTGAGAGTGCTTTGGGTATGTGTGCTTTTTTTTTTTAAAGAAAAATCTATCTTGGATTCTGATGGTGGGTTTGCAAAAAATTGCAGCGCTGTTCAAGAGGCAAATTCCTGAAACCACATTAGACTTCTCGCCCTTTTACCCTACCCAGTTCTCTTCAGTCCTGACTGACAGCCGTCTCCCGCCCCTGCCGCAACAAGGATGGACCTGGGCCTCTCCCCACTCCGCTAAAGAGCCTAAATCCAGACCTGCTGACCCCCCTAAACACCCCCTCCCCCTGCCTCTTTTGATGAAAGACTATCAGTCAAGCTGAATTGTCTGGTGGGGTTTTGTGCTGCGCGAAAGCTCCCACTACGCAGTCAAGGGCCAGGCCAGGGAGCTTTCAACTCTGCCTCGCTGGGGACTTAAATCAAACAAGGACCCCGGATTTAATAAGGGGGAGGGGAGGACGGAAGCAGGGGGAGGGGAGAGAGCTCTTTCAAGGCTCTGGAAGGGATCCCCAGTGGGTCCCCCTTACTGCCTACAAAGAGCTGTCTCGAGATCAGCGTGTGGTTTGCAGGAAGGAAAATGTCAAATAGCAAGGCTTGCCCCATTCAGGACGGAGGAAGGGGTGGATGTCTGAGAAATGACACCCCAACTTTGGGAAATCCAAGAGAGGGAAGTGAAGCTTCTTCCCCTGGCCTTGAAGCCATCCATGCCTCTAGTCCTCATCGCTTGCAAACCACATTTGAAGTTTGCCAAACACCAGGTGCATTTTGCAACCAAGTGAATAATAATAATAATAATATTAATAATAAATTCATTTATATCCTGCCCTCCCCAGCGAAAGCCAGGCTCAGAGCGGCTAAAAACAATAAAAGTAACACAGTTTACACAAAATCACAATCAGTTAATTGAAATGCATTCTAAAATCAATTCATTCTAAAATCAGTTCAGAGTCAAATTCATGGGAACCATTGGGCTAGAGTTCTGTGAGGATTACCAAAGGAGAGGGTCAGGCTGTGCCCTGGCCAAAGGCCTGGTGGAACAGCTCTGTCTTGCAGGCCCTGTGGAAAGATGTCAAGTCCCGCAGGGTCCTAGTCTCTTGTGACAGAGCGTTCCTCCAGATCGGGGCCATGGCCGAAAAAGCCCTGGCTCTGGTTGAGGCCAGCCTAACCTCTCTGTGGCCCAGGACCTCCATGATGTTTTTGTTTGAAACCTCAAGGTCCTCTGTGGGACATACCAGGAGAGGCAGTACCGTAGGTACGAAGGTCCTGGGCCATCTAGGGCTTTAAAGGTTAAAACCAGCCCCTTAAACCTGATCCTGTACTCCACCAGGAGCCAGTGCAGCTGGTATAGTACCGGGTGAATGTGATCCCGCAGTGAGGACCCCGTAAGGAGCCTAGCAACGGCATTCTGCACCCACTGGAGTTTCTGGGTCAGTCTCAAGGGCAGCCCCACGTAGAGCGAGTTACAATAATCAAGTCTGGAGGTGACTGTTGTGTGGATCACAGATGCCAGGATACCCAGATGCCAGGAGCCAAATAGTCATACTGAAATATACGACTGTAGAGCTGCGAAATATTGTGAATCGTGATATTTGTGCATGTACTATGCAAAAATGAGGATGTGAGAAAAACCGTGAAGCCGGCCAATGCCTTTTTACACAGCTCCAGCCTTATTTCAGACATCGCAGCACATATCACGATGTTTAGCTGGTGATCTCACAAAGTCAAGAACCAGATATCGCCCAGCACTATTCCTGCACCTTTGGCCCTACCCGGACAGGAATAACCTGGCTACAGTCATCCAAGCCCTGGTAACCCCAAGGCTTGACTATTGCAACGTGCTTTACATCGGAAAATGGCATGGAAGCTTCAGCTAGGGCAGAGCGCTGGTGCTTGACTGACAGATTTGAGGCAAACAGATCATATAGCAACCTATTGCGTTTCCATGGCTTCCCTGATGCTTCTGAGTCCTATTCAGATATCAGGTTTTGACCTACAAAGCTCTTTATGGAGCCGCCCCGGCCAGCTCAGTCGGAAGAGCATGAGACTGTTGTAGCTCTTTATGGTTCAGGACCCCAATATCTTTGGGACCACGTCTCCCAGAATGAACCTGCCTGGACCCTTAGTTCTTCACCTGCGGTCCTTCTCTGGATCTAACCTTTGTGGGACACTCAGAGGCTGATGGCAAGAGAGAGGCTTTTTCCACTGTGGCTGGGAACACTCTCCCCAGTGAGGTCCAGCTGGCATCTCCACTGACATCTTTTGGGCTACATGTAAAAACCCGCCTTGTTATCCAGGCTTTTGATGACCTGGGTTGATTATGTTTTTTTGACAGTGAGCTGTCCAAGCTCTCTGTTGCGAGGGGTTGTTTCAAATTATAAAAATGCTCATGTTTTGTATGACTCTCTCCTCCTTTCTTTTATGACATAATGTTTAGAGACCTTGATCTGTAACAAGAATCTATAGTAACTGCATTGTGTCAGTTAATATTCCCAAGTTCATGCTAAACCACAAAGCCATTTTTAAATGCTTATGCTTGAATAGTGTGCTGAAGTTTTGTTTCTACCTGGACAGCTCCTTAGAATCACAGAACTGTAGAGTTGGAGGGAACCCCAAGGATAATTATTATTATTATTATTATTATTATTATTATTTATACCCCACACTTCTGGCTGGGTTTCCCCAGCCACTCTGCATGGCTTCCAACAAAAAATTAAAAATACAGCCATACCTCGGGTTACAGCCACTTCAGGTTGCGTTTTTTTGGGTTAAAAGACCGCCGAAACCCGGAAGTAGCAGAATGGGTTACTTCTGGGTTTCAGTGGTCATGCATGCGCAGAAGCGCTGAATCACAACCCGTGCATGTGCAGATGCAGGTTGCGAATGTTGCCGGTTGTGAACGTGCATCCCTAACAGATCACATTTGCAACCCGAGCGTCCACTGTACATTAAAACATCAGTCATTAAAAAACTTCCCTGAACAGGGCTGCCTTCAGATGTCTTCTAAACATCAAATAGTTGTTTATTTCCTTGACATTTGATGGGAGGGCATTCCACAGGGCGGGCGCCACCACTGAGAAGGCCCAGTCCAACCCCCAAATACTTTCATTCTCGGGCAAATGAAGCGATCAGTACTTGTTCTGGTTCTGGTTTATTTTTTGTTGTTGATTATGCACGATTTTAGGCTAATTGCAATTTGATGTTTTTATATGTTGAGCGGCTCTGTTGTTTGTGCCCTGCCTGAGATCAGTTGATGCTGCTGGGTGTGCTGGAAATCTTCACAAATACATTGAAATATAAGTTATAAGTGTACAGCACCAACCCAAGCCAAGTGTTCAAGAGAAGTGAGCTCTGTTGCCAAGTCCTCCGCTTTGACTGATTGCGAGCTCCAACACCCATCAGCCCTTGGGCATTTTTGCCTTAAAATAAAACATTTAAGATTTCCCGAGAAGCCATAATGAAGGTTGCATGGACTGGAACAAAGGCAGGGCTGGATATCGTGGGAGGGAGATCAGCTTCTGAAAAACACAAATAATCAGCTTCTCCTACACAAATAAGGAAAGTCTTCAAGCCTGTGAATTGTTGCACTTTGGCTTGGGAAGTAGAAGAACTCCATTTGTCTTGGGACCAGTTTCCTCTTAACCTTTCCAAAATTACATTTGATTTCCTGGAGCCCTTATTGCTTGCCCCCTCCCCCAATTGTCAAATCATTACCTGTGTCCAGAGAATTGATCAATAAATTGATCAGGTTCCATCAAACGGCACTCTTAGATATTTCAATTCCTTGCAATTTTGCACGTTGCGTATTGTAACATTGGGCATTGCCATTGACTTCAGCAATGTCTGCACTGGTTGGCAGTAGTTCTCCCAGGTCTCTCTTCCACCTTCTGCGTGCAAAGCAGATGTTTTACTGCCGAGCTGTACCTCTTCGCTTGGATGTTAGAGGCACATTCACTGCTCTGGCATCGCTGTTTGCTTCTGGCTGTTTTCCAGAGATGGTCTGAGCCAGGGGTAGGCAACCTAAGGCCCGTGGGCTGGATCCGGCCCAATCGCCTTCTCAATCCAGCCTGCGGAAGGTCCAGGAATCAGTGTGTTTTTATTTAGAATGCATCTCTGGGTTATTTGTGGGGCATAGGAATTCATTCATTATCATTTCCGTTCATATATTTTCCAAAATATAATCTGGCCCACCACAAGGTCTGAGGGACGGCGGACTGGCCTACGGCTGAAAAAGGCTGCTGATCCCCGGCTGAGTCACTTGCAGCCTCTTTAAACTTCTAAATAGTTGCTCCCAACACAGCAAAGGGGCTCCTCTGACTTGGTCCCGTTTGCCACCTCCAGTATCAAGAGCGCCCCCTTGAGTTTCACATCAAGTATGTCGAGTTCTGTCAGGGAGAGCATCAGATCCTAAATCTTTCTAATATTTCCGGTTTGGAAGTTTTTCCAAATGTTCATATTCCAAACTTACTTTAGCAGCATATCTTTTAAAATATCTCTCTTTAGATGATGTAGCACATATTTTTTAATAGTCAAGCATGGATATAAATAGTAAATATCTTTATATAAAAATAGTAAAACATCTCTCTCACACACACATACATCTGGAGAGAGCATTTGGAGCATAATTTGAGTGAAGAAACTCTGGAACCTTAATGCTCATCAACAGATTTTGGCCCAGGAATGTGTAAGTAAAGATGTCCCTTTGAATGCATGCAAAGATTTGCTGGAAGATCCAGGGTGCATAAAAGGAACTCCTACTTTTATTATTATTACTGTTCTTTATTAAATTGGTGTGCCACTCTTCATCCGTAGAACTCAGGGCAGTTTGCAACATACGTAGCCTATAATTAAACTGTGGAACTCCCTGCCACTGGAGACATTGATGGCCACAAACCTGGGATGGCTTTAAAAGAGGATTATTAGACAAATACCTGGAGAAAGAAAAGGCTATTGAGGGCTAGCACAATGGCCACGTTCTGCATCAATGCTTCTGAACATCAGTTGCTGGAAAGCTCAGGAGGGGAGAGGGCTCTGGCGCATGGATCCTGCTTGTGGTTTTCCCACTGTGAGGGCAGGATGCTGGACTAGATGGGCCACTGGCCTGATCCTGCAGGCTCTTCTGACATGCTTAGAGACCCCACCCCACTGAGATGAGGGAGGTCTGGGTGTGTATGGATGAGGTGTGTAGGAAGCTGCCTTCTACTGCAATGCGCTCTACGTGGGGCTACCTTTGAAGGTGACCCGGAAACTACAACTAATCCAGAATGCGGCAGCTAGACTGGGGACTGGGAGCGGCCGCCGGGACCACATAACACTGGTCTTGAAAGACCTACATTGGCTCCCAGTATGTTTCCGAGCACAATTCAAAGTGTTGGTGCTGACCTTTAAAGCCCTAAACAGCCTTGGCCCAGTAGACCTGAAGGAGCGTCTCCACCCCGGACACCGGGGTCCAGATCCGAGGGCCTTCTGGCGGCTCCCTCCCTGCGATAAGTTACAGGTTACAGGGAACCAGGCAGAGGGCCTTATCGGTGGTGGCGCCCGCCCTGTGGAACGCCCTCCCATCAGATGTCCAGGAAATAAACAACTACCTGACTTTTAGATTTAGAATTAGAATTTTATTATTACGGTCACAGACCAGTTCCAGCTCACTTACAATAGCAGGAAAATCATAAAACACAACAGGAATATATTGAATTGCAATTGGGTATAACAGAGACAATTCAAATATAGCGGCAATTAGAAATATATATTCAATCTTGATCACTAAAATATAACCTAAAATTGTCATTTAAAGCCTTAATCATTTTGGTAGTACAGCTTGTTCCCTACGTTTTATGGCAGAAGACATCTGAAGGCAGCCCTGTTTCGGGGAGTTTTTAATGTCTGATCTTTTACTGTGTTTTTAATATTCTCTTGGGAGCCGCCCAGAGCGGCTGGGGAAACCCAGCCAGATGGGCAGGGTAGAAATAATAAATTATTATTATATCATTATTATAATCAAACCATTGGTGCATCTAGGTCAATACTGTCTTCACAGACTGGCAGCTGCTCTCCAGAATTTCAGACAGGAGTCTCTCTCAGCCCCCCTCTCCAGATGCCATTGGGCAGGTGTGGAGGATTCCCTGGTCCTGAATGGGGTAACTGTGCCCCTGAAGGAACAGGTGTGCAGCCTGGGAGGCATTTTGGACTCACAGCTGTCCATGGAGGCACAGGTCAAATCCGTGTCCAGGGCGGCTGTCTACCAGCTCCGTCTGGTACGCAGGCTGAGACCCTCCCTGCCCATAGACTGTCTTGCCAGAGTGGTGCATGCTCTGGTTATCTCCCGGTTAGACTACTGCAATGCGCTCTACGTGGGGCTACCTTTGAAGGTGACCCGGAAACTACAACTAATCCAGAATGCGGCAGCCGGACTGGTGACTGGGAGCGGCCGCCGAGACCACATAACACCGGTCTTGAAAGACCTACACTGACTTCCAGTACGTTTCCAAGCACAATTCAAAGTGTTGGTGCTGACCTTTAACACCCTAAATGGCCTCGGTCCAGTATACCTGAAAGAGCGTCTCCACCTCTTTCATTCTGCCCGGACACTGAGGTCCAGCTCCAAGGGCCTTCTGGCAGTTCCCTCCCTGTGAGAAGCCAAGTTACAGGGAACCAGGCTGAGGGCCTTCTCGGTAGTGGCGCCCGCCCTGTGGAACACCCTCCCACCAGATGTCAAAGAGATAAACAACTATCTGACTTTCAGAAGACATCTGAAGGCAGCCCTGTTTAGGGAAGCTTTTAATGTTTGATGTACTACAGTATTTTAATATTTTTTTGGAAGCTGCCCAGAGTGGCTGGGGAAGCCCAGCCAGATGGGCGGGGTATAAATAATAAATTATTATTATTATTCAAACCTGGGGCTTCCTGCATGCAGTGTGGGTGGGGTGAGAGAGCTTTTGAATTCTTAACCCCTTGCAGACAAGGGACGGGCCAATTTCCCCATTACCTTCCGGGGCACAGACTGGCGTCGGGTTGCCCGCGAGGCACCTGCAGCTCAGCCATCGTCTCTATTTGACAAACCCATTAAGTTAAATTAAGCCCCACATGCCGCCTGCCTGCCTGCCTGCCTGTTAGCAGAACTGTCTGCTCTCCCTCCCTCTCCTCCCGTTTAATTTTCTGTGATGTGCACTTGGGTTTACGGCTGACATTTAAAGCCGCGTGAAAGGGATGGTTGGCAGCTTGGCATGCGAGTTTGGGGAGGATCTTTGCACTTGGAAGATCAAGACTGTTGGTGAAGGTTGCGAGATAGATGGGAGATGCCCACCCCCTTTATCCTCCACCACCAGGATGAAAATCTGAAGCCCAGAGGCTAAATATCCACTTAATATCCCCTTCCTCCCAGGAAAACTTAACTAGACAATTGTTACTGCTGCCAGCAGCCCTTGGAAGATGACTTTCACTGCTACTTTAAGAATTAGCTGGGGGAAGAGGGGTTTGGTCTGACGGGTGGTCTCTGCCCCACTGGGCCCACAGACAAAGGTGTGATGAGTTAGGGCAGGGGTCAGCAAACTTTGTCAGCAGGGGGCTGGTCCACTGTCCCTCAGACATTGTGGGGGGCTGGACTATATTTTGGGAAAAAAATATGAACGAATTCCTATGCCCCACCAATAACCCAGAGATGCAAGGGCAAGGGAGACCAAAGTTCTGGTTTGGTAAAGGGTAAAGGGACCCCTGACCATTAGGTCCAGTCGCGGCCGACTCTGGGGTTGCGGCGCTCATCTTGCTTTGCTGGCCGAGGGAGCCAGCGTACAGCTTCTGTGTCATGTGGCCAGCATGACTAAGCTGCTTCTGGCGAACCAGAGCAGCGCACGGAAACTCCGTTTACCTTCCCCCCAGAGCGGTACCTATTTATCTACTTGCACTTTGACGTGCTTTCAAACTGCTAGGTTGGCAGGAGCAGGGACCGAGGAACAGGAGCTCACCCCGTCGCGGGGATCGAACCGCCAACCTTCTGATCGGCAAGTCCTAGGCTCTGTGGTTTAACCCACAGCGCCACCCGTGTCCCATTCTGGTTCGGTACATGGCAGCTTTGTAGGCTCATCAGTTTAGGGTTGTGGTGACCTCCACGCAAGGCATGTTGAATACCAGGTTTGCTTCCGGAAGTGCCTGAAATGGATCACTTTTAGAATGCCAAGTTCTTGAGAAGCAGATTGGAGCAAAGCCTTAAACTGAAATACGGTGGTACCTTGGTTCTCAAACAACTTGGTACTCAACTTGGAACCCAAACCCTGCAAACCCGGAAGAAAGTGTTCTGGTTTGCAAACTTTTTTCGGAAGCCAAACGAACATATTCTGTTTTTAGTGTTACACTGAGGTCTGTCTGATTTTGCTATTTATTTTGCGTTTTTATTTTTCCGGCTCTTTTTGTTTTGTTTCTGTGACCGTGTGGAACCCAGTTCAGCCACTGATTGATTGACTGTGTGACTGCAGTACAGTACATTGTTTATTGCTTTCATTTTGTGGATCAATGGTCTCATTAGATGGTAAAATTCATGTTCAATTCCTGTTTTAGGGGTTGTTTTTAAAAGTCTGGAACGGATTAATCCGTTTTGCTTTACTTTCTATGGGAAAACATGCCTTGGCTTTGGAATGCTTTGGTTTTGGAACGGGCTTCCGGAACGGATTAAGTTTGAGGACCAAGAGACCGCTGTATTTGTGGCCAAAGCATACCAGGAGAACTCTGCTTGAACTGTGTCTGAACTTGTGCGGGAATTTTTCAGTGGTCCATTGGAATTCCTGGATGGGCCTCTCTGTTTTTTCAGGCTTGCGGTGCTCGAATCGCAGGAGGTTGGACTAGATGGCCTCTGGGGGTCCCCTTCCACGTCTGCTGGATGGCGCCTGCTCTTCCTTTCCTGCTGAGAACCAGCTTCTGGCTCCCGGCCCCCTCTGCTCTCCCCCCTTCCTCAAACTGAGCTCCCCACCATTGCCGCTCCTGCCCTTTTTTCCCAGCCGCCCTTTCAAGAGGGGGCCAAGAGCCCTCTCTGTGTCACGACGCGGGTCATGCTGAATCTAATTTTCTGCCTGCCTCCAGGTCAATCGGCCTGGCGGGCTGTCACGCTGCTCCAATTACTGCCGGAGGTGTCTTTCAGGCTGCACAATGGCTCCCATTTGAACTTCCAGGGCTTAAAAGTTCTGAAGTGGCTCGGTTGTTTGGGACTCTTGCTCTGCCTGGAAAGGGTACCTCCAGTCTCTTCCCTGCCTAGCCACTGGGACTCCCCAGGAGAGCCCCACTGCTGGATCAGGCCCCAGGACCCAGCACCCTGCCAGACCATGATGCGAAACTTACAACTATGTTCACATCATTGATAGCATTTTTTCCTTTTGTGCTGCAAGTCTGGAGAACACAGTTATTGGGCAGCTTTTGATAAACATAGCAGATAAATGACTCGTTAAAGGGGGGAAAGAATGCTTGTCAAGGCACAGGCCCTTATTGACCCAAACCAGGCACCCCCAAACTTGGCTCTCCAAATGTTTTGGGACTACAACTCCCATCATCCCTGACCACTGGTCTTGTTAGCTAGGGATGATAGGAGGGCCGAGTTTGGGGGTGCCTGACCCAAGCCATCAATAGGAGGGGAGAGGGCTACTCTTGTGCTCAAATCCTGCTTGTGGGTCCCAACCCCCAGGCATCTGGGTGGCCACTGTGAGAAGAGGGTCCTGCACTAGATCTGTCTGCTCCCCATTTTAAAGGAAGGCTTGTCGCAGCCCACAAACTTCTCCTATAGGAATATTACAGTATTTTTCACTCCATAAGACACAATTTTTTCCTTCTGAAAAGTAAGGGGAAATGTCTGTGCGTCTTATGGAGCAAATGCATGGTCCCTGGAGCCAAATTGCCCAGGGGCGAAAAGCAGATTGTGGTTTTTTTTTAGAAAGAGGGAAGGGGGTGTTGAAACAAAGTCGCTGGGCAGCTGATCGGCAAGCGATCAGGAGGGAGATAAGGGACTCTAGCGATAAAGGAGGCTGCCTGGGAGGGGAGAGGTAAAAGCACATGGATCCTCAGGATTTTTGCATTGGGTCACCCCAAATTCATCATCAGATCACATAGCATGTCCATGGCTATAGCCTGTACCAAAAAATCACGCACCCACTGTTTCGTGGGGCCGCAGTGGTGCAAAAATGTGGTTACAAAGCATGGATCCACATGAATCCTCAGGATTTTTGCATTGGGCTACCCCAAACTCACCATCAAATCACATGTCTGTGGCCACAGCATGAACCACAAAAATCATACGCTGGCTGTTTCGTTCAGAATATTTTCCTCCTCTAAAAACTAGGTGCGTCTTATGGAGCGAAAAATACGGTAGTTCCCATTTTGGATCTTGGTAGGAGCCCCAAGATGCTCTTAAGCAGCTTTGGCACAAACAGCGCTTTGCACAACCCACTGAGGAAGAAAATGGCGCAATAAAATTCCAAACAGTCAATTGCGCGTTGATTCGAAATCCAATTAAAACGATTTAGTTTAATTAATTCCAGAACGTGGGTGAACTTCATCCGGTGACACCGGCTTTTCATAGTCTGATAGTCATTTTAACCCCCCCCTACACTGCTGCCCCACTGCCCCCTTGCCTCTGAGCATACCCATGGGTCCCCCACAGGGGGCGCCACCACCCACAGTTGCACAAACTATACATCTCTCTGTGTGGCAGTTGCATTTCCCACCCACCCCGGATATCCCCAAGCGCAGCTCCTTTTTGGTGTTCCGCACAGGTCGGCCGAGCAAAACGCGGAGGCTCTTCTTGTTCCATTTACCGAGAACAGAAACCTTGGATCGTGGCAGCTCCAAGTCTGCTCTCGTCCTTGGAGGGCTTCCCTTGTTAGCTCAGAGCCTCTGGATTTCTGCTGCCTGTTGGGCAGCCCAGATTCCTTCAAGTGCAGTTGGAAAGAACAGCGTCTTCTGTGCTTTTGGCAAAAAAACTTTGGACACCTGCAGAGAAGCCTTGCAGCTGTGCATTTGAAGATCCCCAGGACTGAGAGGAGGAAGGGGGGGTGTCTCCCTGTTTTGAACAGAAGTCGGGCTGTGAAAACTCCAGGTGAACGTCGGAGAGGTGATCAAGGAGTGTCGTGGATCCCCTGTTAGGCTTCCTCCTGAAAAGAGAGGCGATTGATCCGTTCCAAATCACAGGGATTTTCTAATCTGGCAGTAATGGAAAGGAATTGCTGGGTTTTCCCCCGCCTGCTCCTCCAGAGGTCAGATGCGTTGCCCTTGATCCACAAAGCTATGAATTGCATATCCCAGGGAGTGGAGCAAAGGGGAGAACGGCGAGGTTTTCAAGCGTTCTTTTGCTCATCAAGGCTGAGCGCATTCATAAGACACGTCCTCCCCCCTTCAGCCGTCCACCGTGCTGTTGAATTTGTATCTAAATTGCTTGCTTGTTCACTTCCAAGGAAGGCTTTCAGATCTGCAAAGCCCATAATAAGGGGGCACGAGTCAAGTTAATTTTTGCTGGGAGCGCTCTTCTGTAGTGTGACGCGTTTTCAAACAAGGCTTTTTCTTTGGTGTCGTCTGTTGCTGTTGTAGAGGACACGCAAGAGGGCAGTTCTGCCCAGAGAAGGGAGCCAGCCTTAAAGAGGGGAAATTAAAAGCACTCTGCTCTCTAAATGGGAGCTTTTATCACGCGGCAAAGACCATGGGCCCTTCTTGAGAGCTTTCTTCCCATTTACTGAACTGGAGGAGGTGGTGGTGGAGCCAGGAGCCAGGAAGAAGACTCAGATAATTTTATAAGGGAGTTGGAAGGACGTGGAAGTTCTGGACCAGACTTCCTCAACCTCAGCCTTCCAGATGTTTCAAGACTACAATTCCCATCATCCCTGACCACTGGTCCTGCTAGCTATGGATCATGGGAGTTGTAGGCCAAAAACATCTGGAGGGCTGAGGTTGAGGAAGCCTATTCTGGACAGTCCATTGGAGAGGGTCTGAAAGGGACTGGATCCAGAAGAGTACCTGTTTCTATAAAGGTCCTATAGTGTTCTTGCAGACTGACCCTCTGAAAAGGTGAGGGGGAAGGAATCATAATTATGATATTGAAATTATTGCATCGTGTGCAGGAGGAAGGATGGTTTGCATTGGAGCCAAAGATAGTCAAAGTCATAGTTAGCCTATGGAACTCTCTTCCACTGGAGACAGGGATAGCCACCAACCTTAAAAATGGGATTAGACAAATACATGGAGGAGGAGAGAGGGCTATCGGTGGCTCTAACCAGGATGACAGAGCCGTCATGACCAGAGGAAGTAACAGTTCTGAACCATGTTTGAAATTCACCAGGTGCATTTTTCACCTGGCTATCAGACACTTGTGACCAAGTGAAGATGCCCGGGCACCAGGATGCCATCTGGTGTCTCCACCACCTGGAGTTGCATGCCTGGGTGTGCTAGGCCCGGGGGTAACCCGAGCAACGTGGTCCAGGTCCTGTCCCGAATCCAAGGGTCCCGCTAGGAGTCAGTCCAACACGGCCAAGGCAGAAAACCAGACAAGGACATGCACAAGATCTCAGGCAGGATCTGGCATACAGCAATGTTGCTCCCGCAACCTGGGGCAGGGTCCCTATCTTTGTCAGGGTAGCGGCCGGTCCTGATCCTCTGGCGACTCACCTCCCTGTTTCGCCCAATGGTGAGCACTCCTCCTGCGAGTACTCAGGTCTCTCATTCTCTCAGACCTCAGTCTCTGCAGCTCGGGAGACATTGGTGGGTTACCAGCTGGTGCTTGTTGCAGGGGAACCTGTGCAGACTGGGACTCTTCAAGATCAGGCCCCAGACTTGGTTCAGATGATGCCTGAGGCAAAGGATCCGGTGCAGACTGAGACTCCTCTGGTTCCAAGTCTGAGCCTGAGTCCCAGGCCATCACACCGGGGATTCTTAAATCTTGCCCATCCTTAAATCTTGCCCAGCTCTTATAAATCTTGCCCATCCTCACACAATAATACCACATCCTCTAGAATTCTATCCATTATATTTTCTCTGCACAATCAGAACGAATTTCAGGAACCAAAAAGTCGCATTGGAAAATACGACTTTCGTGCCGTCTGGCCCCCCAAATGGCAACTAGCCATTTCGTTTTGGTGACTTTAAGGTTTGAGAAGCCATTGGCACCTAGCTTATATATCTGAGGTTACAGCACTGGTTCTGAATCCCAGTGGCTGGAAAACACAGGAGAGGAGAGGTCTCTTTTGCTCAGATCCTGCCTGTTTCCCACGGGCAGCTGGTGGACAAGATGGGAGGGGCACTGCCCTGATCCAGACGATTCTTCCTATGTTTTTATATTCTCTGAAAACATCTGTGAAAACATTCTGTGGTCGTAATGGATTTCCTAAAGCAGTGACACCAGCCTACATTTGCTTACAGTTGGCTACCTTCACAGAAAAAGGCGTGTGCTATCTTTTCACATACAGGCTAAATATAAGAAAGTTTGACTCTTGCAGCTTGACCCAGTTGGGTCTTGCTGACCAGCGTGACTCAGCCCTTTTGACTTCTCCAGGTTTTAGAAATTTCTCTTTGGTCCTTCTGCTTGTTTTCTGTTTTCGCCTCTTGAGGCTCAGGGGCTAGAAACCTTGCCTCCTAAATCATCTGGATGCTGAATTCTCAGCCAGTTTCCATGTTTCTGCAACGAAATTTGCAAATGCGTGGAATATCTTCCTGTCCGGGGAGAGAGAATTCGGTGCTGTTTTGATTCCTCTTTTTGGACCGGTATCAGCACAATTCCATTACCTAAATCTCTAGAGCTCTGTGCCCAGTATCCTTAACTGGATAGGATGGGGAGGCAGAGGAAATGAAAAGCTGCCATGCCTCCATTCAAAGAATTGAAACTCAAGAGCATCATCGCTTTCAGATAAGAAGAAGCCAGGAAGGCCTCATGTCTAAGTGAGTCTTCTTCTCCATGGCTTGCTACTCTCTCAGAGGCAAGGTTGTTGGGAATGGGGAAGAGAGAGAGTGCTGGTTTTCGGGGTGGGTAGACCCCATGTTGAGCTTTAACTTTTCACGCTTTAAAGCTTCGTGTCTAAGCACTCTTTCTCTTGCCCGGGAGATTCCCCTGCAAAAACTGCTCTTTAAAGCTCAATCGCAGCAAATGGCAATCCACAGAAAATCCGAATTGCCATCTGTTGTGCTCCAGCTTTGAAGAGTAGGGATTTGTGAGGGAAGCTCTGGGGTAATAATAATAATAATAATAATAATAATAATAATAATAATAATTGCAAACAGAACCCAAAAGCTGCGTGTGGATAAGACTTTTGACCTGGGAGTTTGTATTTTAGTGTTGCTAGTAAAATAAAACTGTTGTGATTAGTGGACGGTCAGAATCAAGGCCTATGTTACTACCCTCCCAAATTAAAAACCGTAAGTCCCTAGCCCAGTAAGATATAAGCAGACAGTGACGGTACAACTCAAGTTGTGCTTCCATAAGGAGAGCATTCGTCAAATGGGGAGCCACCACTGCAAAGGCCCTTTCTCTTGTCTCCACTCTCCCCTATTTCCTTTGGGGTGGGGACATGAAGAATGGCCTCAGATTAATCCAACTTGGGGACCTTCTGCAAGCAGATCAGGTGCTCTGAGCAATGGCTCCTTCCCTTAATATTTATGCGGATCTCAATCTACATTGTTCAGGAGAGCGCTTCCTCTCCCTGGCCCTGCAGAGGAGCTTTTTGGGTGCAAATGAAGCTACACCCTGTTCCCTTTTTCGGAGGCCTTCAGATTCTTTCTCTTTCTTCTTTGCTGTGATTCCTGCATTGCAGGGGGTTAGACTAGATGACCCCTTGGGTCCCTTCCAACTCTACAGTTCTAGGATTTTTCCCTTGAATGGACCCTCTCCAAGCTCTGCCTTCCTTCAGGTCCTGATATCAGCACGTGGGGGCTGCTTGACCTGATCTTTCCTCTGCATTTGAACCTCAACACATTTCGATGTCTCTACAATGTGCAAGTTCAGACTGCGACCATCATCACTTTTAATTCAAGCGGTTGACAAATCCATTGACACTCCTTTTGTTCAGGATGTTGGAAGTGAGATATTTTAATTTTGCTTTTATCACTTGGAAGAGCATCACTTTGTACACAAATATAGACTTATTGTGTGCATTGCCTTTTAAACAAGAGTTTCTGATGAAGCAGAAATAATCTATCTGGGTCTTGGCCGTTTGTGGAATACCAATACTTTGAGGTTGCTTTAAATCGAGCAAAAGCATATTCTCACCTTACTTCTGTTTTTAAAATACAATATGTATCAGCTGGGTGACTTTTCCTGTCTGTCATATTTGGGGTGGGGTGGGGGTGGAATTCAGGACTAAAATGCAGCACACTTTCAAGTGTGATTCGTGAAGTTTTCTGTGCTTTCTCCCTGATGTGGTGCTTATTTCAGCTCTTATAGATGTAAACAAAGAATCAACTGGTGGCAGAAAGACAGTGGAACTGTCTATAAAGACAATGGGCATCAAAGTGGCAGGATTTAAGAAGCTGGAAAAGTTGGACCTGTGGATGCTGGCGCTCGCATCCTGAGGAGCCCAAAAAGAATGAGACTTGTCCAGGGCAAAAAATGCTTTTTTCTGGATCTGAAAACCAAGAAGGGAACATGCAAGAAAGTATCAAAGCTGCTTCCATGGGGGATGAAGCTAAAATATGGATGGCTGGAATTATTTTGACAGATGGGACATATCCATGTATACAGGTGTACCTTGACTGTTGAACACCTTGGTACTCGGACGTTTTGGCTCCCGTACACCTCAAACCCGGAAGTGAGTGTTGCAGTTTGCGAGCTATTTTTGGAAGCTGAACATCCGGTGGGGCTTCCGATTGGCTGCAGAAGCTTCCTGCAGCCAATTAGAAGCCGCAATTTGGTTTCCAAACGTTTTGGAAGTCGAATGGACTTCTGGAATGGATTCTGCTTGACTTCCAAGGTACCACTGTATATGTATTTATATTGCGTCTTTCTCCCAGGCTGGGACTCGAGGTTGCTTACACAACTTAAAGCAACGCAGATAAAATACCAAAACTGAAAGCACATGAAAGATAACTGTTAAAATAAAAACTCGAAAGGAATCAAAACAATGCACAGTACAGTGGTACCTCGGGTTACAGACGCTTCAGGTTACAGACTCTGCTAACCCAGAAATAGTACCTCGCGTTAAGAACTTTGCTTCTATTTCTGCAAATATAATATGAATGGTTCCCAATCTTTTTCAAAGTCTCTGTTGTCTTTTTCTCTTAGTCTTTCTGTGATTTTTGCCAGTTCTGCATAGTTCATCAACTTCTCTTGCCGTTGTTCTTTAGCTGGGATTTCTCCAGTCTTCCAATTTTGTGAGAGATAGCAAAGCGGGTGAAAATAGAAACAAACCAGAAACGCAAGTTGGGGGAAGTCTTGGAGGGGAGGGAGGAATATATAGTCAACGTTAAGAATTTGAGATGTGTGTAATGAATGAAAATGAAAAAAATGAATTTTTTTGTTTTTTTTTAAAAAAGAACTTTGCTTCAGGATGAGAACAGAAATCGCGCGGTAGCGGGACACCCCATTAGCTAAAGTGGTGCTTCAGGTTAAGAACAGTTTCAGGTTAAGAACGGACCTCCGGGATGAATTAAGTTCTTAACCCGAGGTACCACTGTACATGGTTAATCCATGGAACTCCCTGCTGCAGGAGGCAGCGATGACACCCAACCTGGATGGCTTTGAAAGAGGACTGGACAAATTCATTGAGGAGAAAAGGGCTATAGGTGTCTCCTAGCCAAGGGTGGCTCCACCCTGCCTCCTCTTCTGAATCCCAGTTGGTAGAAACCAC
This sequence comes from Podarcis siculus, assembly GCA_034642415.1. NCBI lineage: Eukaryota > Metazoa > Chordata > Lepidosauria > Squamata > Lacertidae > Podarcis > Podarcis siculus. Next base: position 1,773,504 of record JAXCMG010000039.1, on the reverse strand, counting down.
AGGAAGGGAGAGGTCTCTGGGGCCCAGATCCTGCTTCCTGGTTTCCCACTGGGGCATGTGGTTGACCCCTGAGAGAGCAAGATGCTAGACTAGATGAGCTACTGGCCTGATCCAGCAGAGCCATCTCTTAATGCTTTTGTGTTCTTAATGTGCTTTAAACCTTCCCTCCTGCTCTTGACAGCTTCCCAATTTTTAGGGTCTGCGAAGCAATCTGCACGGTGGGCTTTCATTTCCATCCCTAATTGGCGCCTGCAGTCGGCTTCCTGGCTCATCGGCTGCGTTTGGGTGCGTGGGTCCCCTCTGGGCAGGTGGTTCAAGTGCTTGGCAAAAGGCGCTTGGCTCTCCGGCTGCCCCCGTTAAGCAGACGCTGTCAAAAAAGCAAAAGAGCAACGGGAGGGGGGGTGAGAAGGAGGAGGCGAGCTGTAATTATTCCACATTTATTATTGATACTCTGAAATTGCTAGAAGGAGCCTCTAATGTGAGCAACTGATACGACTTTCAGAAGACAATTTAGCTCTCATGTCTGTGTTTATTAGCTCCCTCGGCTGCTGCAGTCACTGAACCTAAAGCCTCATTTGCTACTGTCTTGTTGGGAATTTGAATCTTGCCACTTTCTCCCCCCCCCCCTTCCTATATGTCTGGAAAGGCCTCTCTCTGTCTCCTAGCGCAGCCCGACTGAATGTCCCTAGCTGCTGCCCAGGAGCGCTCAGGGATTTACAAGGGCTGGCAATGTATTAAAACGGCGCTGTTCCGACTCTCGACCAACTTCTGAGTTTGGCAGTGATGAATGGGGAGGAGTTGGAAAGGCAGGTATTTAGAGCCACCGGAAAATTTAAGGGGCTGCCACCAACCTTTTGCAGTTATAAGAGGGTATCCAAGGACACAAGCTTATAGCCAGAGGGAGGCAGGCAAATCAAAACTGTCACCAGAATTTCTCTCCCAAGGATCGCTGGGGACTGCAGGGGTGTGAAAGAGGCAAAACTGGGGATTCCCCCAAATCTGGGGGTTTCTTAGCTGAATGAAATCTGTACCCCATAAGAATGGTGCAGATTGCTGCCTCCTCTACGCTCCCCACCAGAAGGGCGATAAAAAGCATCTCTCAATGTTGGGATTGGGGAGTTCATGTGCAGCCTCATAGAATTATAGTTGGAAGGGAACCTAGGGGTCATCTAGTCCAACCCCCTGCGAGGCTGGAGTTGCAGCCAAATAATGCCTGGAAGATCCAGCCTTTGTTTGAAAACCTCCAGAGGAATCCACCATCTCCCGAGGGGGACCGTTCTACTGTTGAACTGCATGTTTCTGAGCACAATACAAAGTTTTGGTGTTGACCTTTAAAGCCCTAAACTGCCTCGGTCCAGTATACCTGAAGGAGCGTCTCCACCCCCATTGTTCTGCCCCGACACTGAGGTCCAGCTCCAAGGGCATTCTGGCGGTTCCCTCATTGCGAGAAGCAAAGCTACAGGGAACCAGGCAGAGGGTCTTCTCGGTGGTGGCACCCGCCCTGTGGAACACCCTCCCATCAGTTGTCAAAGAGATAAACAACTACCAGACTTTTAGAAGACATCTGAAGGCAGTCCTGTATAGGGAAGCTTTTAATGTTTAACAGACTAAGGTAAAGGTAAAGGGACCCCTGACCGTTAGGTTCAGTCGTGACCAACTCTGGGGTTGCGGCGCTCATCTCGCTTTATTGGCTGAGGGAGCCAGTGTTTGTCCGCAGACAGCTTCCGGGTCCTGTGGCCAGCATGACTAAGCCGCTTCTGGCGAACCAGAGCAGTGCACGGAAACGCCGTTTACCTTCCCGCTGGAGCGGTACCTATTTATCTACTTGCACTTCGTGCTTTCAAACTGCTAGGTTGGCAGGAGCAGGGACCGAGCAACGGGAGCTCACCCCGTGGCGGGGTTTCGAACCGCCGACCTTCTGATCGGCAAGCCCTAGGCTCTGTGGTTTAACTCACAGTGCTACCTGCATCCCTGTTTAACACACTACTGTATTTTAATACTTTGTTAGAAGCCGCCCAGACTATAAATTATTATTATTATTATTATTATTATTATTATTATTATTATTATTATTAAACTGCTCTTGTCATCAGAAAGTTCTTCCTGGTGTTGAGTCTGAATCTCCATTCTTTTAACTTGAAGCCCTTGGTTTGGGGCCTACCTTCTGGAACAGGAGAAGACAAGCTGGTTTCATCTTCCATGTGACAGCCTTTCAGATATTTGAAGATGGCTTCCATATCTCTTCCCAGTCTCCCCTTTTGTAGGCTAAACAGCTCCTTCGGCCGATTCTATTAAGAGATTCCAACTCTACAATTCTATTATTCCACGTGCAGGGGAAGCAATTATATGCAGTAATATTAATGAAACCCAAATCTAAATCGTGTAACAAGTGTGTTGGGGGGAGGTCAATGGATGTACCCAGCCCTCAGAGCCGCCACCAGACGTTTTGCTGCCGCGACGTTCCTGCCGAGAGCATTGGCTGAGCCATTGCAGAGCGCTTGGCCTCCCCATCTCGGCTACCCACAATTCTCTTCTCTCTGAAATATGGCACAGCCGCTTAAGTGAAATTAAGGAAGCTGTGAATCTCGGTGATGAACGACGCAGACGGCTCAGACCTTGAGCAGACGCCATTCCTTTTCAGAGAAACTAGCTGCCTTCCTGCTTCTGCTGCTGCTGTTGCGTTGACCGTGATTTAGCATCTGTGTGGTGGGTGCTGTACAGGGCACCAAAATGGCACCTTTGCTGGGTTCAGCAGGGCTTGTACACCCTGTCTGCCAGCCACTCTGGGAAGAAGGGCAGGAGCCTAGTTTGGCATGCTTTATGCGGAGGCAGGGGCAGAAAGTCTGGAGCCAAATATCAGCAGGCAGGAGTGGCCATGAAGAGCCGGACGAGACACAGGGGTCTTTCCAGCAGCATTCATAGAATCATAAAGTTGGAAGGGACCCAAGGGTCATCTAGTCCAACCCCCTGCAGTGCAAGAAATCTCAGCTAAAGTTTCCATGACAGATGGTCCTCCAAACTCTGATTAAAAACCTCCAAGGAAGGAGTGTCCTCAGTTTCCCAAGTGGAGACCATCCCACTGTCGGAACAGCTCTTGCTGGCAGAAAGTTCTTCCTGACGTTGAGTAGGAATCTCCTTTCTTGAAGCCATTGGTTTGATTCCTGCCCTCCATTCGCTTGTTTGCTCAGCTGCTTGGCAAGTTCAAGTGGGGCAGGTGAATTGTCCTCCTCTCCTCTCTTTCCTTCTTTCCTGCAGCCCTGGAAAAACATCGCCCGCTGGATTTCTCCCTGTTAGGGTGTCGGGAGTCCAGGTTCCCTGCTTGATAACACAGTAAGCGTAGGTAATTAAAAAGGAGGATTCATTGCAAAAACAAACAGATAGCTCCAGATGGCTCTGACAAAGCTTCTGGCATCATTACTCAAGATGACCCTTCTGAAGACTGCTTCCGGCTACGACAGAAGATATTGAACTTTCGACTCTTACGTCTCTTGTTTTGCTTCCTGTCTGGAAGCCCTCCCATTCACCGATTTCGGACTTAGTGGATCAGTTCAACCTCTTCCTGTGCTAAGAGGCTAAGTCTATTCATGCCTATTTGTGCTTCCTGCAAGCTTTGGCTGTGTTCCTGCCTGCTCTCAGCTACTGCCTTATGAGCTGGTTCGTCAAAGAGCCGAAGTCTGCAGCTGCCTGCTCTCCAATATCTGAGCCTCTCTGTTCCTGGCTGCTTTCTGCAGTTGGCTGCAATTCTTTGCTTGGAGCTGGCTCATTCCTGACATAGGGTATCCCAGTTCATGGTGCAAAAGGCACTTCGAAAGCTCCAGCAAAACAGGAGTCAGTCTGGCCAGTGCTTAGATGGGTGTCAATCTGTGGGCCTCCGTTGCACTGCCCCTTGGGGGGAAGAAAGTTGGGGTCCTCACCTGATGTGTAGTTGACCTGTGGAAGTTGCTACCACAATATATAGCCATGCTGGCAAACTGGTTGGCTTTAAAAGGATCAAACAACTTCACGAAGGGCAAGGCTGTCAGTGGTTGCCATTCATGATGGTTGCACTTTTGCAGGATTGCCCTTGCCCAGATTATTGAGGTGCCAGCTGTTTTCCAGGAAGGGCTGACTGTTTCTTGTCTTGCTTTGCCTTTTTGTAGGAACATTAGAAATGGGGTCAGCCCCCAAACCTATCTAATCCAGCATTTTGTTCTCCCAGCGCCATCCAGATATCTAGGAGAAGCCAGCATGCAGAACCTCAGCCCTCTCCTGCCTTGGGATTCTGAGCAAATGGTCTTCTGAATCACACTGCAACTCACCCTGGCAATTTCTGTGACTGGTAGCCATCAATAGACAAAATGTTAAGACCCGTGCCCTTTTGAAAACGATGTGAAAGGGATCTAGGGGTCTTGAATAAACCACAAGCTTCACCTAAGTCAACAGTGTGATGCAGCAGCAAAATATGAATGCTATTCTAGGCTGCATCAACAGAAGTCTAGTGTCCAGGTCAAGGGAAGTGATAGTCCCACTCTGTTCTGCCTTGGTCAGGCCACACCTGGAGTCCAGTGTCCAGTTCTGGGCACCACAATTTAAGATGGATATTGAAAAGCTGGAACATGTGCAGAGGAGGCTGACCAAGATGATCGAGGGTCTGGAAACCTAGCTTGATGAGGAATAGTTGAAGGAGCTGGGTATGTTTAGCCTGGAAAAGAGGAGACTGAGAGGAGAGACGATAGCGATTTCTAAGTGGCTATCACGCTGGAGGGGCAGCAAGCTTGTTTTCTCCTGCTCTGTAGCAAAGGACTTGAACTAATGGCTTCAGTTTGCAAGAAAGGAGATTCTGACTGAACTTCGGAAAAAGCTTTCTGCCAATTAAGAGCTGTTTGACAGTAAAACGGACTCCCATGGGAGGTGCTGAACTCTCCTTCCTTGGAGGTTTCTAAGCAGAAGTTGGATGGCTGTCTGTCATATATGATCTAGTTGTGATTCCTTCATTGCAGGGGGTTGCATTAGATGGCCCCCAGGGTCCCTTCCAAGTCTACATGCCTGTGATTCTACGAAGCCTTCCAAGTTGGTTGCTGTTACTCCATCTTTCTTGCCGATGACTGAAGTATTATTATTTTTATTTGGTCTGTCCTGAATCTTCCAACAGTCTGCTTTCTTGGATGGCCAAGTCCTCTCTGCTTACCTGATGGGCTGGGCCCATGTTTAGTGTGCAGCGATGGGACAGGCAAATCCTTCCTATGTGCATAGGTGAAAATCACATCCTTTAAGTCAGGAAGTCAAACACACGTTTTTTGCCTCTGCCTATTGAGGCAGAGGCAAATGGCAGAGGCAAATGGCATTTGCGCATTTCATTCATACCTTGCCCCATGGAGCTGGTGTGCTGGGCATGGGGTGTCTCTGCAAACCCCTTCCTCTCTCCCTGCAGTTGGTCTGACTGGGGCAAAGGTAGCCCCCCCCAAGCATGTGGATGAAATGGCAAAAGCAACACACACACAAACATCACTTTTAAGAGCCAACCAATAACAACTGTGCGTTTTTCAAACTTGTTTCGGAGATGCCTGGTCTTATATTTATCTCATGACGACAAAGATTGGATCCTAATCTGTGCTTTACCTTTAATCTGATTCTCCTTGGTGAAGTATTGCAGACATATTACATTGTTATGTCATTTTCTGTTTTGTATAAATTTTCTTACATGCGGCGTTCTTTTGAGCATTTCAATAGAAGGAGAAATTGTGCTCGATAATCCAATAATTTATGAATGACAAACCCGTCCTGCGTGCAAAAGATTCCGCCTGTGTTAAGATAGGGATCTGGGACTGTATCCAGCCAAAGTTCTGTTCAGAGGAGCTGACCAACAAGTGCACACCCATTAATTCCAGTGGGTCTTCTCTGAGAAGGACTAATGCTAGATGCAACCATTGGTATCTTTTTATTTGGTAAGTGACATGTCATATAGGTTTCCTTCCACTAATCTGGAGTGTTCCGGACTATCGGAACAAAGACTTCACTCATGTCTGGGGATGGGGAGGTCTTCCCCTCCCCACTGCCACATTGTCCCATATCTGGCATTTTCTACCTCGCCTTTTTGTCCAAGGAGTTCAAGGTGGCATACATCTCCCCTTCCCTATCTAACCCACACAACATCCCTGCCAGGTAGATTAGGCTGAGCGGCAGTGACTGGCCTAACGTCTGAGCTTCATGGCTGAGTGGGGATTTGAACCCTGCTCTCCCAGGGGACACGGGTGGCACTGTGGTCTAAACCACAGAGAAGGTCAGCAGTTCAAATCCCCGCGACGGAGTGAGCTCCTGTTTCTCAGTCCCTGCTTCTGCCAACCTAGCAGTTCAAAAGCACGCCAAAAAGTGCAAGTAGATAAATAAGTACTGCTATGGCGGGAAGGTTAATGGCATTTCCGTGCGCTGCTCTGGTTTTGCCAGAAGTGGCTTAGTCATGCTGGCCACATGACCCAGAAAAACTGTCTGCAGAAGTGGACAAACACTGGCTCCCTTGGCCTGTAAAGTGAGATGAGCGCTGCAACCCCAGAGTTGTTCGTGACTGGACTTAATTGTCAGGGTTCCCTTTACCTTTACCTCCCAGGTGTCTTAGTCCAACACAAACCACTATGCCACACTGCCTGTAGCCCTTCTGCTGCAATATGTCCTGGCTAGCTTCCCAGAATCATCCCAGATCTTTTTTGATGTGTTGGCACACTCTTTCTCAACCCCATGCATTCTGGACAGCTTCCACCAATTATGGCCCTGGCATCATCGTGGGGTTGGGCTAGATGACCTGTGGGTTCCTTCCAGTAGTAGAACTTTACCTAAGCACATGTGTAACGCTTTCACATCTTGCCCGTTTGCACCCTGAAGTTCAGGAGTGGCTGCAGCTGCAGCGGTGCTGCTCCAAACCTGGATTTTGGCAAAATCTGGCACTTGGGGACCCTGCAGCCGCTATCGATGCCACATCACAGGAAAGTGAAATAGTGCTATTAGGGACTGTTTGCCTTGCGTCCCTGCGGACAGCAGAGGGGCCTGAGGTCAGCCATCTGAAACCCTGGCTGGGAAGAGCAGCGCTCGGAAGTGGCCCCAGGGAGCCATCGCCACTCTGACCTCCCAGAGACCGAACCTCCCCCCATCTCCTCTGGATCCTGCGCTGTCCCTGTGACTCAGGCCTGGGCTGAAAGCAACGGTGAGGCCATCTCTCGGTGTAGCCTGCCGTCATCCCCATCTGATCTGCCGAGGAGGCGTTTGACCTTGCTTGTGACACCGAGTCACCCTCTGACTCAGACCTGCGTGGCTCTTGCACTTGCTCAGAGATGCTATCGGGCGAGGCAGCTGCCTGAGTCGCCCAATGCAGCCTCTTTGCAACAGTCAGGATACTAGCGTTGGCAGGCATCTCTGCAATCCTTCAGCCTGCCAGAATCTGGGAGTTGCAAGATATATGCAGGCTTCCTCGTACGGTGCCAAGTTTTCCAGAGCGATTTTCTTGCCGCTAGGACGTATGTAGCGTGGGGGGTGGGTGGGTTAATTCCGACAGAGCCCCTTTGTGCCTTTTGGCTACTGAACAAGCCGTGATCCTTGTGTACTCGTCACTCCTTAATTTGTAATTACTTGTCTAATTGACAAAGTTGCATGCTTTTTCCCCAGGAGGAACTCTTTATATTTACTAATTCGGTCTGCTTTGGAGGGAAGCGGCCGTTCTGCACACTCTTCGCTGTCGTCTCCCCAGTCCAACCCTTCTTGCTAATTAGTTCTTTCTCACAGGCTGGCTATTAGTCAAGGTAGATAAGCAGAAATGTCATCCTCAGAAAGGACTTCAAGTTGGGAGGGAAGCCAAGGGTCATCTAGTCCAACCCCTTCCAATGCAGGAATTTGTTCCTCTTGAGGACCAGATCTGGGGGCAAAGAGAGGTGGGCTTTTGGCCTTCAAGCTGTTGGAACAAATCCAGACTAGGTGGGACTTGGGTCTGTTCCACAAAAGGTCTTGCATTTGTGTTGGGTTCTTTGGAGAGCAGAATGGAATGGTGTGAGACAAAAAATGAGCGTGCTATTCTCACGATGGCCAAGAACAACCTGAGCAGAAGGCCATTTCCCCCTCCTTTTTCTTTTTGGTAACATCTTTACTGGGGACGCAGGTGGTGCTGTGGGTTAAACCACAGAGCTCACAATCTATGGAACTCACTCCCACAGGAGAGGCAGTGATGGTCACCGCGAGTTAGATGTATCCATGGAAGAAGAGAAAGCTCTTGATGGGTACCAGCCACAGTGACTCTGCCCTGCGCACCACAGCTGGAGGCAGAAATGCTTCTGAATCCCCACTGATGGAAACTGCAGGAGGGGGAGAGGGCTCTTGGGCTTGGATCCTGCTTACAGGTTGGCCACTGTGAGAACAGGATGCTGGGCTGGATGGGCCACTGGCCTGATCCAGAAAGACTCTTCTGGTGTTCTTCGTCTTATGCTGGCCAGGTCTGGGGTGAGCCATTGTCCAAAACATCTGGAGGGGCAACCAAGGTTGGAGAAGTTTGCCTCCATCTACAAAGCCTACGGGACGCGGGTGGCGCTGTGGGTTAAACCACAGAACCTAGGACTTGCCGATCAGAAGGTCAGCAGTTCGAATCCCCGCGACGGGGTGAGCTCCCATTTCTTGGTCCCTGCTCCTGCCAACCTAGCAGTTCAAAAGCACATCAAAGTGCAAGTAGATAAATAGGTACCGCTCCGGTGGGAAGGTAAACGGCATTTCCGTGCGCTGCTCTGGTTCTCCAGAAGTGGCTTAGTCCTGCTGGCCACATGACCCGGAAACTGTACGCCAGCTCCCTCGGCCAATAAAGCGAGATGAGCGCCGCAACCCCAGAGTCGCCCACGACTGCACCTAATGGTCAGGGGTCCCTTTACCCTTTACCTTTAACATTTTTATTGAAAGTTCAAAAAGTACATAACCATACGAGCACCAAACATGGTGAGACGCAAACAAAAAGGAAAAAGAAGAAGAAGAGGAGGAGTTTGGATTTGATATCCCGCCTTTCACTCCCTTTAAGGAGTCTCAAAGCGGCTAACATTCTCCTTTCCCTTCCTTCCCCACAACAAGCACTCTGTGAGCTGAGTGGGGCTGAGAGACTTCAGAGAAGTGTGACTGGCCCAAGGTCACCCAGCAGCTGCATGTGGAGGAGCGGAGACGCGAACCCGGTTCCCCAGATTACGAGTCTAAAGCTCTTAACCACTACACCATACTGGCTCTCAGAGAAACAGAACCCGTGCAGAAGGGAAAACAAAGGGGGGAGGGGGAAAGCCCCCCCCCCAAAACTGCATATTTTACAATGTTGTTGTTGTACTTCACCAGATCTTAACCTGTTACAGTATTTCTAAGAATGGATTCCAAATATCATTGAATTTGTCCATGGCAAGTCTGCGTTTATATGCAAGTTGTTCATATGTTTCAAGTTTGTTATAAGTCTTCAAGTCCAATCGTAGAAGGGAGCCGCTGCATTTTTATTTTTCCAATTCATCAGTATCAGTCTTTTTGCTGTGGTCAGGGCACAGAGAGTCCACTCATATTGTCCTTTTGTAAAGTTCCATGTTCTGGGTATATAATTCAAGAGGATATTTTGCTCTGTAAATGTAAGGTTGTTCTGTACAGTTCTGTTGATGGTTTCAGTTACCTTCTACCAAAAGTTTTTCAATATAGGACAATGAAAAAATGTATGTTTTAGAGAAGCATTATCTCTATTGCCTCTCCAACAGTTCGATACCTTAGATAGCCCCCTTTTAAACAAACCTAATGGGGTCCACCATATTCTTAATATTCTGAGAGCCAGTGTGGTGTAGTGGCTAAGAGCAGTAGCCTTGTAATCTGGGGAAATGGGTTCGCGTCTCCGCTCCTCCACATGCAGCTGCTGGGTGACCTTGGGCCGGTCACACTTCTCTGAAGTCTCTCAGCCCCACTCAGCTCACAGAGTGCTTGTTGTGGGGAAGGAAGGGAAAGGAGAATGTTAGCCGCTTTGAGACTCCTTCGGGTAGTGATAAAGCGGGATATCAAATCCAAACTCCTCCTCCTCCTCCTCCTCCTCTTCTTCTTCTTCTTCTTCTTCTTCTTCTTCTTCTTCTTCTTCTTC
>JAXCMG010000039.1:1746858-1763401 GCA_034642415.1 Podarcis siculus | reverse complement strand
TCTTCTTCTTCTTCTTCTTCTTCTTCTTCTTCTTCTTCTTCTTCTTCTTCTTCTTCTTCCAGCAACTGTGGAAGCAGAACATCGCCATCTTGACTAGCAGTCCTTGAAGCCCCCTCTTCCTCCATGAATTTGTCTCATCCTTTTTTAAAGCCATCTGGACTTGTGGCCTCAACTGCCCCTTGTGGGAGGGAGTTCCATAGTTTAACTGTGTGTTGCATGAAGAAAGGTGTTTTCTCTCCCCGTAATCTTCCAACATTCAGCTTCCCAGAACGTCTGTGAGTTCTAGTGTTACGAGAGAGGGAGAAAAAAATTTCCTCTGTCCATTTTCTCCAGGCCAGGTATCATTTTATAAACTTCTATCATGACCCGCATCCCCTTATTTGCTTTCTCTCTAAACCAGCGGTTCTCAACTTGTGGGTCCCCAGATGTTGTTGGACTACAACTCCCATCATCCCTGAGCTCTAGCCTTGCTTGCTAGGAGTGATGGGAGTTGTAGTTCAACAACTTCTGGGGACCCACAGGTTGAGAAAGGCTGCGCTAAACCCAAAGCTCCCAAATGCCTCAAGCTTTCTCCATAGGGGAGTCGCTCCATCCTCTTGGGTCGCCCTTTTTTGAAGAGCCTCAAATGGATTGGACAAAGCCCATTCGGTCCAGAGCAAGAAGATTGCCAGTTTCCATGGTTTCGTGCAGCCCTCCCATCAGAGGGGGGCTCAGTGCTTGCTTTCCCCCTGCTCCCCCATCCGCTGCTGTCTTCTCGCTTCTGCAAAACAGTTTCCAGCAAATAGCCTCGCTCCCTTTTCCTTTAATTCACATTGCTTGGGGGAAAAGAACACGCATGCAACCCAATTTCTTGCTTGCCTGAGCCTGGGTCTGATTGGACTAAATGAGGGCCATGCAGAATACAGCTCATCCCCAGGGCCTACCTACTTGCAACATATTGATGAGCACCAATCCTCTCCTATCCATCTCGCCACCCACTTTGGTAACACGGAGGAGGACAAAATTTGGCACACACACCCTAATTACCATATTGGCCTGAATATAAGCTGTGGGGTTTTTTCTTCCAAATTCTGATCGTGAAAAGTTAAAGTGTGGCTTATATTCACGACCTTACACTGCCAGCAAAGCGGCACAGCCCCCCCTCCTGAAGCAGTGCGGCACAATGGCGGCCCGCCCGCCCGCCTGCTGCTCCCAAGCCTCCCCCAAGTCATCAGAAGGAATGGGGGGAGGCCGCCGGCAAAGCAAGGTGGCTCCCCCCCCCAGAGTAGCCCGGGAGCGCGTGGCAATGGCGCCCGTCCTGTCTGCAGCTCCCAGGCCTCCCCCAAGACACCAAATTTGAAGGGTGCGGCTTATATTCTGGCCAATACGGTATTTCTTATTTTCATAATACAGTCATATCTCTTGTCACGTTTGCTTCAGGTTAAATCTTTTCATGTTGCGTCCCGCGGCAACCCAGAAGTACCGGAAAGGGTTACTTCTGGGTTTCGCCGCTCGAACATGCACAGACGCTCAAAATGACGTTACGTGCATGGGCAGAAGCGGTGAATTGCGACCCGCGCACGTGCAGATGCAGGTTGCGTTCTTCTCATGTTGTGAACGGAGCTCCAGAATGGATCCCGTTCGCAACCAGAGGTACCACTGTAGTTCCTTTTGGTACAGTTGGTACTGCCTACTTCTTTCTGAGTTGCAACTTCCTGTCCCAAGACCTGTCTATTGAAGCTGCCCTTGACTTTGCGCCGTCTGTGGGGGAGCTTCCTGCACTGTCCCAAATCTGGCTCTGCCCCACACCTGGAACAGGTACAGTCCCTGAGCGCCTGGTTTTGCCAAGGCCTCAAAGCTCCTTCTTGCGTCTCATTCTGGGAGGCGGCTGGTGTCTCAATTTAGCCCTTGATGCTTCCCTCCTTGCTTCTATCAGAGGTTTATTTCTGGTGGGAGGGGAAGGGGCCAGGAAAACAGCCTCCGATAGGTTAGTCTGGCTGCGTCAGTCTTCCCAGTTTTAAAACCTTTTAGCTTTTTTATTCCCCCGGATTTATAACCCTGTGCATCTATAGGAGCCTCGGAGAAGGTAATAGCCTTTTACAAACACAGGGATATTGCAACATAAAAATATTTATTATAAAGCAATCAAGGTACAAGGGGAAAAAATGACAAGATAAAACATGCCTATATATAAAAAAGACGCCCTAAAAATATGTTGTTGGAATAAACGCTTGATTATCCTGAGCCAGTAAAAGCTTGTCTAGACAGGCGGGGTGGGGGGGGAGAGATTGGGATGGGGTCTTGCAGGGGAGGGGGCTCAGGAGCTGAAGAGCACCCACCAAGCGTTGCCCTCTGTGCCCTCAGTCCTTGGTCGGGTCACAGAGATGCTCTCTTGCACCAGGTGACCTGGGGTGAATGAACGGCCCAATTGGGGGGGGGGCGACCGGGGTCAGCATCACTTCCTGAAATAAGCAGATAAGTTGATCCCTTCCCCCAGCAGCTGTTTGCCCTGTTATGGGAAACTTAAAGAGGATGTCTGCCTGCCTGTCTCAGGTTGCGAACGTGATCTGTGCGGAATGCACGTTTGCAACCCGTGACTGTGCATGCGTGGGTTGTGATTCTGCACTCCTTCGCATGCACAAAGCACGATTTAGCACTTCTGCACATGCACGACTGCCGAAACCCAGAAGTAACCCACTCTGGTACTTCCGCGTTTCGGCGGTCTGCAACCTGGAAAAAAACGCAACCTGTGGCAGCTAGTCTGGTGACTGGGAGCGGCCACTGAGACCATATAACACCGGTCCTGAAAGTCCAACCTTGGTTCCCGGTACGTTTCCAAGCACAATTCAAAGTGTTGGTGCTGACCTTGAAAGCCTTAAATGGCCTCAACCCAGTGTACCTGAAGGAGAGTCTCCACCCCTATCGTCCAGCCCAGACACTGAGGTCCAGTTCTGAGGGCCTTCTGGCGGTTCCCTCACTGCGAGAAGCCAAGTTACAGGGATCCAGGCAGAGGGCCTTCTTGGTGGTGGCACCCGCTATGTGGAACACCCACCCATCAGATGTCAAGGAAATAAACAACTATCTGACTTTTAGAAGACACCTGAATGCAGCCCTGTTTAGGGAAGCTTAATGTATAATGTTTTATCATGTTTTAAATATTCTGCTGGCAGCCGCCCAGAGTGGCTGGGGAAACCCAGCCAGATGGGTGGAGTATTATTAATAATAATAATAATCCTGTGTGCTGTCCTGCTTGTGGGTTTCCCATAATGGGCATTGGGTTGGCAGCTGTGAGAACAGGTTGCTAGACTAGAAGGCTGGATGCAGTAGTCTCCTCTTTGATTATTATGTAGTGAGGCCCGCGAGCACTTGGGTGCAAATGGCGCTTTGCGTGTAGGTGTGCGCTTTCTGTCACATTTGTCAGTCATTGCTCTGGTGGTCTCCAGGCATCCTCCCTGCCTGCCTTGTGAATGATGGGCTGCCCGGTGGGAGGGGGGAAGGCACCGCTGAATTTTTCAGTGGCTGACACCTGACAAGCGTGATGAATGGGCGCCCGGCATGGGCTGCCGCAGTGACAAACGGACCGCTCCCTCCTTCAAGCTCCAGGAAAACTTTGCAATTATTTCCCAGAGCTTTGCAAATGAGTTTCTCAATCAGGCCCGCGCGGGAGTTTCCCTTATTTACTCCTGTTTAATGGGCCTTCGAAAGATCAGATCCAGCAACCCGCTGGAAGTCAATGCAAGGACTCCCACATGTTGCCAAGTACTTTGTGACAAAGTTTTCCGTCTGGGCCATTGGATGCGGCACAGCGGCTTCCCAGGCCTGTGTGTGTAAGAAATTCCCTGGAGCTGCATTGTTGTTGCTGTTTAGTTGTTTAGTCGTGTCCGCCTCTTCATGACCCCATAGACCAGAGCACGCCAGGCACTCCTGCCTTCCACTGCCTCCAACAGTCTGGTCAAACTCATGCTGGTAGCTTCGAGAACACTGTCCCACCATCTCGTCCTCTTCTTCTTGTGCCCTCCATCTTTCCCAACATCAGGGTCTTTTCCAGGGAGTCTTCTCTTCTCATGAGGTGGCCAAAGTATTGGAGCCTCAGCTTCAGGATCAGTCCTTCCAGTGAGCATTTCCTTCAGAATGGATAGGTTTGATCTTCTTGCAGTCCATGGGACTCTCAAGAGTCTCCTCTAGCACCAGAATTCAAAAGCATCAATTCTTTAGCAATCAGCCTTCTTGATGGTCCAGCTCTCACTTCCACACATCACTACCGGGGAAAACCATAGCTTTAACTATACGGACCAGAGCTCCCCTAGGAACCTGTCCTTCGACAGCAATGCCAACCACCTTGAGCAGACTTGCAGGGCAGGCGTCTTCTGCAGAGACCAAAAGCCTGCCAGCGCCAAAACGTAGCGATGAGATAGTATTAATGGGTTCCCTCTGAAGAGCAGTTGGCAGGCTTAATCCTTGGAAGAACGGCAGCCTTCCTCGCAGGAAGGTCGCAAAGGGGGTTAAGATATGCTTGGCTATGGTGCTTGGAATACTTGCAGGCAAGGGGAGTCTGGAAAGTGAGGTGGCTTTTCATTTTTCAACATTAACCAAAATGTTCTCAGCTGAATAAATTTGTTTTTGTTTACCTTCGAGGCTTGTCTTTTCTCTTATTCCTGACATGCCAATTTTCTTACTTGGGTGTGGAAGACTTGTGTTTGAATCCTGGATTAGCCCTCATGCTTGCTAAGGTAGCAAACATCCTGCAGCCTGGCCTACCTCACGGGCTGTAGTGAAATAATTGAACCACGCACAGGCTTGCATGGATTTATATATTGCAATATATATATCTATATAACACCACCTTTTTCTCCAAGCAGCTCAAGGTGGTGTAGGTGGTTCTCCCCCTCCTCTTTCAATCTCCACAACAACCCTGAGAGGTAGGTTAAGCTGAGAGGCAGCAGCTGGCTGAAGGCCGCACCCAACGACCTTCATGGCCAAGTGGGGGATTCGAACCCAGATCTCCCAGGTCCTAGTACCGCACACTTAACTGCTCTGCCGCACTCCCAGCAGAGTGGAACTTCAAAGCCGCATGTACAGATGCCTGCCATGTAGAGAAATCCCTCACATTTGCTCAGCATCCAGAAAGTCTGGATGTTTTTGGCTTTTCTGGATGCTGAGTGAGGCAAGAAAAAAAGGTGGCAAACGTTTCCTTTTTGCAAAGCATTTTGCACGGGGCAGAGAGCAGCTCAGGGGCGGAACTTAGCAACACTAACAGCAGAAAAGGGGTGCAAAGATTTCCTGTGATTTCACCTGACTCAACACCTGCTTTTATCTTGGCAGGAAGCCCTGGATTTCAAAGGCGAGACCCCAGAACAGGGAAAGCGTGGAGAAGCTGAGAGGAGTTGGATGAGCAATTTGGACCACACCTTGCTGCCTGCAACACCTGAGAGGTAAGGGCCTCTTGACCAGAGACCAATGCATGTTTATTCCGTGTTCAGGGAGGTTACTGCTCAGGAAGCGCCTGCAGGCTACATTTGGGTGGCCCTCAAGTAGTTTGGTGATGGATGAGAATTATTGCAGCTTTGCCGCTTGCTCTGTCCGTTGGCATGTTCTTGGCACAGAGTCTTCCCTTGATGGTGCCAAACACACCCTGAGTTTCTTCTGCCTTCTGGTGGGCCCAGCAAGCTCCGAATCCTGGCAAGATGGAGGCAGCTGGTTCCCAGGTCCAGGTAACTGATCAATTGCCTGCTTTGGATAGGGTTGGACTCCCCCAGAAAGTGCAGTCCAGGGTGCTCCTGGCTCCATCTTTGCGCCACTACAGCTGCAGGTGACCCTTGTGGCAAGGAGTTCCTTTTCCCAGCTCTCGCTGGTAAAGCTGCTACATCTGTCTCTGGTCCAAGATAGCCTGACTGCTGTTGTCCATATGCCGGTAAGCTCTGGGCTGGATTTCTGCAATGTGCTCTTTGTGGGGCTGCCCTTCAAGTTGGTTTGGAAGCTGCTCAATGGGGCACAATAGTTGGCCGGCTGGCATCTGCCCGTTGTGGTAGACAATGGTGAAATCAAACTGTTGGATGGTTGCAGCACTTGCTGTAGAGACCAGTGTGAGAGAGACAGACCTGTTTTGTTGCACCTGGGACAGGTGAAGGCGTCCAGTTGTGCTGCTGCAGATGCACCAGTGTGTTTCTTCTCTCTTTGCTCCTCCCAGAGGGCATTCCTCTCTGGTCACTGCTGTGGATGCACAACTTGACTGCTTGTCTTCCAGGCACTGCGAGTCGTCTGCAACAGATTCCCACACGGCAGGATTGATGTTGCCAGCCTTCGTGCCACATTTGCAAACATCTTTGTAATTCAGCAGAGTGGGTCTGCCAGCAGGCCTGCTGCCAGCATGTTCTCCCATGTTTAGTAGAGTTGCAGTGGCTGGCAGTAAGCTACCCAGCTAAGTTGAAGGTGCTCCTTTTGATGGATAAAACCTTATACATGTGGGGAGGTCCTCCCTCTGGGGTGGGATCATCTAGGGGGGGCTTTAAACAGCCAGGGGGTGCTAGAGGTGTAAATGACAATCAGATTCTGGAAAGCTGGTATCCCTGGATCAAGGACATCAGCTTTGTTCCATTAATTAAACTCAACAGTTTTATTTGGATTTTGAATAAACATGCAATTAATTGTTAGCGCCTTGAATTTTATTGCGTTATTATCATCCTTAGTGGGTCGTGAAAACCGCTGTTCTGAACAATGCTTTTTGTAGAGCCGGGTAAGGAAAGGGCAGTGGGCATGAGCTCATGGAACTAATTTGGCAGTAACTCCCCCAAAATTGGGAACCACAGCCCTAAATGGCTTAGGATCAGGAAACCTGGAAGACCATTTCACCCCTTCTGTACCCGACGGATCACCATTGAGCTCCTCCTGCAGGGCAATCTTATCAGCAGGTCCATTCCCCACAATGTAGGAATCGGGCTTTTAGTGTTGTGGCCCCTGCCCTTTGGAATACCCTCCCCTGAATATTAGACAGTGGCTCTCTCTGCTGCTTTTCTGCTCAAGACCTTCCTCTTCCAAAGATCCTTCAAAGTGCAGATCTTTCCCAATCCGCATCTGTACTGGAATCATTTTTGTGATGTTGTCATTGTTGTTCTCCATCAGTGCTGGATTTAAACAAGCTATAGCTTATACTCTCTTGGGGGCCCCCCAAAAAATTAAAGGAACAAAACCTGGATACTTCTTCTTAGTTGTATTTCAGTTCAACAATTACTTTGATAAAATACATATTTTCTTATGTGCAAATGGCTTTAGATATAGATACCTATTAGGTCCATAAATTACCATGTAACATATATTCAGCATGAAAAAACAGTGACAATTTGCTGTTGACAAAGGACAGCTGGACATATAAAGGGCCCCATTACCTTCAGTAGCTTAGGGCCTCATCAAACCTAAATCCGGGCCTGTTTTGCCATCCTGGACTCCTTAAGAAAGGAGAATGGGGTAATATATATATATAATATCCAGTATAGTTGCAAAGACTTCTAATGACTCTGTGTGTGTGTGTGTGTGTGTGTGTGTGTGTGTGTGTATTTTACCATTCTGCTCCTGGAGGGCTGCACATTTCTCATAGTTTTTGCAACCTGACCAGCTCCCAGAAGCCCACGTTTCAGACATGGCATTGGAAGCGAGTGACTGGTGCTGTCCTTTGTTGCAGTGACTTCAGAGGAGTGTTTGTGTCTTTTGATCTCTCCTTTGCTCCTCTGAGAGCTCCTTCCTGCATCTCGTGTTCCAGGGTGATGTCATGAATGATACAGGCAGTAGCTGTGTCATCAGGATGGCGCTGATGTCGTTACTCCAGGCCTGGGGGTGATCTGAGCTCGGTCTGATGTCACCGCTTTGGAGGGCCCGAGATGCGAAAGTAATGAGTCAGCCGAGGATCCTATGGGGACTTTGAAGTGATTCTAGGAAGGTTCATCTGAATTTTATCTGATTGTTTCTTGCTTATGCTTGGATGCTGTTTGAGAATCTATCTGAAGCCTGCATAATTCAAGGCAAGGAACTGCTTCTTTGCCACCAAAGGGGGGGAATGGAAATTTCATTGTTGTGGGATTCAAACCGATGGATTTGAATTTTGTTTTTGTTTTTAAGATGCTCTAATCTGTAATAGGTTTTCGCTCATGATTGATTTCGTTTTGAGTGGTTCTGCCTCTTTTTCAGGCAAATGATTGACATTTCCTTTTTCACCCAAAAGGGCATCGTTGTTCTGTAAGTCTCTTTAGAATCCCTGGAGAGATTTTATTAAATCCAAGTGCATCACCCCTGAGATTATATAGTCAATAACTGGGAAATACCAAGAGAGGGACGGAAGAGAGCAGTTGTGGTCCTCAGCCCAGACCCAGCTGGGGTTACAGGAAGGGCATCCCTACTGGCTTGAAAAGATGGATCTATCCAGCAAGTCATAGATGGTCCTCAGGCTGTAGGATGGGATGGTTGCAAA
This sequence comes from Podarcis siculus, assembly GCA_034642415.1. Classification (NCBI taxonomy): domain Eukaryota; kingdom Metazoa; phylum Chordata; class Lepidosauria; order Squamata; family Lacertidae; genus Podarcis; species Podarcis siculus. The sequence goes on along the minus strand of JAXCMG010000039.1, from coordinate 1,754,964 downwards.
AATGCACATCTGAACACAAGCGGGTCGTCTAATCTCTCCAGACTTAACTTCTCATTGTTTCTGAAGGTACCCTCTAAATTCCCAAGCTCTGCTTTTCCCGTTTTTATTTTGTGCATTTTGTTGTATGCATGAAGGTCAGCCGACATATTTGATCCTGATTTCCCCTTCTTGCGTAATACACCTGCCAAGGTGTTGTTGCTGTTGTTAAATTGTTCTTGTTCCTTAATTATCTGCCCTTCATTCTAACGTCCCAGGGCAAGTTACAACATATAAAGAAACAATGAAACACAGCCACTTTTAAGTTTTTTTAAACAATCAAACGGTGTATATATATAGAGTTCATGAAATCAATAAAATACGCAAACATTAAAAACAGTTTAAAGCAACTTACAACCATAAAAAATGAGCCATGTCCTTAAAACACGCACCTCAAGTGTCCAAGGCTGGGACAAAGAAATCTGTCTTCAGCATCCTCTGGAAACTGTGCAATGAAGGTGCCAAACACACCTCTGTGGGGAGGGAGATTCTCAGCTTGGGGGTCCCCACAGAGAAGGCCCCCTCTCACTTTTGGTCTTACCCCCACATGAGCCCCTGAAGGTGGAGGAACTACTCGCTGCTGGGTTTTTTAGCAGGAGGGCTCTTAAAGCAGAGGTTGGATGGCCATCTGTCAGGGATGCTTTCGCTGGGATTTTTGCATTGCAGGGGGTTAGACTAGATGACACCTGGGGTCCCTTCCGACTCCAATTCTCTTTTGTGCTTGTGATCTCATTGCTGCCTCGCTTGAGCAGCACCAGAGGCGTGAACGGCAGAGGCTTCTTATGTCAGCAAGCTTGACATTTCAGGCTGGACTTGCCTGCTTGTAGGATTCAGAGAGAAAGGCTTTCGTGTTTGTTTAAGACCAGGATGCAGAGACATGCGTGACTCCTCTTCTGTCTCTTCGCCCCCAAATCTCTGGCCAAACAACAGCGTCTAGTCCAGCAAATGTCTGTCAAAAGCAGGGGTCAGCAAACTCCACTGTCCCTGAGACCTTGTGGGGGGCCGGACTATATACCATATTTTTTGCTCTATAAGACTCACTTTTTCCCTCCTAAAAAGTAAGGGGAAATGTGTGTGCGTCTTATGGAGCGAATGCAGGCTGCGCAGCTATCCCAGAAACCAGAACAGGAAGAGGGATTGCTGCTTTCGCTGCGCAGCAATCCCTCTTGCTGTTCTGGCTTCTGAGATTCAGAATATTTTTTTTCTTGTTTTCCTCCTCCAAAATTAGGTGCATCCTATGGTCTGGTGCATCTTATAGAGCGAAAAATATGGTATATATCTTTAAAAATGAACAAATTCCTATGCCCCACAAATAACCCAGAGATGTAATTTAAATAAAAGCGCACATTCTACTCAAGTAAAAAACACGCTGATTCCCGGACGGTCTGCGGGCTGGATTGAGAAGGCAATTGGGCCAGATCCAGCCCCCGGGCCTTAGTTTGCCTACCCATGGTCAAAAGGCACGCCAGCAATTGCTTTTGAGCTACCTACAAAAGGTGTCGAACACGTGAGCTGCTCTTTTCGCTTTTGGCCCCCGTTTGGGCAGGTAGCATGGGGACTTTGTGATGGGGGGGTCAGACTGGGCACCCCAAGGCTCATTGTAAGGAACAGGTATATCTTTCAGGGTTGGTCTCCTTGGGACTCCATTGAGCTCATGCGACGGACTGGGCAGCTGTTTCTCTTACCTAGCTTGCCATAAAATAGATACTTTAGCTGAGATTCCCGTATAGCAGGGGGTTGGACTAGATGACTCTTGAGGTCCCTTCTGGCCAGTGTTCAAAACTCAGATATATAAGCTAGGTGCCAATTTGCTCCTTAAACCAGGGTTGTGGTTGCCAAAACGGAAGACCTAGTTGCCATTTTGGGGCCAGCAAAATGATCAGACAACAGCAAAGGTTGCTAGGTTTATCGAGGGTCCAATGAGATTAAGGGCCACTATCCGAACGATAAGCTTGGCCATTTGATTGCCCTTTTTACCCATTGCTGTCTTTTTAATTTGTATTTATTTTATTTGTATATATTTCTTGTTTTGTGTTGCTGTGGCCGTTGGCTAATGCGAATAAAGTTTAATTTATCTATCTTTTGGGGCCAGGCGGCAAAAAAATCGTGTTTTTCAATACGTCTATTTGGTTCCTGAAATTCGTTCTGATTGTGCAGATGAAATATAGCTGATAGAATTCTACGGGATGTGTTAATATGTGTGAAAACAGGCAAGACCCAAAGATCCATCTGTACCTCCAGATGGCAGAGATGTCATGCACCGTTCTGGTGCCTGGGCCTCCTCACTTGGTTGCAAGTAGCCGACAGACAGGTGCAAAATGCGCCTGGTCAGAATTCGAATGCTGATTCTGGCTCTAGAACTGTGTGATGTTATGATTCTCTACAATTCAGCTTCCTATATTCCTCTCTCCCTGATGATTTTCCTTTTCCTCTTCTGAGGCTTTACTACCCTGGTTACCTCCTTTTTAATCCTGCGCTACAGTGACCTTACAATTCCCCCCATCTCAGCCCCGGAGTTATTTGCGTTCCTCCTCCTTTTCTCTCACACGGAGCCCCCGCCGACCTGGTGACTCCCCGTTTTTCCTTGCTCCCTTTATTTGCGGAGCTGCTCCAGCCCACGGAACGCTGCTAATAATGGCAATTACCGTTACACGCCGGCTACAAGGTACGGCGGTGGTAATGGGATCCAGAGGGACGAAATTAAAGCGATATAATATGCTAAGATAAATTAACGTTGTAAAATTAGCCACGGGTCTAGTCGAGAGATCTGACAAATGTCTCGTAGCTTTTGTTACGAGCTCGGAGCCCGGCTCAATTGGATTAGTGGCCCAGAGCAAAACAGACAGGAGCGGAGGGAGAAAAAAGAGTTTATAATGGCTCTCTCTGCCCACATGCTAACAGTTAAGTGTGGCTGCTGTCTCCTCCCTGCCTGGCTCAGCAGAAGGAGCTGCCCTTACATGTTCTCTGAGAGACAAAACTTCTCATTGACTTAAGAACAGAAGAGGAACATTCTGAATCAGGCCAATGGCCCATCAGTGACATCCTGTCCTCAGAGTGGTCAACCAGATGGCCATGGGATTTGAGCACGCAGGATTCGAACACAAGAGCCCCCTCCCCTCCCCTTCAGATGCATTGCTGCCTCCTAATGTGGAGGTAGAGCAGAGCTGTCATCACTGTTGTTGTTGTTGTTGTTGAGTCGTTTAGTCGTGTCCGCCTCTTTGTGACCCCCTGGACCAGAGCACGCCAGGCCCTCCTGTCTTCCACTGCCTCCCGCAGTTTGGTCAAACTCATGCTGGTAGCTTCGAGAGCACTGTCCAACCATCTCTTCCTCTGCTGTCCCCTTCTCCTTGTGCCCTCCATCTTTCCCAACATCAGGGTCTTTTCCAGGAAGTCTTCTCTTCTCATGAGGTGGCCAAAGTCTTGGAGCCTCAGCTTCAGGATCTGTCCTTCCAGTGAGCACTCAGGGCTGATTTCCTTCAGAATGGATAGGTTGGATCTTCTTGCAGTCCATGGGACTCTCCAGAGTCTCCTCCAGCACCAGAATTCAAAAGCATCCATTCTTCGGCTATCAGCCTTCTTCATGGTCCAGCTCTCACTTAGCTTTAACTATACGGGCTTTTGTTGGCAAGGTGATGTCTCTACTTTTTAAGATGCTGTCTAGTATCTTACTAGGCATCACTAGTAGCCATGAATTTGTCTAATCCTCTTTCAAAGCCATCAAGGTTGGTGGTGTCCCATCTTCTTAGTCCTGGCCAGGATGATCAATGGCCAAGGAGGATGCAGCACAACAGCCTCTGGTGAGCACTGGGTTGACTACCCCTGTTCCAGAGGGCTAGGAAAGGAGAGTTGCCAGGCTGATGGTAGGAGGAGGACCCTGTTAATCCTGGGAAGGAGGTGGCACTTGTGAGGGGTCCCCTCTTCCTTCTAGGGGACACGGGTGGCGCTGTGCTCTAAACCACTGAGCCTCTTGGGCTTGCTGATCAGAAGGTCGGTGGTTCAAATCCCCGTGGAGTGAGCTCCCGTTGCTAAGTCCCTGCTCCTGCCAACCTACCAGTTTGAAAGCATGCCAGGGCAAGTAGATAAATAGGTACCACTGCAGCTGGAAGGTAAATGGGGTTTCCATGCGCTCTGGCTTCCATCACAGTGTTCCGTTGTGCCAGAAGTGGTTTAGTCCTGCTGGCCACATGACCCGGAAAGCTGTCTGTGGACAAACGCTGGCTCCCTTGGCCTGAAAGCGAGATGAGCGCCACAACCCCATAGTCGCCTTTGACTGGACTTAACCATCCAGGGGTCCTTTACCTTTTTACCTTTACCTCCTCCTTCTCCTTGCCTGGAAGCTCAAACCATGATGACCATGCTAAATTGTGGTTCGTACAAACCACCGTTTGGTTGGTGTTGGAACTGACTGTGTGTCAAAACCAAAATGTGCATACTCTAGTTCTCATCTCTATACATCCTAAGGGGTTGATGTCAGTTTGAATGTCCCTTTCTGAATCCTTCTCCATCATAAACTCATAGAACTGTAGAGTTGGAAGGGACCCCGAAGGACCATCTAGTCTAGGGGTCAGCACACTTTTTCAGCAGGGGGCTGGTCCACTGTCCCTCAGACTTTGGGGAGGGGGCTGGACTATATTTTTTGGGAGGGAAATGCACAAATTCCTCTGCCCCACAAATAACCCAGAGATGCATTTTAAATAAAAGGACACATTCTACTCATGTAAAAACAAGCTGATTCCCAGACCATCCACGGGCCGGATTGAGAAGGCGATTGGGCCGGATCCGGCCCCCAGGCCTCAGTTTGCCTACCCATGATCTAGTCCAACCCCCTGCAATGTAGGAATCACAGCAAAACCATCCATGAACGATGGCCACCCAATCTCTGCTTAAAAATCTCCAACGAAGGAGAGTCCAGCACCTTCCAAGAGAGTCCATTCTACTGTTGAACAGCTGTCCCTGAGTCGGAATCCCCTTTCTTGTCATTTGAATCCATTGGTTCATGTTCTCCTCCCCTCTGAAGCAGCAGAAGCCATGGGTTCGAGTCCTACCCTCCGGAACAGGTGAAAACAGGCTTGCTCCACCTCCCATAGGACAGCCCTTGAGATATCTGAAGATGGCTATAAGCTGGTGGGCTTCATGGATAGCTCAGCTGGCTAGAGCATGGTGTTGTAAATGCCAAGGTGGCAGGTTCTATCCCTGCATATTCATTCCTGCATTACAGGGGGGGTTCTGATCTATTCTGAGATTCTGATCTATGTGGAATGTCCAAACTGAGAAATCTAAAGCCTTTATGTGCCAATTCAGAGGTTGAGAGTAGAGCAGTTTGATACCTCGCCTGTCTGTGTTGTGGGATGGAGAGAAGTTGGTTGTCAAAAAAATATTCATGCGTTGCGGAGCTCACTCACTCCTCTCCCTGCTCATTAGGGTCTTGAGTGGAAGCAAATTTAAACAGCGACAGAGCGGTAAATGCCCCCACTTTTCCTGGGACTTAAATTTGGGGGAAGAAATGGATCTAGCCGGTTGAAGCAGGCTCTGCTAATGAGACAACAGTGCAGGATGGGCTCAGCTGGAGGGAGAAATAATTCTCTTCCCCCACCCCTCTCAAAGCAGTGGCTGAGGAATGGGCGGCCAGAGCAGTTTTTACAGATTTGTAAATGCAAGCTAATTGTGTGTTTAATGGCTGGCGCATACCAAAGGGCCCTGGCAGGGCAGGAATGATTTAGATCTTGCTTAATAAAGCATATGATCTGGCCCATTAAAAAATAATAATAATAATACCACAACCATTCCAGTCTTTGAGCCCTGGCAAGGCATGGCAGCTGTGCTCTGATCCACTGATAAACCCCCCACCACCACCCCAAAAAAAGGGGTGCAAGTAAAATAGGAACAAGGGTTTTGTGGGTGGGTGGCAAGGAAAGGCTGAGTGGAGGTGGGCTTTTCTCTTTCTCAACGTTGTAGAATAACTTTTGTCAACCTCAGCCTCAGCCAGCACAAACTTCCTGCGCAAATTTCTATACAGTGGAACCTCGGTTCCTGAACTTAATCCATTCTGGGAGTCTGTTCAATTCCTGAAACAGTTCAGGAATCAAGGCACAGCTTCTGATTGGCTGCAGCAGCTTCCTGCAGCCTATCAGAAGCTGCGGAAGCCAGGCTGGGCGTTCAGCTTCCAAAGAACATTCAAAAATCGGAACAATTACTTATGGTTTTCGTTCGTTCAGGAGCCGGAACGTTCGACTCCCAAAGCGTTCGGGAGCCGAGGTTCCACTGTAGTGTCATTCTAATTTGTTTCACGTCTTCATGAAAGGGAACGTGAGAAGCTGAGAAGTAGCCTTGCAGATAACCATGGTCAATGCTAAACCATCGTTGAATGCATAACACCGGTCTTGAAAGACCTACATTGGCTCGCAGTATGTTTCTGAGCACAATTCAAAGTGTCAGTGCGAAAAAAAGATATATATATACACACACACACACACACACACACAAATAAAGCTGTACTCGATGGATGAAAGGATATCTGATGTCTGACGTGATTGAGAATCAGAGAGCCAGGGACGGAGAACTTAAAAGTGTTAAAATCGAGATGTGGAAATACAAAAACAACAAGGAGAGGCAGGATTGAGATTTGGAGCTATGCTTCAAGGTCCAGGCTATGGGAAGTCCCGTAAAATTAATAATCATAATTTGGATGATAATTTGGTCTTTTTATTTTAGTTTTTATTTTAATTGGATTATGATTTGATATGTTAATTGGATGTTTTTTATTGAAAAATTAATAAAAATGATTTAACAAAAAAACCCCAAACTGTTGGTGCTGACCTTGAAAGACCCAAACGGCCTTGACCCAGTATACCTGAAGGAGCGTCTCCACCCTCATTGTTCAGCCCAGACACTGAGGTCCAGCTCTGAGGACCTTCTGGTTCCCTCCCTGTGAGAAGTGAGGTTACAGGGAACCAGGCAGAGGGCCTTCTCAGTGGTGGCCCCAGCCCTGTGGAACGCCCTCCCACCAAATGTCAATTAAATAAACAACTACCTGACTTTTAGTAGACATCTGAAGGCAGCCCTGTTTAGGGAAGTTTTTAATGTTTGATGTTTTATCGTGTTTTTAATATTCTGTTGGGAGCCGCCCAGAGTGTCGGGGAAAGCCCAGCCAGATGGGTGGGGTATAAATCATCATCATCATCATCATCATCATCATCATCATCATCCTGTGTTCTGTCCTGCTTGTGAGTTTCCCATACAGTCGTACCTCGGGTTAAGAACTTAATTCGTTCTGGAGGTCCATTCTTAACCTGAAACTATTCTTAACCTGAGGTACCACTTTAGCTAATGGGGCCTCCTGCTGCCGCCACATGATTTCTGTTCTCATCCTGAAGCAAAGTTCTTAACCAGAGGTACTATTTCTGGGTTAGCGGCGTCTGAAACCTGAAGTGTCTGTTACCTGAAGCGTCTGTAACCTGAGGTACCACTGTAATGGGCATTGGGAGCCACCCAGAGTGGCTGGGGAAAGCCAGCCAGATGGGTGGGGTAGAAATAATAAATTATTATTATAAAGCAAGCCAAACCATGGACTATGAAGCTGTCCTGTCCAAAGGAGCACACTAGAGCATCAGGCCATGGCCCATCCAATCCAGCCTCCTGTTCTCCCAGTGACCCATCAGGTGCTCCAGTGGGAAACCCGCAAGCAGGATTTGAGCAACTCTCCCTTCTCATGGTTTCCAGCAATGGATTCAGAAGTATTTCTGCCTCCACCCATAGGGGCAGAGCAGAGCCATCCTGTCTAGCAGCCATCTACCTTTCTGCTTACTTCCAGCGGGATCAGTGCCTCGATTTTTCATGGCACGAGAAGTATTTTGTTCTTCCAAAGTGCGAAGAAGACACAGCAGCTTTGTCAATGTTTGGGGTGCCTTTAATTGTGATGTAAATGAGCAAGAGCACAACAGGGGTCTGCCAGCGCATTATGCAAAAATCTGGAACTCTTAAAACTTTCCAAAGTCTCCTCTCCAGGACCCTTCTTTCTTTCTTTCTTTCTTTCTTTCTTTCTTTCTTTCTTTCTTTCTTTCTTTCTTTCTT
>JAXCMG010000039.1:1734869-1746848 GCA_034642415.1 Podarcis siculus | reverse complement strand
CTTTCTTTCTTTCTTTCTTTCTTTCTTTCTTTCTTTCTTTCTTTCTTGCCTGCCCCTCTCCAGCATTCTGCTTGGTTGGCAGTCTTTTAAGATGAAAGTCCTGCACTGGATCTGTAAAAACAACATAAGCTAGGATTAATGACATCCATAGCTGTACTCCTTGCAGAGTTTTTAGGTTCCACATCTCAACTTCTGTCCCCAGAGTGAACTTGCAACGTGTGCTTTAATCTACTTTCTTTGTTTTTTCTTGTACTGCTTACATATTGTTCAGGTTGTATATGCAAAGATGAAAGTATATATATGGTTCCTGCATTGCATGGCATTGGACTAGATGACGCTTGGGTTCCATTCTTACTATTGTTGTATTATTATTAATAATAATAAAATTAATATTTGCATACTGCCCTATACCCATAGATCTTAAGATTGGTTCACAACATAAAATTACAATATAAAAAAAAACAAAATCCATAATAAAAATTAAGAACAAAACCCAATGACCCCCCCTTCCACAAGATGTTTAAAAGGGCTTCAGATGTCAATCAGACAAAGTCCCTGAAACTCTGTAATTCAATGAAAAATGAAACATGATTTTTTTAAAAGTAAAAACAAACAAACAAAAAAGATGAAATGTGCATGGCCCCTCTGGACTGGTAGGGTTTTTAAAAATAATTTTAGGTATTTTCTGATGCAATAATACTGCATTAGTGATGGATTTGTACCACAACATCTATATATTATTCTGGTTTATTAGTTGTTCTGCAATGCTTCCACAGTGCTACCCCATCCTTGTCGTCTGGAGGGGGGATACCTTGTGCTAGGAATGAAAAAAGTGGAACCAACCCCCGTGGACATTTTCAGCCTGAACCGTTGCAGGATTTCACTGGGATGCCTCAGGGCTTGTACCGACTGGAAATGAAATGCTTGCCCAACCTAGAACATTTGCTGGCACAAACAGTATTGGCAGTGAGGCCGTGTCTGACCTCCACAATAGCGTAATGAGAGCAAACCGTCAATCAATCTAAAGGTTGCCTCGATTTGGTCACAGCTGCGTATTCCTGAGAGCATGTTAAGGACACATGCTGGTAGGGTTAGGATTGATGGAGTCTCCTTGGCTTCTGCTCATGGTGCATGCTGGAGATGCAGGACTTTGGGTTGGGTGGTGTTCTTCCTTGGCGATAACTCATTGTTCTACCCAGACGCTGAGGTCCAGCGTCGAGGGCCTTCTGGTGGTTCCCTCACTGTGAGAAGCAAGGTTACAGGGAACCAGGCAGAGGGTCTTCTCGGTGGTGGCTCCCACCCTGTGGAATGCCTTCCCATTGGATGTCAGAGAGATAAACAACTACCTGACATTTAGAAGACATCTGAAGGCAGCCCTGTTCAGGGATGTTTTTAATGTGTGACATTTTAATGTATTTTTAATCTTTTTTGGAAGCTGCCCAGAGTGGTTGGGGAGACCCAGCCAGATTGGCAGGGTACAAATAATAACTTATACTTATTATTATTATTACTACTACTACTACTCATAGCTTGTCTTCCATGAACATGGTCTTAACAGTGAGTCCGTAAGTGACTGTGGAGGCCAATTCTGGATCCACACCTCCTTCCACAGTGGGGACATTGGTTTCCAGGCGGGAGCTGATCCCGGTGTGGATTTGCCAAGCGTGCCTTCCTCTTAGCACGTTTCTCCCTTGCGTCCTGAGTTCGAGTGCCTTGCGTACCATTTTTCTGGGTTCCTCCTCTCTCCTGCTGGTGAGTGGGGGACCCTGTTGCAGCAGATCAATAAAGATCAAGCTTACTAGCTGCTTTGCTTCTCAATATTCTCTGGTTGGTCTCTGTAATTCTCTCCTACCAATAGGGAACCTATGTAAGGACTCTGTATGGGCTCTTGGATACCCCATAAGGGGAAAAGGGCAATTTTTGTTTACAACAGTGGTAAATACTCAGTTCCTTAATCCAGGACACAGGCTGACCCTATTCATACACAAAGATGCCCTAAAGACAGGTAAGCAAAAGACAATAAAAATATTATAAAAAAGGAAAGCTTTCCCCATTTCCTTCCTCCTTGCAGAGAAACTTTTGAGGTCAATTTGGGAGAGTCAAAATGGCTTCAGGATTGTTCTCCTGTACTATTTCAGACACATGGTTTACATACTTATGTACAGTGAGGGGGGAAAGTATTTGATCCCCTGCTAAACTTGCCTGTTTGCCCCCTGACAAAGAAATGACCAGTCCATAATTTTAATGGTAGGTTTATTGTACCCGTGAGAGACAGAATAACAACAGGAAAACCCCCGGAAACCCAGAAGACAAAAGTCAGAGATTGATGTGCATTATAATGAGTGAAATAAGTATTTGATCCCCTATCAACCAGCCAGATGTCCGGCTACCTGGTATCTTCACTGTATGTAACCAGCTGAGATTAGAAGCACCTGCCGTAAGGGAGATCAAATACTTCCCCCCCCCCTCACTGTATGTTTTTGCCTTGTAAATTTATGAACATTTAATTTATACATTTGGGACCTTAAATTCTTATAACGGTGATATATTGGTATATCGTGATGCTTAGCTGGTGATATATCACAAAAAAACAGACATCTCTCAGTCTTAACAGGACTTCCTGCCCTGCATTGCGTGTTCCCTGTGCCCAACATCAGGCTGCCCAGATTGACCCCCAAATTGCCACCCTGCAGTGTAGGCTATGAGACCCCACATCTATTTCCATTGTGCAAATTGCAAATGTTCTCTTGGCTGGGGAGGCAAACCAGCCGACGGTTTAGACATTCAAGAAAGCCAAGAGGCAGCCATTGAGAAAAGCTCTTTTTTTCTCTTTTCTCTTGAGCTGAGCAGGCTTTTCCATTCCGCTGGCCTGGCAGCTGAGCAGGTTGCATGTCTTCCTGCTACTGATAGCAAGAATGCCGTGAAAGCAGGATCGGGGGGGGGGGGGGTAAAGGATCCGGCCTCCCCAGAGAGCAGCGTATTGAAAGCGGCTGTGCGACCAGCTTGATAGAGCCCTTATTGGCTGTGCTGTATCTCCTAATGCAAACAGACAGTGTTTCCTGATAAGTCACATCCTTCAGCGCGGATGGCAGTCTATCATGTCTGGCAAATAGCGTGAAAGCGCCGCAGCCAGTTTCGCTGGGAGGGCAGGCTGGGTTGTCAGAGGAAATTCTCCCTGCCTAGTGCGTGCGGATCAGAGTCCTGCATTAAATCTGCGGCACTAAGCAAGAAAATAAATATTCCCAGGAGCCGCCAAGTTCTTTTTATTTCTTGCATTTATAACCCACCTTTCCCTCCAAGGAACCCATGCGCAGTTTTCCCCCTTCTACTTTAATTGCCACAACAACCCTGCAAGGTAGACTGAGAGGCAATGGGACTGGTCCCCAAGGCCACGCAGTAAGCTCCATGGATGAGTGGTCGGATTTGAAACCTGGCCTCTCCCAGGTCCTTCTCTAATACTATCTTTTCCTCCTCCTCCTTCTTCTTCTTTGGCGATCCCTCCTAGCCAACTAAGATTGTCTTCCATGAACACGGTCTTAACAATGAGTCTGTAAGGGACTGTGGAGGCCAGTTCTGGATCCACGCGTCCTTCCACAGTGGGGACATTGGTTTCCGGGCCGGAGTTGATCACGGTGTGGATTTGCCAAGCGTCCCTTCCTCCTAGCACGTTTCTCCCTTGCGTCCCGAGTTCAAGAGTCTTCAAAGTCCATGACATCTTCGGTAATTGCTGTTCTCCAATTGGAGCGCTCACGGACCAGTGTTTCCCAGTTGTAAGTGGAATTTGTGCATGCATAAACTCCACTGAGTTCCACTAAACTTACTTCTATCTTCCTGGGAGTAAGCCCCATTGAATTCACTAGGGTTTGCATGTGAGCAGACACGTCTTTGCTTGCACTGCTTACCGAAAAACACCCTCGCCGTCATTGTCACATGGTACCCAACCTCCCATTTCAGCATAAGGCAGCCAGCTAAATCTTCTCCCCTCCATTCCATCCCGGCTCACATAAAGCCCCCCTCCAAAAGACCCTTCATCCTACCGATCTCTCCCTTTTTATTGGAGGGAGGGAGGGCAAGCAAGTGAAAAGATAAAAGGTAAAGGTAAAGGGACCCCTGACCATTAGGTCCAGTCATGGCCGACTCTGGGGTTGCGGCGCTCATCTCGCTTTATTGGCCGAGGGAGCCGGTGTACATCTTCCGGGTCATGTGGCCAGCATGACTAAGCCTCTTCTGGCGAACCAGAGCAGCGCACGGAAATGCCGTCTACCTTCCCGCCAGAACGGTACCTATTTATCTACTTGCACTTTGACGTGCTTTCGAACTGCTAGGTTGGCAGGAGCTGGGACCGAGCAACGGGAACTGCGACCTTCTGATTGGCAAGTCCTAGGCTCTATGGTTTAACCCACAGCGCCACCCGCGTCCCTAGCGAAAAGATAGTCTCCTATAAATAAACAAACAAACAAATAAATAAATAAATAACCCTTCCTTTTCAATATGGAGGAAAGCTATTTAGGGGAAACCAACAACATAAACACCACCAGAAAAGGAAAATAAAAACTACCCCCCTCTTTTTCCCACTGATGTGGGGAGGGTGAGTGTGGGGGAAGAAAGTGTTTTCTTTGTTTAAGTTCTTTATTTACTTTGCCTCTGGATCTTTGATTGTCTTATCTGTGGGGGGTCCCTCCTGGATTGTTAGCAGGCTTCGCATAGTTAGCTGAGCTCTAAGTGGAAAGATACCCATGAAGATGAAAGAGTTTGCTGGTTTGTGTGGGGGCTTAGCATCATTTCTTATCATCTGTTAGGAGGGAGGAGGGAGAGAGCAAGCAAAGCAGGAGGGAGGGGTTCCTGCAAATTATCTGCAAAGTATCTGTTCAGCTGAGCTACCCCCTGGGAAACTGTCAAGTCTCCGCCTTTCCTTCACTGGTATATTGCCTTGTTGAAACACGATGTTATTTCAATACCGGTATTTAACATTACAGCGATTCACAGCCATACCTTGGTTCTGGAACACCTTGCGACTCGGACGATTTGGCTCCTGATCGCCGCAAACCCGGAAGTGAGTGTTCCGGTTTGCAAATGTTTTTTGGAAGCCAAACGTCCGATGTGGCTTCCGGATGAGTGCAGGAAGCTCCTGTGGCCTATCGGAAGCTGCAATTTAGTTTCTGAACGTTTTCAGAAGTCGACTGGACTTCCGGAATGGATTCTATTCAAGAACCAAGGTACCGCTGTATTGGACAGCCCTAACACACACACACAAAACATTTGATATCTTCAGTTTACGCCTTAAAATCTCATGTGGGAAGTCTGCTGGGCCCGGGGGTTAACCCGAGCAACGCATTCCAGGTCTGGTCCCAAATCCAGGGATTCCGCAAGGAGTCAGTCCAACAGGGCCAAGGCAGAAAACCAGGCAAGGACAGGTACAGGATCTCAGGCAGGATCTGGCAAACAGCAACGTTGCTCCTGCAACCTGGAGAAGAGTCCAACAGCCTTTTATCTTTGTCAAGGTAACGGCCGGTCCTGATCCCCAGGCAACTCACCTCCCTGTTTCGCCCAAAGGCGAGCACTCCTCCTGCAAGTACTCAGGTCTCTCCTTCTCTCAGACCTGAGTCTCTGCAGCTCGGGAGATGTTGGTGGGTGACTAGACCCAGAGGCCACCTCAGCCTCCCCTGACCCAACCGGTAGTGGAGCAGTTGTGAGTGATGGCCCAGCTGGAGACAACGAGGTCACCCCCACATCTGGAGCCAGGGCAGGATCAGGCCCCTGACTCGGCCCAGCTGGTGTTTGTTGCAGGGGAACCTGTGCAGACTGGGACTCTTCAGGATCAGGCCCCAGACTTGGTTCAGGTGATGCCTGAGGCAGAGGATCCGGTGCAGACTGAGTCCCCTCTGGTTCTGAGTCTGAGCCCGAGTCCCAGGCCATCACAGGAAGCAGGGGCATCTGCAGGAATGTTTTGGGGCAGGGAGAACATGAGAAGGGCCTGCTGGATCAGGCCAAAGGGGCCCCATCTAGTCCGCAGTATGAAACTCACAAGCACCAGAGCTCCCCCCCCAGCTTAACAGAAACTGGGGTTGGAAGCATCACTGCCTCCAACTGCAGAGGCAGAGTGCGACCATTGTGGCTAATAGCCCTAGATAGCCCTTTCCCACTTCCGTGAATTGACCCGGTCCTCTTTTAAAGCCATCTAGGTTGGTTGCCATCCCTGCCCCCTGTGGCAGGGAGTTCCACAGATTAACACTGCGCTTCAGGTGGAAGAGGGCAAAGTGTGACCCAGAAATGAGGAAATGGGGCCCTTTTTTCAAGAGGAAGAAGAAGAAGAAAGCCTGTATGTTTTGTCTCGCGTCTCAGGCTCTACAAATAACTCTTTTTGTTTTGTTTTAATTAAGATGGCAGCTGGGATCCTGGGGATTGCAGATCCTTGACATTCTAAGGGGGTTGGACTAGATGAACCCCGGGGTCCCTTCCAGCCTGCAATTCTATGATCTGAGAGGGTCTCAGGTTCCTCGCTGTGCTGTTTTCCGCCTCCCTATAGCTCCCGCTTTGCCTCTGAGCTGTTTTGCAGCCCACAGCAAGTCGCTTGCAACCGAAGCGGCTCTCTGCTCATTACCGTGTCGAACAAACTCACGCAGGCAGGTTTTGCGGAGAGATCACACGAGCTCCCCCTCCAAATCTCTTGTTCTCCAGCTTCTCTTTTTGCCAAATGGTTGCACTTACATGAAAAGGAGAAGAGAAAGTTGGGGGCTGGGTTGGGGGAGAGAGAGCCGAGACGTGCGCGGACTGCACAAATTTATGGATCAGAGATTTACACGCTCCCGGGATGCTGTATATTTTCTCCGCCGTGACACTTCATTGCCACAAATTACCGAGCAGGCAGGAGTCTGCAAGTGACAGCAGGCTCCGCGGCTAAAACATGGCCTTGCTTGGCCTGCGTAAAGTGGGGCTTGGAAATGTCAAAGGGGCAGCTGGAGTGGCAGTTGTGGGGTTGGTGGAGAGAGCGGGGCCGTGGGAAGGGAGGGGATAGCAAAGCAATGTTCCCTGCTTGGGATGGCAGCTAACAGGGGCTCTGTAAATAACAACAGCTTCAATCCTTTCGTTTGACAGTACCTGCACTTTGGAACTCCCTGCCACTTGACAGCAAGCAACTGCCTTCACTGTATTCCTTTCAGAACCTGCTAAAAAATAGGGTTGGTCAAAGGTCTTGAGCTGTTTCTTTTTCTTTTTTTTGCCAACGACTACATTTTGCCGATTTCTACCCGGACGCTGCTTCTGACTACAGTATTCCAAGTTTGTCCAGGAAATTCTAGACATTTGACAACCCTAATTTCTTGTTTAAACAATCCTGCCCAGGTGCTTAAAAGGCTGCTGTGAGTTTTAATGTGTTTTTGCTTTTCGTATGTTTTGAAGCCACTGTTTCCCCCCCTTGATTTCATTGGCTTGCCTTTTTGCAGACTGCTTTGGGGTTGTTGCTGTTTTGCAACTGAGGGGTGTATAATTTTTTATGAAATTAAAGATATGAATAAGTAAGTAGGGTTCCTGCATAAGGATATCAGAAGGGCTCTGGAGGATCATTAAGTTGGTTGTGGATCCTGGTGATCATAGAAGAGTTGGAAGGGACCCAAAGGGGTCATTCAATCCCTTGCAATTCAGGAATTAACAGCTAATGTTGATGATTAATCACCTTCATCATCGTCATGGTTAAGACTTGCTCATTACTTATTACTAATGTCTCCAAGTGACTAACAATACAGGTAAAAACATAAACAGACTATACCTTTAAAAGCAAAACAAACAAAAAAGGAAGTCATTTGTGCAGCGCAGAGTTAAACTATGGAACTCCCTGCCTCTTGATAGCAAGCAGTAAAACATAGAAGGGGGAGAGCAATCTTGTGATCAAATTCTGCTTTTGAGCTTCCCATTTGGGCACCTGGCCACTGTGAGACAGAGGATGCTGGACTTAGATGGGTCATTGAGCTGATCCAGCAGAACACTTCTTAGATTTTGAATGCTCTAGAATGTTCCTGCTGGTCTTTTGCTGCTGAACATTGTGAGAGGAGGCTGATAGCATTATGATTATTTATTGAATTCATATACCGCCCTATACCCGGAGGTCTCAGAACAAAATCTAAAAACAAAGCCACAAAATATATAATAAAAATGAAACAACAACCTAGTAACCCCCCAAAAAACCCCCACCCCACATTTTAAAAGGACTTAGGATGTTTGTTGGTGTTGTTGTTTAGTCGTTTAGTGGTGTCGCCTCTTTGTGACCCGCTGGACCAGAGCACGCCAGGCACCTCTGTCCTCCACTACCTCCCACAGTTTGGTCAAACTCATGCTGGTAACCTCGAAAACACTATCCAACCATCTCGTCCTCTGTCGCCCCCTTCTCCTTGTGCCCTCCATCTTTCCCAGCATCAGTGTCTTCTCCAGGGAGTCTTCTCTTCTCCTGAGGTGGCCAAAGTCTTGGAGCCTCAGCTTCAGGATCTGTCCTTCCAGTGAGCACTCAGGGCTGATTTCCTTCAGAATGGAGAAGTTTGATCTTCTTGCAGTCCATGGGACTCTCCAGAGTCTCCTCCAGCACCAGAATTCAAAATCATCAATTCTTCGACGATCAGCCTTCTTTATGGTCCAGCTCTCACTTCCATACATCACTACTGGGAAAACCATGGCTTTAACTATACGGACCTTTGTTGGCAAGGTGACGTCTCTACTTCTCAAGATGCTGTCTAGGCCTGTCACTTAGGATGTAGTAGCCGACAATTGCTCCTCAAGGAAACCTGGCCACTATTTTTGATCCTTTCGATCTTGTTAGGAGTCCAAAGACTCTGCTGAGCAACTCTGGAAAAATGAGAGCCCTTTGCTGCCCTGTCTTGAGCAGGTGAGACCTTTGGAAATGGCAGTGGCCTAGTGGCATTGGAACTTTTTTAGACCACAGTGCCACCCACGTCCTTGGCTGTGTCTTAGTGACCGTTGAGAGGGGCCTGTAAGTGGATTCCTATTCCATCCTGGAGGTCCTGAGGTTTGGTTGCTTTACTCCAAATTGTGTATTCACTTGATGTGGATCAGGCAGATTGGCTTGGCAACACCAGAACATGATTAAATTAGAGCAGAGCATTTTATTTCTCGCCTTGCTCTGTGTCAACAGCTGAGAGTATATTACTCAGTGCCCTCCAATCCCTCGGTTTGCAATAACTGCTGTGAGTTGGGTTAGGCAGATTGGTAGCAACATACCCTGAGGTTCCTGGGTGCAAGATCAGTGGCGTTTCTCTGACTTTGCATGGGTTTATCCAGAGCAGATTGTTTTGTGTTTCCTCTAAAGAACTGGATGGAGGCTTGGGGATCGAGTGAGAGGTATCAATTTTGTCCTTACTCTACAGAACACATTTTCATTGCTCATCCTTATTCCTGGCAAAAGAGCTCTGCTGCAGGACAGCTCGTTAATTTCTCTTATTTTACAGGCAGGAAACTGAGGCCAAGGACTCTCTTTTCTGAAATGTGTCCTGGGTATGTGCCTTCTTAATTGGGGTTCGGAAGTGTCCTCAGGTCACTTAAACAGCATAAAACGAGAGCTGGGAGGTCTTGGATTTTGGCAGCGGTGGCAACATTTTGTGATGGTTCCCATGCCAGATGCACCTTCGAGATCACAGAGCTTGCATTTCGGATTTTTGCAAATTGCAAGGGATCGCTGCATGGTGTTTTGTTTTTGCACTGCGCCAACAAATTCCAAGCAGAGGCATTCATGGACACAAGCAACCAATGGATTCAAATGGCAAGAAAAGAGATCCCAACTAAACATTAGAAAGGATTTTCTGATGGTAAGAGTCAGTACTATCTTTCTGGAAAAAGAGATGCCAGAACTTACCATGAACCCCTCCCTTGAGACCCTCCCTGCCCGCAAACTGTCTCGCCAGAGTGGCGCATGCTCTGGTTATCTCCCGCTTGGACTACTACAATGCGCTTCATGTGGGGCTACCTTTGAAGGTGAACTGGAAACTGCAATTAATCCAGAATGCAGCAGCTAGACTGGGGACTGGGAGTGGCCACCGAGACCATATAACACCAGTCTTGAAAGACCTACATTGGCTCCCAGTATGTTTCCGAGCACAATTCAAAGTGTTGGTGTTGACCTTTAAAGCCCTAAACAGCCCCAGCCCAGTATACCTGAAGGAGTGTCTCCACCCCCATCGTTCTGCCCGGACACTGAGGTCCAGCGCCGAGGGCCTTCTGGCAGTTCCCTCACTGCAAGAAGCCAAGTCACAGGGAACCAGGCAGAGGGCCTTCTCGGTAGTGGCACCCGCCCTGTGGAATGCCCTCCCATCAGATGTCAAAGCAATAAACAACTACCTGACATTTAGAAGACATCTGAAGGCAGCCCTGTTCAGGGATGTTTTTTTTTAATGTGTGACATTTTAATGTATTTTTAATCTTTGTTGGAAGCTGCCCGGAGTGGCTGGGGAAACTCAGCCAGATTGGTGGGGTACAAATAATAAATTATTATTATTATTGTTCTCTTATACAGTCGTACCTCAGAAGTCGAACAGAATCCGTTCCGGAAGTCTGTTCCACTTCCAAAACTTTAGGAAACCAAGGCACGGCTTCCAGTTGGCTGCAACCAATTACGACTGTAATGGCATTGGTACCCACCTGAGAGGGGCCAGAAATTAGCTCCAGCTGAAAAACAACAAGCCTTGGTGCTCGGGGGACGAGTGAATTGTTGTAAGAGCAAGCTACACTTAAGCAATTTAGTTGAGATCATAGAATCGTAGAATTGTAGTATTGGAAGGGACCCCAGGGGTCATGGAGTCCAACCCCCTGGCAAACAGACGTTCCATTGTGGCGACTGTAAGCTAGGTTCAAGGTGCCATTTCACACTCAGCTTATACACATGAGTTTCAAACACTGTCTCATACACCGGAGATCTTCCAGCCCAGGGCGATGCTCTTGAAACGGGCCATTGGCACACCTCTGGGGCCGTAGCTCTTTGGAAGAGCATCTGCCTTTCAAGGATAAGGTCCTGGGTTCAAATTCCCCTTAGAATCTCCCAAGTAGGTCTGGGAAAGACTCCTTTCTGAAACCCTTGAGAGCCATCGCTGCCAGCCAGAGCAGGCTCTTCTGAGCTAGGTGGGACCAATGGTCAGAACAGCTTCTGACACCCCCGAGATGCTGCCACTCTCGGGCTCCACTCTCGGGCACCAGGATGGCATTTCTGTGTGCAGTGCAGGAAGAGGAGGAGACCGGGCTCCTGTGCGCTTTGCCAAGCGGTGAAATAAAGGCTGCCTCCTTCTCGGTCACGAACCATTACCTTGAAGGGGGGCCTTCCATTCACTTGACGAATTCTGCTTAATAAAATAAATACGGGGAGAAAATGTAATTGGATTTCATTTATTACCCAGTTCCGCCTAGCAGCCGCCAATTACACAAAAGCAATTAGAGAGAGCTCTCCATTAATAGCAATTGCCGAGCCACCAACGGGCTCCTTCCATCAAACTTTCTGGCTTGTGTCAGGTTTATTTGTTTACGCCTCGCGAGCCGCCGACGCCGCCCCTCCCTGTGGCAGCCCTGGCTCTTTGGGGATGCCAGCCGGGGTGATGGAAGGGCCATGGGCAGATGACGGATACCTCAGCTTGTTCCATGGGGCAGCCTTCGCCTTGAGGACACCCCATAGATGGCGTCGCCCTCCAACCTCGTCCTCCAGAGAATCTTCTGCAGTGGACCTGCTGTTCAGCTGCTGCGATCCTGGCCCTGGCTTGGAGTCCTTTGCAGAAGCTCCCAGCTTCCGTCTCTCGAGGTCTCCAGTCAGGACTAAGAACAGCCCTAAGAACATAAGCAGAGTGTTCTGTACTGAGTTGAATAAGATCCAAATTGCAGCAGTCTGATTGGTCCTAGAACAATAGGATTCAGAATGCAGCAGTCTGATTGGTCCTAGAACAATAGGATTCAGAATGCAGCAGTCTGATTGGTCCTAGAACAATAGGATCCAGAATG
>JAXCMG010000039.1:1638421-1732169 GCA_034642415.1 Podarcis siculus | reverse complement strand
GAAGAAGAAGAAGAAGAAGAAGAAGAAGAAGAAGAAGAAGAAGAAGAAGAAGAAGGACTACATGACCTCTGGGGTTCCTTTTAGCTCTTTGATTCTTAGTCAGTTGACGGGGATTGATCCTTCTGCATGCAGAGCAGGTGTTTTGCTGCTGAGCTCCTGCCTTTACCTTGCTCCAAACTTTGCTTGATTGAAGGCCCCTCATCTGTGATGGAGTCTCTTTTGCCATTCTCCTATTTGGCAGCATTTGATCCCATTCATCGAAATGTCTCTGGCCCCCGAGGAGAGGGAGGGCCGGCAGGGCGAGTGGGATGTCTTTGTTTGGGGCGCAAAGCTTGCCGAGTTCCCCGCCGCGAGGGCCGCCTAATCCCTGATAGACTCTCCGGGAGCCTCTAATTGGACAAGCTGTTTGATGGCAGTCGTCGCCACGAGAGACAGGCTCGGTTTGGCAGTCGCCTCCGCCGACGGCGTACAGGTTAATCTGCGCTGATGGGCCTGTCTTTTGTTTACAGCAGTCAGGGAAGACAATTATTGCGAGGACGGTTAGCGCAGAAGGGGAGGAGGAGGAGGCGGAAATTAGAAAGTAATGACAGGCTGCAGACAAAAGCTGGCGAGGCTACGGAGAGCGTGAGCCGCAGTGCATTGTGGGAAACTCTGGGCTTCATTAAGTCGATGGGGAAGGGAAGGGGGACTACTTGGCCAGGATGGGTCTCAAATGCTGACAAATGTTGGCATGTTAACTAGCTGCATGGTGGTGCAGGAGTCCCAGTGCTTGAGACCAGCCTTGGGAAATCTCGTCTTCCAGAAGTGATGGGGACAGGTTTTGGCCACAGCTACCCATCCTTGGCTTCTGGGTCTCAGCGGAACGACCTGGATTCCGTTGAACCAAGTTGGGATTGGTTGGAAACCTTAGGAGGGTAGGGCTCTTGTGCTCATAGAATTGTGCCCAGTATACCAGAAGGAGTGTCTCTACCCCCATCGTTCTGCCCGGACGCTGAGGTCTAGTGCCAAGGGCCTTCTGGCGGTTCCCTCACTGTGAGAAGCAAAGCTACAGGGAACCAGGCAGAGGGCCTTCTTGGTGGTGGCGCCTGCCCTGTGAAATGCCTTCCCATCAGATGTGAAAGAGATAAACAACTACCTGACATTTAGAAAACATTTGAAGGCAGCCCTGTTCAGGGAAGTTTTTAATGTGTGACATTTTGATGTATTTTTAATCCTTGTTGGAAGCTGTCCAGAGTGGCTGGGGAAACCCAGCCAGATGGGCGGGGTACAAATAATAAATTATTATTATTATTATAGAATTGTAGACTTGGAAGGGACCAGTAGGATCATCTAGTCCTGGGGTTGGCAAGGTTTACCTCGCCTGGGCTGGTGCTCACCAGTGGAGATCCCTCCATGGGCCGCATCGCGCATGCGCATGAGCGTGCACGGCCGTGATTTCTGGTGTCTGCACAGACATGATTTTCGGCATCTGCGCAGATGCGATTTCCGGCATCTGAGCATGCACAGATGCCATTTCTGGCACCGCAGAAACGAGTCCCCATGCCGCGCTGCTCCAGTTTAGCCCAGCATGCAGGGACTCAACGAGCGGGCAGCTCGTGGGCCAGTTAATTGACCCCTGTGGACCGCTTGTGGCCCATGGGCCTTAGGTTGCCTACTCTTGATCTAGTCCAACCCCTCTGCAAGGCAGGACTCTTTTGCCCAACATGGGACTTGGACCCATAACTGAGCTTAAGAGCCCCATGCTCTATCTGAGCTAGTCCAGAGCTTCCATAAGTTTGTGGGTTTCCCATTGTGGCACCTGTGAGAACAGGGGGGTGGGCTAGATGGGGCACTGGCCTGATCCAGCGGGCTCTTCTGATGTTCTTTGGCTGACATTTGATGACCACAGGATGCCCTAGAAGTGTTGGCTCCATGACTGTTCTCCTGAAGTGGCTTTCCATCCAGCTCATACAGACAGATACATAGCTGCGATTCCTGCATTGCTGGGGGTTGGACTAGATGACCCTTGGGGTTAGTGGCTCCGTGGAGATGCCATCAAACCTCCCTCTGCTTCATAGGTACGTTGTGCTTCCTCTTTCTTTCTCCCCCTCCTTCAAGCGCTCTGTTCCCCTTCCTCTTGCATTTGTTCTCCTGCATCTCAAGAAGGTGACGAAGACTTTCCTCTGTGCCCAAAGCACATGCAGACCATAAAATGGAAAGCTGAGAGTTTCCATCAGAGTCAATTGCTTTGACTTTATAGCCACATTTAAAGATGGTGCATTGGAATTAAAATTTAAGGACAGGACTTGGGTGGCTGTTTCCACTCTGCTATAAAAAGGACAAATCTGCAGAGGGCTGGCTCCATTCCTCTGCTGCTTGGAGACCAGAAAATCAAGATGGACCTCATTTCCCATGCACAGGGGAGGAAGGTTGGGATACAAATTCAGCAAATAAATTATCTGTTCTCTTCTTCTAGTGTTGCGGGGATGTTGGAGTGGATTTGTACAATCAATTCGGCAGGTTAATTGCAAAATAAAATGTTTGGATAGAGGTCTTTCTTTTGGTCAAGTCTTTAGTTGAGTTCAGCAAGCCCAGTAAAGTCCAATAGTGACACCTAGTGACAGAACGTGGCATTAGATATCTTTTTTTATTTATGTATTTATTACATTTATATACCCCTTTTTTCTTGCAAGGAGCTCAAGGCAGTCTGCTTGGTTCTCCTCCTCCCCATAACCTCACAACAACCCCGTGAGGTAGGTTAGGCTAAGAGATGGTGATTCGCTCAAGGTTGCCCAGTGGGTTTTCTGGCTGAGTGGGGATTCGAACCCTGCTCTCCCAGGTCCATGTACCCTGCCTTTTGCTCTTTGGGGGGGGGGGAGTTAGGATATAGATGCCTCAAGCAAATAAATAACAATGAGTGGAACTACGTAGAGGCAAAGTTAACAGAGGCAGCTTCTTTTTAAAGCCTTTGATCTTGTCCATCTGCTCCAAAGGAACAAAATAGCTCTTTGAACTCTAGATACCCCTGATTTCCTGACCTATTTTATCTGCTGCTTCCCACCCCCTTTGGCCTGGTAGACCCACTAGGGGAGATTTTGAGGAGTTGGGATTCGGAAGATGAGACATTAGCAGGTTAGAGGCCAGTTGCGCTCAGCGCTGGGCCCGGCATCTGTGGGGAGGCAGAGGGTCCCATCCTGCCCGGGTGGAGAGCCCCAGCGCTCAGCCCCCATAAATATTTAGCATGCTTTTAGTGGCGGAAGGTCTTGCCGCGAGGCTCCCATCCTCTGAAGCGAAGGCCAAGCTTGATTAATGGCCCAAAGTACTCCCGTTTATGGGAGGTTGGGATCAATCCCAGATCTCTGCTAATTTCCTCCGTCTTTAGAGCTCTTTTTACTGGGGGAGGATTTACTTGGCAAAGGTTGGAGTTTTAATAGGGCCACTTTAACGGCATAGATTTTAAGAGAGGCAAAGGCAAAAGAGAGAAAAGAAATCCTTTTATTTAAAAAAGAGATTTAAATGTTAAAAATGTTAAATGAAAAGGAAATTAAGAAGGGGATATATATATATAAAGTTTCACTTAGCACAGGCCATTTTTCCTCCCCGGCGATTTTATGGGATGTTTCCACACACACCACCAGCTCCATTTGCAGAATTTCCATTTACAGAGACTCCTCCTTTGCACCATCCACGGGGAACGTTTGTTTCTTGCAGAGGTTCCAAATTGGTTGCTCCAAAGGCGACTGGCCCATCCCTATGGACCAGCTCCCTCATGCCAGTTGCCTCAGCTGTTTCCATCTTAGCAAGTCTGGGGATGGTGGGGTAGCTTCTGGCAGTGGCAGAGCAATACAACCCAGGTGGTTAAGAAAAGCCCAACAGAGACTCCATCTCCTCAGAGTATTGCTACCACATCTTCTCTCAGTCTCCTCTTCTCCAGGCTGCAAAGTTTGTTGTTGTTGAGTCGTTTAGTCGTGTCCGCCTCTTCGTGACCCCATGGACCAGAGCACGCCAGGCACTCCTGTCTTCCACTGCCTCCCACAGTTTGGTCAAACTCATGCTGGTAGCTTCGAGAACGCTGTCTAACCATCTTGTCCTCTGTCGTCCCCTTCCCCTTGTGCCCTCCATCTTTCCCAACAGCAGGGTCTTTTCCAGGGAGTCTTCTCTTCTCCTGAGGTGGCCAAAGTCTTGGACAGCTTCAGGATCTGTCCTTCCTGTGAGCACTCAGGGCAGATTTCCTTCAGAATGGACAGGTTTGATCTTCTTGCAGTCCATGGGACTCTCAAGAGTCTCCTCCAGCACCATAATTCAAAAGCATCAATTCTTCAGCGATCAGCCTTCTTTATGGTCTAGGTCTCACTTCCATACATCACTACTGTGAAAATCATAGCTTGAACTATACGGAGCTTTGTTGGCAAGGTGATGTCTCTGCTTTTTAAGAGGCTGTCTAGGTTTGTCATCGCTTTTCTCCCAAGAAGTAGGCATCTTCTAATTTCATGACCGCTGTCACCATCTGCAATGATCATGGAGCCCAAGAAAGTAAAATCTCTCACTGCCTCCATTTCTTCCCCTTCTTTTTGCCAGGAGGTGATAGGCCCAGTGGCCATGACCCTCATTTTGATGTTGAGCTTCAGACCATATTTTGCGCTCTCCTCTTTCACCCTCATTAAAAGGTTCTTTAATTCCTCCTCACTTTCTGCTATCAAGGTTGTGTCACCTGCATATCTCAGGTTGTTGATATTTCTTCCGGCAATCTTAATTCTGGCTTGGGATTCATCCAGTCCAGCCTTTCGCTTGATGAATTCTGCATATAAGTTAAATAAGCAGGGAGACAATATACAGCTTTGCCGTACTCCTTTCCCAATTTTGAACAATCAGTTGTTCCATATCTAGTTCTAACTGTAGCTTCTTGTCCCACATAGAGATTTCTCAGGAGACAGATGAGGTGATCAGGTACTCCCATTTCATTAAGAACACAGTCACATCTTCTCTCAGTCTCCTCTTCTCCAGGCTGCAAAGTACATGAACCCTAATGGCAAGCATGCAACACATGTTCAGACGTCCATGATTTAACATCTGAGTTGGCAAAGGCTGATTTAAATATTTTTCCCTATTGACCATTTTAAGTCATCTCTTACAATGCTGAATCAATTTCCTTTGATTTTATATCAGTCCACTCTGGGATGAATTCCTAGGGTCTTGAATCTGGGTGATCCCCTGTTTGGAAAACTCAGCTCTCTCCTTCCTCTGGTGACTTGAGAGTGCCCACTTCTACGTTCCCGAATTTTCCGCCTCTGGCAATTACAGCCTGAAAATAATTCCTGAAACGTGACCATCTATAATCCACTGCAGCCTTCCATGGAATGAAATGGTTGGAACCATGCAAGGCTGTGTTGGCGTCATGGGGCGTGAGATGCCTTAAAACTGGGACTGATGCATGTTAAGCCTTGTCCGTTGTCATGACATATCTTAAATCTGTTTGATTGCAGAGGCAGTGAGCTTTTGCCAAAGTCTTGTGCTGTGATCTTATAAGCTCAGCTGATTACAAAGCTGATCGTAATGTGTAGTGACTTTTCAATATAAGTTTAGCTGAGAAATTTCAATTTTGTACTGTGCCTTGGACAGCACTGGTTAGAGAGGGTGGGGGGAACAAATCAGAAGATGAAACTCGTAAGGTTCAGCAGTGGGGTGGGGAGAAAAGCAAAGAAGCATTCAGTTGTCTGTGGAAGTCTTCCTCAACCTGGTGTTTTGGATGACAACTGCCAGCAGCTCAGGGCAAGAGATGGCAGATCCCATTTCTACACCCTATATGTGCATTGCTGAGAATCAGCTGATAGGTGAAACTAGCAGTGCATCTAGGGGTCTTGGTGGACCACAAGCTTAGCATGAGTCAACAGTGTGATTCAGCAGCAGAAAAATAACTAATGCTATTCTAGGCTGCGTCAAGAGAAGTCTAGTGTCCAGATCAAGGGAAGTCATAGTCCCACTTTCTTCTGCCTTGGTCAGGCCACACCTGGAATACTGTGTCCAATTCTGGGCACCACAATTTAAGGAGGATGTTGACAAGCTGGAAGGTGTGCAGAGATGGGTGAGCAAGATGATCAAGGGTCTGGAAACCAAGCCTGATGAGGAGTGGTTGAAGGAGCTGGGTCTATTTAGCCTGGAAAAGAGGAGAGTGAGAGGAGATACGATAGCCATCCAGATATCTTAAGGGCTGTCATATGGAAGAGGGAGCAAGCTTGTTTTCTTCTGCTCTGAGGTTCAGACTCGAACCAATGGCTTCAAGTTACAAGAAAGGAGATTCCAACTCAACGTCTGGCAGTAAGAGCTATTCAGCAGTGGAACAGACTCCCGTGAGAGGTGGTGGACTCTGCTTCCTTGGAGATTTTAAAGCAAAGGTTGGATAGCCCTCTGTCTTGGATACTTTAGCTGAGATTCCTGCATTGCAGGGGTTGGACTAGATGACCCTCGGGTCCCACCCAAGTCTAAGATTCTTTGAGATGTGATTTATGCAGTTAGCTATATTATTATTATTATTATAATTATTATTATTATTAATTTATTTAGGTAAACGAGAGCTGCAGGACAGGGCAGGTGGGCCATGCCAAGGCCTTTAACCATTTGCTTCTGTCGTGGTCCCAACTGATCCTGCCCCTCTTCTGTTGCTATACCTTCCCACTTGACAACTCTTATTCCATGGAGACAAGGCTGTGAGAAGTGAGACTCTGCTGGTGCCTGCCAGAGCCAGGGTTGTCGATACGATACACTTGATTGTGGTGTGTTTGTGGTGGGGAAATAAATCAATCTGATCTAGCTTCTGCACTAAGAAAGGTACATTCTGCAGGCAGCACAGCTTGTGAAAGCTGGAATTTGCATATGCCCTGTTTGTTTTTGCATAATTTCCCTGCCTTGGCTTGTCACGGAGAGAGACAAGGAGCAATACCTGACCCCTGAGATCCTGCCTCCCAGCCCTGGGAACTGGTTTCCATGAGGGCTAGAAACATTGGCGGGTAGAAGGGAGAGACCTTCGAGACATTGAATGTTGTACCTGTTCTCTCTCTCTGTCTGGGTGTCTTTTACGCTCTGCATAAAGGAAGTTTCTGGTTTTGTAGCCCAAGCAGTTTGCCGGTCACCTGACAGGCTTGGAAAAGTGTCCCGGGCCGCCGTGGTTTCGCAGGCCTGTCCCTTCTCATGTGCCCCTAGGACACACAGAGCATTAAGCCTCTTTTCCTGTTCTGGCCTGACAATCCCCCAGATGAAATTTAATGGGAATTTTGCTCGACTCTTTTGTCTGCGTCAGATCAAAGGCAGTATAAAAAATCAGTTTGAGCTGCTTTGGATCCCGAGTCGGGCTGCAGTTTTGGCGGCCGTGTTTGTTTCTGTTTTCCGCCGCTGCCCCCCCCAAAAGCTGCCTTCGTTACATTGCTGCGCTCTCCTCTATCCCCCCCTCCCGCCAGCCCCAGCATCCGTGAACGCGCGAGACCTTGTTGGGCGCTCTCCGACAAAATGTGTTTCATTAGCCACGTATCAAAGTTGTTTTGCTGCTGTCATGCAGCCGAAAAGTTAAACATGCCTGATCAAAGCCGCGTAAACACAGCTTCGCAACAAATGCCTCGGGGCCCTGCCAGAAAACACAAGAGCTGTCGAAAGCTGAGCCCCTTTTTCTGAATACCCAGCGCCGAGTCCCACATGAGCGCCTCTCAAAGAGGATCTGTGAGACCGTGAAATTTCATCTTCGTTCCCCCCCCCCCCCCGGTCAAAAGGGCTATTAATACACCCGCAAACAGCCAGGCTCCAAGAGGACGCCTGCTGTCTCCTGAATGCCAGCATCTCCCGGTGGAAACTCTGGGGTTTCCGGTTGTCTGAAAGATGCGCTGCGGCTGAAAGATGGGTGTTTGGGAGTTGCAAGCATCTGTCAAAGGTTCAATCCTTTTTCTCCCTCTCCACCTCTTGCTTCCATTCTTCCTCCAGGCTGGTTGAAATCACATAGATCAATCTGTCCATTGGAACCTCCTGGAGCTGCAGGATTCGGTCAAGTTTTTACTGGGTAAGGGTCTTTGCAGCTCCACATGACCCTGCACAGATGCACACTTCTAACTTTTAGCTCAGACCCAACTTTTTCTTCTTTGGCGATCCCTCGTAGCCGAGTACAGTGGTACCTCGGGTTGAGTACTTAATTCGTTCCGGAAGTCCCTACTTAACCTGAAACTGTTCTTAACCTGAAGCACCACTTTAGCTAATGGGGCCTCCTGCTGCTGCCGTGCCGCCAGAACACGATTTCTGTTCTCATCCTGAAGCAAAGTTCTTAACCTGAAGCACTCTTTCTGGGTTAGCGGAGTCTGTAACCTGAAGTGTATGTAACCCGAGGTACCACTGTACGATTGACTTCCATAAACACCGTTTTTAAAAGTGAGTCCGTAAGTGACTGTGGAGGCCAATTCTGGACCCACACAACGTTCCACAGTGGGGACATGGGTTTCCGGGCAGGAGTTGATCACGGTGTGGATTTGCCAAGCGTGCCTTCCTCTTAGCACGTTTCTCCCTTGCATCCTAAGTTCGAGTGTCTTCAAAACCCGTGACACCTTTGGTCAAGGCTGTTCTCCAACTGGAGCGCTCACAGGACGGTGTTTCCCAATTGTTGGTGTTTACACTACATGTTTTTAGATTTGCCTTGAGACAGTCTTTAAACCTCTTTTGTTGACCACCAGCATTATGCTTACCATTTTTAAGTTCGCAACAGGGTAGTTGCTTTGGAAGACGATAATCCTACTATCCTTGTGGTGAGCTAGACCCACATCCTTGCAAAATGAAAATGGGGGATGGGAATCACTTAAAAAAAGAAAGAGAATGTAGATTTATTTGTTTCTTTATTTTATTGGCTCCATTTATTTGCCGCTCTTAATTTCCAAAAATTACAGAGTGGTTCAGAAATCAAAGATTTGTCAGAGTTGTGCGCTCCAGTGTTGGAGAGAGGAACAGCAGTTATTGAAGAAGCAAGGAGTTGGGGGGTATTGGGGAGGGGAGCAAATCCGAGAAGAGCCCAGAAGAGCCATTGTGTGACATGTGGGGATTTCAAATGGAGACTTGAACATGGAGACACTGAATTGCACCAAGACTTTTGGTTCTGTCCATTTGGGGACAAATCAGGACAATGGAATCCTATCCCGCATACGGCATGTATATACTACCTTGGCAATGTTAAGATGACAGTGTTATCTGCCATCTTGAGAGCTAGCATGGCAGGGGGGTTAGAGTGTCAGATTAGGACCTGGGAGGTCGGGGTTCAAATCCCCAGTTGGCTGGGTGACCTCAGGGACCAGTCACTGCCTCTTGGTCTAACCTACCTCACAGGGTTGTCATTCTATGAAATAATAGAATCATAGAATTGTTGAGTTGGAAGGGACCCTGGGGTCATCTAGTCCAACCCCCTGCAATGCATGGATTTCCAGCTAAAGCATCCATGACAGATGGCCATCCAACCCCTGCTTAAAAATCTCCAACAAAGGAGAGTCCACAACCACCCGAGGGAGACCGTTCCACTGTCAAGTATCTCTTACAGCCAGAAAGTTTTTCCTGATGTTGAGTTGGAATCTGCCTTCTTGGAGCTTGAAGCCATAGGTTCAAGTCCTACCCTCTGGAATAGGAGAAAACGAGCTTGCTTCGCCTTCCATGTGACAGCCCTTGAGACGTTTGATGATGGCTATCATTCATGGGGAGGAGGGAAATCATGTAAGCCGCCTTGAGCTCCTTGGTGGAAAGGTGGTTGACACATGTAATAAAATAATAATAATAATAATAATAATAATAATAATAATAATAATAATATCAACTGGAAATGGCCATTGCCCTGTTGATGCATATATTTCAATGTCATTGTCACAGCTTGTGCTTTGCACATTTCATGGCATTTCAGCCCATGTTTTTCCATCCAATGCCATTGCCCCTTCCTTGTGTACAAGTTCCAGCCAGTGGAGGGTCACCTTCCTATGTACCTGATGAACTGGACTCTGGTCCACGTAGACCAGGGGTCAGCAAGGTTTATTGCGATTTTCGGTGCTGCAGAAGCGAGTCCCCGTGCCACGCTGTGCCGGTTCAGCACTACACGCGAGTGGGCACCTTGGTTTGGGGGCGGCTCGTGGGCTGGTCAAACGACCTCTGCAGGCCACTTCTGACCCATGGGCCTTGCGTTGCTGACCCCTGATATAGACGTCTTCTGCCACCCCATATTTGTTGGTCATTGAGCGGCTCTTATTTGTTTCCCAGTCATTGGATTTCAGAGTTGGAGACAGTGCTGGAAAATGGTGCTCCTCCACTCCCCCAAGCAAACCGCACACAACAACCCAAAGCAGTTCTTGGGTCACATCTGGAGCAGTTGAGAAGCCCCCCCTTAAGAATGCCGCACCTGGGATGGACACAATGTTCCTGAAACCCTTTTGTCCGATCTCAAGATTTCTGCATCCATGAATTTTGGCCGTGTCTGCCCAGCGTTTCAGCATTTGCCTCGCTCGTTGGCTCTGACGGGCGTTGCGGGGGCCTCGTCTGATCTCCGATCCAGCCCTTCTCTGTTCCAAACCCAATGCCCGATGGCTTCAGCGAGGAAGGCCAGACCTAATTGGCGCTCTTCCTCGTTTGTGCTTGTACAATCCTTGGCGTGCTGAGAAGTCCCCCCAGGTGGCCGGGCTTCGGTGAAAGGTCAGCCACCGCGTCAACTTCCATAAATCAACCCTAACGAGACACAACAGAATTTGGTCCGAGCGGCTCTTGACTCTTCCTCCGAAGGCTGGGGGATCTGATTCCTCTTCCTCATTATTCTTTTCTCGGATCCATTTTTTGAGATGGCGGGGGGGGGTGTGTGTGGGCGAGATTCACGACAGCCACCCTGGGAGATGCAGACTCTGGTTATCAGCAGGATCAAGGAGAGCACGTCCAGGAAAGAGAAGGAACAAGCTATAATTAAATGAACCAATCCAAGTATGATTAGGAAATGCAAACGTTTCATTTGGGAGCACGGTGCCTCTTGGAGTCGTTCCCTAGCGAGGGAAACTTAGCGTATACTTGAATTCGCTCCCAAAGGAGGCGGTTAGGGCAACCAACTTGGATGGCTTTAAAAGGGGATTGGGCAAATTCATGGAGGAGGAGAGGGCTGTTGAGGTCTACCTGCCAGGAGGGCTCTGTTCTGCCTCCACAGATGGAGCCAGTGATGCTTCTCAACCCCACTTGCTGGAAATCGCAAGCTAGGAGAGCCCATCACCTCCCAAGGGAGTCCGTTCCCACTGCCGAACAGCTCTTACCATCAGAAAGTTCTTCCTGATGTTGAGTCGGAATCTCCTCTCTTGTTACTTGAAGCCATGAGTTCGAGTCCCACCCTCCGGAGCAGGAAAAAACAAGCATGTTCCCTCTTCCATGTGGCAGCCCTTTTTAATTTTTAAATCATTTTTACTGATTATCCAATAGAAAACATCCAATTAATATATCCAATCATAATACTCCAATCAAATTAAAAAACTAAAATAAAGAAGAGCAAATTATAATTATTAATTTTTTGGAGCTCCCCACGGTCTGGATCTTGGAAGCATATCTCCACATCTCAGTCCTCCCTCTCCTCATTGTTTCCATATTTCCCACATCTCAATTTTGACGCTTTATAATTCTCCGCCCTTGAGTCCACGATTCTCAATCATGTCTACCTGAAGGAGCGTCTCCACCCCCATCGTTCAGCCCGGACACCGAGGTCCAGCTCCAAGGGCCTTCTGGCGGTTCCCTTGCTGCGAGAAGTGAGCTTACAGGGAACTAGGCAAAGGGCCTTCTCGGTAGTGGCGCCTTCCCTCTAGAACGCCCTCCCTTCAGATGTAAAGTAAATAAGCAGTTATCTTATTTTTAAAAGACATCTGAAGGCAGCCCTGTTTAGGGAAGTTTTAAATATTTAATGCTGTATTGTTTTTAACACTCGATTGTGAGCCGCCCAGAGTGGCTGGGGAAACTCAGCCAGATGGGCGGGGTATAAATAATAATTTTTTAAAATTATTATTATATTATGTCAAACATCATATACTTTCATCCGTCAAATACAGCTTTATTAGCATGGCAGCCCTTAAGATATTTGAAGATGGCTCTCATATCTCCTTTCAGTCTCCTCTTTTCGAGGCTGAACATACCCAGCTCCTTCAACCATTCCTCATCAGGCTTTGTTTCCAGACCCTTGATCATCTTGGTTGCCCTCCTCTGCACACCTTCCAGCTTGTCAACATCCTTCTTAAACTGTAGTGCCCAGAATTGGATGCAGTATTCCAGGTGTGGTCTGACCAAGGCAGAAGAGAGTGGCTATTCTATTACATCCCTTGATCTGGACACTATACTTCTCTTGATGCAGTCTAGAAGAACATTAATTAATTTATTCATTTTCTGCTGCTCCATCACACTGTTGACTCATGTTAAGCTTGTGGTCCACCAAGACCCCTCGGTCCTTTTCCTCTTGCATGTGAGAGTCCTTGAGATGGCTATCATATCTCCTCTCTGTTTCCTCTCAATTTTTTTTTAGAAAGTTTGTGTGCTTCAATCTGTTTTTAGTCTACTGCTCTTTAAACTTTTCCAAAGTATTAGATTAGTGTTGCAAATATTTCTAAGCGATCATTTTATTGTTTTATCTTTCTTGGTAAACCACTTTGAGGGGTTTTGGGGGGAGGGGGAGAGGCAATCAATCAATCAGTGTATAGATTTTATGAATTACATAGACGATCCTTCCTCAACGTCTCCCATCCCCACCCTGGCTAGAACCGG
This sequence comes from Podarcis siculus, assembly GCA_034642415.1. Classification (NCBI taxonomy): domain Eukaryota; kingdom Metazoa; phylum Chordata; class Lepidosauria; order Squamata; family Lacertidae; genus Podarcis; species Podarcis siculus. Next base: position 1,719,419 of record JAXCMG010000039.1, on the reverse strand, counting down.
GTTGCCTGCTGAGTATTCAAGGGAGCTGTTGGTGATGGAGCAGCTGGAACATGAATTGAATGCAAATGAAGGAAAATTCAAGATGAATCTTGATTGAACACAGACAAGGACTCACTTCAAGGCCTCTTATGTGGCAGTGATGGAAGCGAACAAGAACTTTTCTCTGCCGGCGTCGCATCTTTTGAATGCTGTTTGGATAAACTTTTTTGCGGCATTGAGAAGATTTCTGCGTTTGGAGCCTCAGAAAGAATGGCCAGAACCTTTGGTAGCCCACTGTGACCCATTTGGCCAGCATTTTTGCAGTTAAAACAGGCATAGGCAAACTCAGCCCTCCAGATGTTTTGAGACTACAATTCCCATTACCCCCCGACCGCTGGTCCTGTTAGCTAGGGATGATGGGAGTTGTAGTCCCAAAACATCTGGAGGGCCGAGTTTGCCTATGCCTGAGTTAAAATTGCTTGTTTTTGCTTGCTTGAAGGTTACCTACAGTTCAGGGGCAGGATATTCCTATAGAGTTTCTTCAGTTTGTTGTTGCAGCTAAAGGATGCTTTGAGAGGTCCAGCCTACCACATGTGTATCTGAATTCAGAGACCTCCTCCTCCTGTGGTTTCCAGCAGCTGAGCAGATCCCTCATGGCTAGTAGCCATTGATCATCCTCTCTTCCATGAATTGGTTTCATCCTCTTTTAAAACCATCTGGGTTGGTGGCCATCCCTGCCTCATGTGGCAGTGAGTTCCATAGATTCTTCATGTGCTGCACGAAGAAATCCTTCCTTTTCTCCACCCTGAATCTTCCAACGTTCCGCTTCATTGGATATCAGTAGAGCAAGAGACTCCTAATTTCAGGGTTGTGAATTCAAGCCCCACATTGGGCCAAAAGATTTCTGCATTGCAGGGCGAACCTCGTGGTCTCCAATTCTATGATTCTATGAGAGGGTGAAAACTAGAACTGTCCTCTATCCACTCTCTCCATGCCATAATTTTTAAAACTTCTATCACGTCTTCTCTCCCTTGCCTTCTCTCTAAACCAAGAGGACCCAAATTCTGCAACCTTTTTTCTTCTTTTTCTACATTTTTAAAATTTGGATTTTCAGATTAAAACTTTACATTCACATATTGAACTCACAACATAGAAACAAGATTCCAAGGAATCTCCTGGACTTCCCTTCTCCCCTTTTTGGGTCCTATTGTGAATCATTTCCTCCTGCGCCTTTTATGATAACCCTCATCTTTTACATCTCCATTGTGTCCAAAATTCACCATTAAACTACAAGTGCTATTCCAAGCCTACTAACAATTTTATCTGTTTACAATGGTTGTTAAGATAGGTTATACATTTCCCCCATTCCTTATTAAAATTTTGGTCTCTCTGATTTCTAATTCTTCCGGTCATTTTAGCCATTTCAGCATAGTCCATCAACTTGATTTGCCATTCTTCTCTGATCAGGACTTTATCGTCTTTCTGCAACCTTTCTCCTTAGAAGAGTCTCTCCATCTCTCCATTTTGAGGCAAGGTGCCTGAGCAGGGGGTGGCAGCTGCCCTCCCGCTGCTCTCAGATAATGGGGCTCATCTCGACACATTTCAGTTGGCCTTTGAGAGTGTCTCAGAGAGTGAAACTGCCTTGGTCACCCGGATGGATTATATTCTCTAGGAGAGACCCCAGGGGTGTTGGAAAAACGCCCCCGGGAATGGCTGCCAACTTCCCAAGTCTTCGGAACGTCTCTCTGGTGGTCCTCCCTGGCTGTAAATCTACCTCAGTCCAGAGAGCATGCCAGTCTTCTGGCATATCCTAGCAGAAGAAAGACTCAATCGTAGTTCTAAAACTACTTTATTTACAGTCTTATATACAGAGACTCCATCAGTGCGTCTGTGCCCTCTGAACACAAGTACAGAACCGCGACACACACAGAAGTGAAACTAAATTTCCAATAGTGCTCAGCAGGAAGAGATAATCCAGACTTCCTTTCTCACACTCTCTCAGACACTCACATGATGTACACAAATCATAGTACCACTCCCTGCTACAGCTGGAGCAGCTCGGATAGGTAAATATCCTAACGGGGAACATGATTTGCTGATTTCACTGGACCTCTGGACACCACTCAATCTCACTATAAGAATGGAAGAGGATTCCTGCTGGATCATACCCAAGGCCCTTCCAGCCCAGCATCCTCTTCTCATACTGGCCAACCAGAAGCCCACAAGCAGGAGCTGAGTGCTCTCCCCACTCGCATCCCTCAAAAAGTGGTACCCAGAGGCATCCTCCCTGCAACGCTGGAGGTGAAGCATCTCCATCGTGGCTTGTAGCCATTGATAGCCTTATTCTGAATGGATTTTCCTTATCCCCTTTAAGATCCGTAGGGACATAGCGGCAGGGACATAGCGGCATCCCTTCTGCCTCTGCCCAAAGGCGGCCCATCTAGTCCAGCATCCTTCTCTCAGTGCAACCAACAAGATGTTCAAATAGGATCCTCTTGTGCGTCAATTTCCATGGCACCTTTTCTGGATCCCTTGCTAGGTGTGGGAGCTGGAGACCTTTTGCTCCTCTCTCATTCCAGAAGGGAGTCTGGAAGGGGGATTTCTTGGCAAGAAGGCAGCCTTTTATGCCCCAGGGATCTGCAGGGAGGCCCCTAACCTACCACATTATTTAACACTATTGTATATATATTATTTAACGCTGTAGGATATACTTTGTGGCTGCCTCTGGTTCTGCTCAGGTTGGCTGCTGGTGCTGCTTTGATTTGGTTTTCATGGCTGCCTTGAGAGAAGGTTTTATCAGCTGTTGAGTTTTGTACTGAAATTGTATTCTTTGGTCCAGTGGGTTCCATTTTCTTCTGAGCTGCCTTGACTACCCCTTTGCAGCAGAAAGGCGGCATAGGAGCATTTCAGATAAATGGATTTGAGCAGGTCTGGTCTGGTCAGACCTCACCTGGAGTACTGTGTCCAGTTCTGGGCGCCACAGTTCAAGAAGGACACTGACAAAGTGGAACGTGTCCAGAGGAGGGCAACCAAAATGGTCAAAGGCCTGGAAACGATGCCTTATGAGGAACGGCTAAGGGAGCTGGGCATGTTTAGCCTGGAGAAGAGGAGGTAATGGGGTGATATGATAGCCATGTTCAAATATATAAAAGGATGTCACATAGAGGAGGGAGAAAGGTTGTTTTCTGCTGCTCCAGAGAAGCGGACACGGAGCAATGGATCCAAACTGCAGGAAAGAAGATTCCACCTAAACATTAGGAAGAACTTCCTGACAGTAAGAGCTGTTCGACAGTGGAATTTGCTGCCAAGGAGTGTGGTGGAGTCTCCTTCTTTGGAGGTCTTTAAGCAGAGGCTTGACAACCATACGTCAGGAGTGCTCTGATGGTGTTTCCTGCTTGGCAGGGGGTTGGACTTGATGGCCCTTGTGGTCTCTTCCAACTCTATGATTCTATGATTCTAGGTCAGAATGAGGGGCAGCTGGGGATTGAGACACCTTGCAACCGGGGAAGGAATCCGATCTCTCCAGGTCAACGCGTAGGGCAATCCTGCAAGGCAGGTCTCCTCAGAGGCAGTGAGGCTTCAGAATCCCAGTTCCTGGAAACCACAGAAGACAAGGGGGTTGAATCCTGCTTGCGGGCTTCCCAAGGGCATCTGGCTGGCAAGATGCTGGACTCAATGGGCCAGTGGCCCAATCTAGCAGACCTTAAATTCTCATGGATGGATTCTGTTGCTGTTCCTTCATTGTGGAAGAGGCTTTTTCAATGCACGTCCAACGCTCAGAGCTTGAGGACCAGGAAGGGCCAGTGTTTGAGAGAGAGAGAAAGCACAAGCCAGACTAGGTGGGAAGGACACGGAGACCCCAGGGATCCTGCCTTGCTGTGATTGTCGCAGGAGAAACAGACCCAGGAGATAGTTGGGTTACTAAGGGGAAGGTGTCTTGTCCAGAGCTTTGGTTGGGGGGCGGTGGGAGGGGGGGAGGGAAGAAAAGCATAAAAAAGATCTGAATAAAGATTCCTCCCCCTGCTCACCTCATCACTGGGTTTCTGCAACCGTTTGAATATTTGCAGAACATCAAGGGGTGTTGCAACGAGTGCTTGCAAGTAATATTTGTGGAATCTCAACCTCCCCGTAGTGATCTAACTGGGGGTGGGGGAAAATCAGAGCCCTTTATCTTTTCTTGTCAAGTAGGGAGGGGGAATGCATTTGAAAAATAAATAGCTGGTGGGGCCGCAGCAGGGAGTGTGACCTCTCCTCTGCAAAAAGCAGGCTGCCCCCGTTGCAACAGTTTTCTGGATGCTGCTCCTCAAAGTACCGTATTTTTCACTCTATAAGACGCACCCGACCATAAGATGCACCTACTGTTAGAGGGGGAGAACAAGAAAAAAAATATTCTCTTCCTCTCTGCGCAGCGCCCCTTCAGCGAAGTGGCAGGAGAAGCGCAGAGAGGGAAAGCTGGGCAGTGCCTCTCCAGTGAAGCAAAGCCAGGAGAGCAAGAGGGGTCGGTGCGCACCAGGGATAGCCGCTCGAAGCCTCCGGAGCGCAGTGGGAGCGCTCTCGCTGCGCTCCAGAGGCTTCGTGTTGCTTTTGCTGAAGCCATGGAGCCTGCATTCGCTCCATAAGACGCACACACATTTCCCCTTACTTTTTAGGAGGGGGAAAGTGTGTCTTATAGAGCGAAAAATACGGCAGCTTTCCTCTGCCCCCCCCCCACTTCCTCAAGATAAGGTTTGGGTTTTCTTTTTGTCTTAAGAAGAAAAGGTAACAGCTGGGAGATAGCCTTGGGTGCAAGTTAAAGGTGGGAGTCTGTACTCACACTGTTTTTTCACTCTGAGCAGGGTCCTCGCACAATCCAGGCCTCCCCCCACCCCCCAGTTGGCTTTCTCGCTCCATCCCAAGAAACGGGGGGAAAGTTCAGAAACAAAACAGGGAAATTCTGGCTGGGGAAAGCCATTCTAATCTACCATTAATCTTCCCAAATCTGCTTGGCTGTTCAGTTTGGACTCTACGCAAATAAATCTGCAAGGAGCTGTCAAGACATTGCCATCCTTGCTTGGGGCGCTGCCTCTGACGTGCCTCAGTTGGGGTTGATTTTTCTTCGCTGGCGGGGAGGGGGAGATGTGCTGGGACTTGCATGGGAACAGGAGCAGAGCCTGCCTTCTGGGTCAGGCCAAAGAGAGCCCACCTAGTCCAACACGCCGTTCTCAACCCGAAGCCTATGATGGGAATCCCAAAAGCTTGTGTGTGCTTTGGAAACCCAGGTTCTGAAGTCCCTGCCACCCAGTGACTGGGGACCAAACACAGCAAGAAAGTGGGTGGTGAATGATGGACTGGATTTTCATTTTGACATTTCCTTTTTTTTAAAGTGTGGAGTGGGCAGATTGGCATTGCGGCACATGGTGACGGCGGATAACTCTTTCCCATTGTGGTATTTTCCTGACACAACAACAATAGCAATAATTTTAGGGATGCAGTCTCTCAAATGCTAATGCTCTCCTCCTCTTCCTCCTCCTCAGAACCAGCCCCAGGGCATGAGCCCTAACAAAATGCAGGAGTCTCTGGCCTTGGGGAATGGTTTTCATTGGGGTGGTGAGACTGGGGGTGGCCTGGAGGTGATGTTAGGTAAAAAATCTCTGTGCCAGGTTGTTGCAAGAGAAAATGGGGGTTTTGTGCATGTGGGTATCTCACACTGTGAGTCCCTCTCCCATCTCTTTCTTGTCTCCCTCGCACACAGCGCCTGGTGTGTAGGAGGCAGGCTCCTGCTGTTCGGAGCCGCAGAGCTAGCGAGAGTCAAACCTGTTCCTTCTACTGCTCATGACAGCTTCCCGGCTGGAGGCAGAGGCGGCAGCGAGGCAGACAGCGGACCTGCCTCCTCTTTCCAGCTTTGCACGGCTGCGTCATAGCTAAGCTTCAGCAGGTACATCGGTCGACGTCTCCCGCTGCCCCTCGGCCTCCCCCTGTCTCACACATGGGGTGTAATAAACGAAAATCTGCCCTTATTCCCTTATGGGGGATAGAAGAGCCCTTATAGAGTCCTTTGTAGGTTCTCCATCGATTGGAGAAAATAACAGAGGCCAACCAGAGAATATTGAGAAGCAAAGCAGCTGGTAAGCCTGATCTTTATTGAACTGTTGCAACAGGGTGCCCCCCTCACACCCAGGAAAGGAAGAGGACCCAGAACCCCGGTGTGCCCGCCCTTATATAGACATTTTAAATTGCCCGCCTTGGAGTCCAAGACTACCCCCAGAAACATCATACCTACATCACAGACAGGGCGGTCTACAGCAGAAATCTGAGTGCATTGTTTACCTCCTGTCTGGCAGGTTACCTGTTAATGCTCACTTGATTGGATACCCTGGGGAGCCTGGCCAGTCTTTTGTAATGGTAAATACTTAGTTCCTGAGCCAGATCACAGGCTCACCCTATTCATACACAAACATACCCTTAAGACAAGATTTGTGAAGGAAAAGACAATGGGGAGTCTTTTCCATTTTCCTTTGACTTTGCAGAGAAAACATTTGGTCAATTTGGGAGCCAAAATGGCTCCAGGACTGCCCTCAGACATGTGGCCCATATATGTATGTACGTGTATGCCTGGCAAATCTATGAACATTTATTTTATATATAAAAGGCTTGCACAGCTGTTTGTTGCAGCAGCCCTGGCTCCAAGCTCCCCAGGCGAATGTCGCCTCTGGGGCTGGCCGTGGGTGCTGGTTGCCAGGAGCAGAGGCGGCTCAGAGACCAGGGGTGGCCGTAGCGGCTGCCTGGAGGACTCCCAAGGAGAGGGAAGAAGAGAGGAGGCTGAGGGAACACTCCGCAAGGGAGGGTGTTCGAAAAAGGGTGAGAGGCTGCCAGCTCTGCAGTCAAGGGGGGACCTAACTGGGCTCCTGAGCCCCACAGGGGAGCCGCAGAAAAAATGTAGTTGGTCAAGAGAGCCGTGGACTCTGAAAGGTTGAAAACCTCTGTTTTAGAGATTTGAAAAGGCCTATCATATCTCCATCAGTCTCCTCTTCTCCAGGCTAAACATACCCAGTTCACCAGGCCCTGGAGATTTGAATTCCTTTAAAGTACAGTGGTACTTTGGGTTACATACGCTTCAGGTTACAGACTCTGCTAACCCAGAAATAGTACCTAAGGTTAAGAACTTTGCTTCAGGATGAGAACAGAAATCGTGCGGCAGCAGCGGGAGGCCCCATTAGCTCAAGTAGTGCTTCAGGTTAAGAACAGTTTCAGGTTAAGAACGGACCTCCGGAACAAATTAAGTACTTAACCTGAGGTACCACTGTATCTAGGTAATCCCTTATGTCAGGGGACTGCAATTGGAACAGGGAAGGGAAGCAGAGGGGCAGTTGGGTTACAAGGAACCTCCGAAAATCTTGTGAAGCAGTTCCTCTTCCTGAGGTGAAGAAAGCCACACCTCCAGTGGGGAAGAAGGGAAGGGACCAGAGGATGCTGCTTGGCCAAGCCTCTTCCGTCGCCCACCAGAGGGACCAGAGGATGCTGCTTGGCCAAGCCTCTTCCGTCGCCCACCTTGTGCAGTGGTGTAAAACGCAAAGACGGAAGGAAAAAGCTGGGGGTGACTAAGCTTATATTGGGGGAGGACCCAGAAATGACCACTCCCGGATTCTGCTAGCGACTGAGGCAGACATGAACTTGTGGTTCTGCACTGTAGTTAGTTTTGCATCAAAATAAAACCTGTAAAAGACAGGTCGGAGTCCTGACTGGTTACTCACGAGCAACCACCATTGCCATCTGACACCTTACTGCCTCTTTTCCTATCTGGGCTGCAGCTCCCTCCTTACATCATTTATTCTGTTATCACCAGTTTGGGCATCACTTTCCTTTTGGATGAAGACAGAGGCAAAGCAGGTGTTGAGCAGTTCCACCTTTTCTCTGTCACCCAACAGCGTTTCTCCGTCTTCTCCACGCAGAGAACCTACCACTTGCTTGTTCTTCCTTTTACTTTGGACATAGCCAAAGAAACCTCTTGTATTATTTTTAACCTCTCTTGCAAGCCTGAGCTCATTCTGAGCTTCAGCCGGCCTGACTTTCCTCATGCAACTATTTGTGTCTACTCCTTCTTTGAGATTTCCCCTTTCTTATACATGTCCTTCTGACATCTCGGCCCATCTGTAAGCTCCTTATGCAGCTGCACCAGTTTCCTTAGATGCCTCTCCCTTTTTCTTCCATCCAGTCCAACCCCCTGCAATGCAGGAGTTGCAGCTAGAGAATCCTAAAGACTTCCTCCATTCTTAAAAATGGAAGAGCTGGCGGAGAGGAACTGTTAGCAGCCCGATACTTGGAGAAATCCCCAGGGCGGGTGGGTGAGGAGAGGGGGGGGAGAAGGTTGCCCTTCCTGTCACTGTCTCGTCAAGCAAGGCAAACTTCAGGTGGCGAATCTCATTAAAATTCATCCCGCACAGATGGAACCACTTAGGAAACCCAAACATCTTAATGCAAGCCTGTGAGATTCTCCACCTCCAGCCTCCCATTTCGCTCTGCGGGGGCCACTTCTGCTTCCAGTCGGAATTCAGATCGCCATCTGAGCCGGGCTTAGAAACCTCCGAGGAAGGAGAAGCCCTCCAGCTTTGCAAGGTTGTCCGTTCCCCTGTCAATCAGAACTTGCCCTCGGAGCTAACAATTTAGCCTTTTGCTCTCCAGAGGCTTTTTAATTCCGCAAAGCCAAGTGCTGGTGTTCCTTTGTATTTTGGCACTTTGGATGCATTGCAGGGTGTTAGACATGGCGACCCTTTGGTTCCCTTCCAGCTCTAACATTCTACGCATCTTTTGCTTCCTCCACCCCTTCTTCTCTTCCGCTGGTGTTCTGCTGGGGACACCTTTTTTGTTTGAGCACAGCAGTCTTACCGGCACTAGCAGTTGCCAGTGTCGGATTTACATGCAGTTACTTGTTACGTTTGCTTCAGGTTAAATCTTTTCAGGTTGCGTCCCACGGCGACCCGGAAGTACCGGAAAGGGTTACTTCTGGTTTGTTTGTTTTTCAATTTTTTCAATTGATTTTCCAATATTATAACAAATATAACAACAAACAAACAAAAATTACAATATAAAAAAAGAAACAAAGAAACATTAATCTTAACTGTTATAATCCCACTTTTGTTATCATTGATAGGTGACTACCTCAAATCCCCCTGGCTGAGTTTCCATATAGCTCATTATAGCAGTTTTCCAACACTATTTTCATATAAAATTTACTTCTTCAATTAACTTCTTTCTTTCTTTTCATTTTGACTTCTATCCATGATATTATACAATTTCACATATTTAAATCCTAGGCCAATCTGTTACTCACAAGTATTTCTATTTAAGTTATCTTAGCATATTTAAGTAAATAATCTTTGAAGTTCTTCCATTCTTCCTGGTGCTTCTCCTCCTTCTGGTCGCGCATTCTTCCAGTCAGGTCGGCTAGCTCCAAAAAGTCCATCATCTTCATCTGCCATTCCTCCACTGTTGGTACTTCTTATAGTTTCCAATTTTTGGCCAGCAAAATTCTAGCTGCAGTTGTGGCATACAAAAACAACCTGACATCTTTCTTGGGCAATTCCAAACCTACTATTCCAAGTAGAAAGGCTTCTGGTTTCTTGATAAATGTATATTTCAACATTTTTTTCAATTCATTATAAATCTTTCCCCAGAAGTCTTGGAAAGGGTTACTTCTGGGTTTTGCGATTCGCGCATGCACAGACGCTCAAAATGACGTCACGCACATGCGCAGAAGTGGCGAATCGCGACCCACTCAGACGCGGGTTGTGTTCTGCTCATGTTGCGAAGGGGGCTCCGGAACGGATCCCGTTTTCAACCAGAGGTACCACTGTTATAAGCTAAACAAGCTATAGCTTAGGGCCCCACTCTCTTGGGGGGCCCAAAAAAAAATTATAGGAGAAAATAAAACTGGATGTACATTTCCAAAATATAAGATAAAAAACGAGTAAAATAAAACCTACATACAGCAACGGTGTTTTGTGTTGTGTAGGCTCCTATTTGTTACGTGCAAATGGCTTTAGATACCTATTAGGTCCATAAATTACCATATACAGTGGTACCTCGCAAGACGAATGCCTCGCAAGACGAAAAACTCGCAAGACGAAAGAGTTTTTCGTTTTTTGAGTCGCTTCGCAAGACGAATTTCCCTATGGGCTTGCTTCGCAAGACGAAAACGTCTTGCGAGTTCTTGCAAGTTTGTTTCCTTTTTCTTTAAGCCGCTAAGTACCGTTAATAGCCGTTAATAGCCGTGCTTCGCAAGACGAAAAATCCGCAAGACGAAGAAACTCGCAGAACGAATTAATTTCGTCTTGCGAGGCACCACTGTAGCATATATTCAACACAAAAAAAAGTGAGATCAATAAAACATTCATTCTTTTACTGAAAAGATTCCCTTTATATTTCCTGGGATGGTGATCGATTTTTGTTAAGAAAAGAAAAGAGCATTTTGCTTGTTTTTCATCCAAACATAATATCTGGTTGCCGCGCTCTGGGCAGAATTCCCTGGAATGTTTTCCTGCGCATGCTGAGCTGAAAGGAATTGGTGCTGTGCAACAGCACAGTTGAGAGCGCCCTTGTGCAGCTCCCCTCCTTTGCAGTGTGGTTTGCCCAGAAAAACATCCCCATGGACTGTGCTGCTCCACTTTCTTTGGTAGCCAAATTATGGCAGGCGAAGAGGACACCCATTTTATGTTGGAGAAGAATCCGCGATGGCTGCAGTCACCTGTCACAAAAGGCGACATTTGATTCAGGTTCCTAGTCTTTTCTCGCAGGATGGTCTCACCTGTCATGCCACAAAATGTGTGAGCGCTTTTTAGCCAGGCTGCCTTTGGCCCGTGATGTAAAAAATCATAATAAAAAAAATTAAACCCTGCAAAAAGAGAGGTGGAAGGAAAGGAAATGGTTTTTAATAAGATTTGGCTTTCTATTGGCGCAAGTAGTTATTTTTGGAACGCGAGTCTCTCTTGAAAAGATGGAAGATGTGTCTGAGTGCCACTCTAAATTTTTGTCAGTTCTGACTTGAGTGAAATTGACATGCGAGGGTCACCCATCAAACTGACATTCACACGGCACTGGAGGCAGGGGTGCGAAATCAGGGCCTGTTCGCGCTGAGCAACAGCGCCTCCTCCTGGCTGCCATGGCAATCTTTCCTCCAGGCTGGAAGGGGCAGCGTTCTGCACGGCTATAAATGGATCTATGCCCAGTGCTCAGAAGGCTTTGAAATCCAGGACAACCACTTGCGTTGCAGATTATTTCTTCAAGCGTTTTATTCCACCTTTTCAAGCACATATTGTCCAAGGCCATTTGCAACAATCAAAACCACTCAAACGCCCGCCCTTGCACGTGAAAGTCAGCCCCTTTGGACAAAGTGGAAGTTACATTGGAGTCCCTACACATAGGAGTGCACCGTGAAGTATCGAGAATTATTCTAGCAAATAAAACAGCAGCAAATGGTGATCTCTGTTTCCAAGTAAGGTAGTACAGTGGATGCTCGGGTTGCGAACGTGATCTGTGCAGGAGGCACGTTCACAACCCGCAGCGGCACGCCTGCGTGGGTTGTGATTTGGTGCTTCTGAGCATGTGCAAAGCGCGATTTGGTGCTCCTGCGCGACCACCGAAACCTGGAAGTAACCCGTTCCGGCACTTCCTGGTTTCGGCGGTCCATAACCCGAAAAAACGCAACCTGAAGCGTCTGTAACCCGAGGTATGAGTGTAATCTTATTCCTCACCCTCACCTGAAATGAATGCTAAATATATAACTGTATAACTTCATTTGACTTGCCACCCTGCTTCTTCTCGGGGCATGAAGACATCCATTTTTGCTTATGTTAACTCTGTAAAGCCCCATGTATAGGGGTGCTGCTACGAAAGGTAAAAGGACCCCTGGACCTATTTATCTACTTGCACTGGTGTGCTTTCAAACTGCTAGGTTGGCAGGAGCTGGGACCATAGCTGTCAACTTTCAGATTTGAAAATAAGGGATCAGCAGCCTCACCTGTCCTGGGGACAGTCTACGGGATATCCAACAATCCAGGATAGCAGCGGGAAGCAGCAGGAAACGGCGCTGGAATAAGGGAATTTCCCACAAAAAAAAGGAAAGGTTGACAGCTATGGCTGGGACCGAGCAACAGGAGCTCACCCCGTTGCAGGGATTCGAACCGCCCACCTTCTGATCAGCAAGCCCAAGAGGCTCAGTGGTTTAGACCACAGCGCCACCCGTGTCCTTTGGGGTGCTGCTATATAAATAAGACAACCGTCATTATTTCACCAGTCGCACACATGAACTAGACAACCAGCTCCGAAGTTGGGTGCAGTTTTGGAGTGCATTGAAATTGAACACACCTCTGGAAGGCTGGCTTTGCCCATATGAGTCAACTGGACTGGGAGGCTGGACTAGATGGGCCATTGATCCGATCCAACAGGCTCTTCTTATAAGAGTTTTTCTGGCTGCCTGTGAACCGGCCAAGTCTTGATGGGGTAAAGGAGGGCCTGGTTGCTGGTGTGTTGATGTCACAGGTTCTGGTCTCCTATCTGCCTCCCCATCCTCGCTGTTCCCTGCGTGCAAGAGATGCGGCCGCAGCTTATGCCTGACGGATGCAGATAGAGAAAGTTGTTCTTGCTTAAGCTGCCAAGATGGTCAGACTCTTCCTCTCTCGGCGACGCTGCTGCCGCCCATTCACTTTATCTCCCGGGGCTTTTGGTGTGTAATTAAGCCCGGACCCCCCGAACGCCCGCTAAGCTGCCGATATCCCAACCTAATCCTCTGTAGCTCAGTCTCCTGTGACATTTGCTAGCCGAAAAGCGGCTTAAGTTTTTAGCACGCTTCCTGTTCTGCTCAGTCTCAGCCTTGCAACGGGGATGTGGCAGGAAGGCGAGATCTTTCTGTTGCCTTTGATTTCATTTTTCTGTTTATGGAAGATGACAGCAAGGCCGCGCTGAAACTTTGACTTTGTTTAGTACCAGAAACTGAAGTTCCAGATTCCTTTTTGAAAGACACTTTGGAGAAGGTTCACTGGCATGTCTATCAAATCAACTTCCATTTTCTGCATTTCTGGGTCTGTCTGAAAAACTACAATCCCCATCAGGCTCTGCTTGGCTTTCCTCAAAGTCTGTTTAATCACGTTCCTTTTCAGTCGCCAACTCTGCCTCTGCTATAACTACCACCAGCTCCCTTCACTTATATCTCTGCCTCTACAAAAGGTGACCTGCAAGGTCAGTCTCATTGCAGGGGGTTGGACTAGATGACCCTCGGGGTCCCTTCCAGCTTGACAAATCTATGGTTCTATGATCATTTCCATTAAAAAAAATCATATCAAAGAAGTGAGAGAAGAAGCAGAAGTTCAGTTGCACCCTGTTTTTTACTGCATGGGGTTCCACCCATAGCAGGGAAGGGAAATCAGAAATCTTGATCTCCCGTTGGGCTTTTCCAAAGCTAATGGATATGCAGACGTCTGTCACCCCACTGGCCCTTGAAGCAAACAACGCCAATATTTCGGCTTCTTCTGCCATCCTGAGAATAGAGTTCTGGACAAATCCAGTCCACCCACAGTTAACTGGTATTTGTAGACATAATTTGAGCTGCCTCTGGGCTGGCAGCCTCAGCCAGGCAGATAAAAGCCCAGCTTCCTATCAGATAAATCTGATCCCTTGCTGACTCTGGAATAAAAAGCAAACCTGGCAAATGGTTGGGGGTTTTTTTGTTTTTTTTGTAATCCAGAGGCAGATGATGTGGTATCTGTTGGCTTTTTCCTTGGGTATTAAGAATGTGACAATTTAATTGCAGGCTATCCCCTCAAGAAGGGGGCGCAAATCAATAGGTGTCAGGCAAGGCGCTCGTTTTCAGATAAAATCTATTTGTAAATTACAGTCATTTGTCTCCTTGCAGAGTCAAAAGGAGTTAATTGCAAATGGTGTGAGAACGGAGCTCCAGAACGGATTCTCCGCCTCACTTCATCCATCCTGAGCCTCTTTCGGGATGCTGGATGGGCACCAAGAAGCGCCAAACTTTATAGCCACACCCTCCTGGCACGGGGCAGAATCCGGAGCAATAAATCACTTTTCTTTGCATGCACGTGACATCTCAGGGAGGCTGAGAGTTCGATTCTGGCTGGGCCAACGGATCCACTCCCAGCCTCGTCCGCAAACCAGCCATAGTGAAATGTGGGACGGATACGGACAGTGAGTGTTTTGTCTTGGGGAATAGGGACCATGGAAGGGGGAATGGCTCAAGACGCAGGGGGTTCCTTATTTCCCCATTTCCTTTATTAAATTTATACCCCGCGCTTCACCCAAGGAGCACAGGACAGTTTTCAGTATCATGTACAACAACATCATACACCTTGAGACGTGGGTGACGCTGTGGATTTAGGGAATGCGAGTGGCACTGTGGTCTAAACCACTAATCCTCTTGGACTTGCCAATCAGAAGGTCAATGGTTTGAATCGCTGTGACAGGGTGAGCTCCCGTTGCTCTGTCCCAGCTCCTGCCAACCTAGCAGTTCGAAAGCACACCAGTGCAAGTAGCTAAATAGGTACCACTGTGGCGGAGTCCTGCTGGCCACATGACCCAGAAAGCTGTCTGTGGACAAATGCCACAGGCTCCCTCGACCTGAAGCAAGATGAGCATTGCAGCCCCATAGTCGCCTTTGACTGGACTTAACCATCCAGGGGTCCTTTACCTTTACCTTTTTACACCTTGAGAACCAGGTCTGGTGCTAGATGTTTATCCAATACAGTTGTACCTTGGATCCTGAACACCTTGCGAGTCGAACGTTTTGGCTCCCAAACGCTGCAAACCTGGAAGTGAGTGTTCCGGTGTATGAACCTTCTTTGGAACCCAAACGTCTGACGCAGCTTCCGATTGGCTGCAGGAGCTCGAAAGCCACTCCTTGGTTTCCAAATGTTTTGGAAGTCGAACGAACTTCCAGAATGGAAGGAACCACTGTATTTCTATCCTGTATCTTCCCAATCCATGGAGCGAATAAGTGATTCCTAGAAAAAGCTGCAGAACCCCTTGCAGAACCTCCTTTCACTGCTTTCTGCTCATATCCCTATCTCTGCAAATTACCACTGATCACCATCAACCCTGGATCGCATCTCTGAATATAGTTGCTGCCCTTATCTGAGAGATGTAGTCAGTTTCAAAGCAGAGTGACTGGCAAAGCCATCTGGTAACGTTAAACTTGTAAGTCTCCTCCAGTGTTGCAATGCAGACTGTGGACATCCTGGATCCAGCACACTGGGGAAACAAAGGCAAATGTCCCTGCCCACCTCAGAAATCACAACTTGGCAAAAAGCTTGGGGAAAGGCTGTCGCTTGGTGGAAGAGAATCTGCTTTGCATTGCAGAAGGTCCCAGGTTGCAGCATCTGGGACTTTTTAGTTTAGAGAAAAGGCGAGGAAGATGCAACAGAATAGTAATTTATAGAATTAGGCAAGGCATGGAGGAAGCAGATATAGAAAATCTTTTATCCCTCTCACACAGAGGGACAATCAGCCTCTGAATCCCAGCTTCTGGAAACTGCAGGAGAGGAGAGGGCTCTTGTGTTCAAATCCTGGTTTGTGGGCTTCCGGTTGGGGACTCTGGCTGGACCCTGTGAGAGCAGATTGCTGGCGAATCTTATCTTCTTACGCTATCTGGGGTGCTACCCTCCTTGTGAAACACTCTCACCAGAGGGGTTTTCCTGAAAAGTTTTTGTTCCAGTTTTAATATTTGCCTGAACTTTTATTTTTATAAAGAACCAGGAATCATGATGGCTTTCCCCCTGTATTTTGCTTTACTTTGAAACTTTCCTTTCCTTTCCCCATGTCTTGTTGCATGCCTTGCACAAAAGTCATAGATGCGAGTTCATCCATCTTTGAAATGAGACCAAGTAACTGTATGTCTGTTTCTAAGGGACATGATTTGGAGGAAAGCTTACCTGATTGCTTGTTTTGACTTTGGTGGGACTTCAGGATTGGGCCACCAATCTCCCCTGTGGGACTTAGAGGGCACCCACCAAGACCCCTTTCAGGCAGCCCCCCCCCAGGCCCCCTTCCCCCCCCCCCCCCCCCGGCTTCCAAACGGTTGCGAGGAGAAACCCTCCAGCAGGTGACAGAAGATGCTTGCATGCTTTTGGAGATGGCTCAATTGCCTTTCCCTCCCGGCTGCTCCAAACCGAGTTCGTTTAGCAATCAGAAAATAATGTCCGAAAGAACTGTGCCGTCACGTCTGCCCTGGGAGTGACTTTGACCTGGCTGTCCCAGACAGTGCGGAGGGAACATTGCATTTATACAGAAATGCGCGCAGGCAAGGACAAGCAAATTCCACCATCGCCGCCTGCAAAAAAAAAAATTCATGTAGGAAAATGGCAGGTTTTGAGGACTCAGAGAAATCCCCCCCCCTTTGCTCCCTCTGGGAGATCAGCCTTTGCCAAGGCTGCAGTACTTGGGACACCTTGAGCCAATCCAACTATGCCTGGGAGCTACCTGGCAACACCCCTGGTGGGTGTCCTGTCCCCCCCCACCCCGACCAGTAAAGCCAGCAGGCCTTCCTAGTTCCTGGTGGTGCCTCGTGCAGGGCTTCTGGGCTCTGTTTTGGGTTTGGCCAGCCCTGGGTTGTAGAGACCATGCAGTCTATAGTTTTGAGTCCAGCATGGCTGGAGAGAAGGCGTGGCCCCAGAAATCGGCTCCTAAGGGCTAATGGTGGATGATAACTCAAGCTAGTGAGCCAAGTTGGAGGCAGTGTGGTGTAATGGTCAGGGCAGACATGTCCAAAATTGGGGGGGGGGGAGCTCCACAACTTTGGCTTAATAACAACTTCAATCCTAAAAAAATCTCCACAAATCTGGGGTAAAATTGTTTAAAAAAAAAAAAAAGCTCAGAAACTTTGTGGTAAAATCGTAAAAAAAGCTGAAGAATTCAATCCCAAACTCAGTAAGTTTGGTCGGCCCTCACGCATGTTCACTTCATCAAATCTGGCCCTCTTTGAAAAAAGTTTGGTTAGGGTGTCTGGCTGAGAGGCAGTGACTGGCTCCTTAGGTTACACCCCTGAGAGGGGATTCGAACCCTTGTCTCTCCCAAGTCCTAGTCTTTGTTCAATTCCCACAATTGCCTTGGGCAGTAGGTTAGGCTGAGAGACAAGGACTGGCCCAAGGCCATCCATTGAGCTTCATGACCAAGCTGAGATCTGAACTCTGGCCTCCCAGGTCCTGGCCCAACACTCTAACCATTGCACCACACTGCTTCTTGCCACGCTTCCACCCCTCCGAACCATTCCTTCTCTTTCTCTCTCTCTCTCCCATACACACGGAGCCTGCGCTTGCCTTTCCCTCAGTCTCTGTGCCTGCGTCTCCCCCTCCGCCGGCTTGGGCTCAGAGAAGCCACAGGAGACCCGCGCAAGTACACACATGACGGCATTCACGCCTCGCACGTTGTTGCACGTGCTGATCTAATGCGCTGAGCCTCTCTCCGGGCCCAGAGGAGCTGTCGAGAGGGAGCGCTGGGCGCCGAGCGCTGCCAAAAATCCTCTGGAATCCTCTCCCTTGCGTGGTCTCCTCGCAGGTCAGCATCAGAGTTCAGGCCGGCAGGTGCTGGGACGACGCTCCCACCCTCCTCTCCGTTCCCAGACCAGAGGTCACTTCCCTCCTGTCACATTTGGTTTCCATGCAGCCTTAGACTTAGGAATGGCGATGTGGGAGAAGGGAGGGGAGGCAAGCAACTGCCCTCAGCCCCGGGCTGGATGCTTTCCTCGGCTGAGACTGGATGCTTTCCCTCTCAAAAGTCGGGTGTCAATAAGAACCGAAAACCAGCCTGCTCCATCAGACCAGTGGCCCATCGAGTCCAGCATCCTCTTCTCACAGGAGCCAACCCACGATGGGAAACCAAGGAGCAGGATCTGAGCGCAAGAACCCTCCCTCCGCCAGTGGTTTCCAGCAACTGGGTGTCAGGAGTGTGTGCAGGAGCCAGGCCCTGGGACCAGTAGGTCTTTGCAGGACTGGGACCTTCCTAAGTTTGTTCTGGAGAGGCAAGGTGCAGCCGCACAGGTGAGGCCGATTGGTAACTCACAGCACCCGGTGGCAAGAGCCGGGAAGGGATATAAGGTCAGAATTTCCCTTCGGCTCTTTGCCACAGCAACTTGTTTCCTGCCTTGCTGCGTTTGGCTTCTTGCTTCCTGATCCTTGGACCTCGGTTCTTTGACTTCTTGCTTCTCGACCCTTGAACCCTTGACTTCATGACTCCTTTCTCCTCGGACCCTCAACTTCGTGACTCCTTACTACTTGACCCTCAGACCCTTGACGTCGTGACTCCTTGCTCCTCAACCCTTGGATCCTTGACTTTGT
Source organism: Podarcis siculus (assembly GCA_034642415.1). Taxonomy (NCBI): domain Eukaryota; kingdom Metazoa; phylum Chordata; class Lepidosauria; order Squamata; family Lacertidae; genus Podarcis; species Podarcis siculus. Next base: position 1,701,126 of record JAXCMG010000039.1, on the reverse strand, counting down.
GACTCCTTGCTTCCCGAACCTCGGACCCTTGACTTCGTGACTCCTTGCTTCTTGACCCTCGGAGCCTTGACTTCGTGACTCCCTGCTTCCTGACCCTCGGACCCCTGGCTTCTGGACTCCTGTTCCTGCTCCCACCCGCCATCTTGCCCCTGGTCCCGACATCCTCAGCCGGGACTTCAATCGCCAATAGACCGGACCGTGACACTGGGATTTGGAAGACGGAAGAGGAAACAAAGAGGGCTCTTGAGGGCTCCTAGCCAGGATGGCTCTACTCTGCCTCCACAGTCAGAGGCAGTGATGCTTTTGAAGCCCAGTCGCCGGAAATCACATGAGGGGAGAGTTGCCCTTGTGCTCCTTAGTTTCCCACGGGTATCTGTTCGGCCACCATGTGAACAGGAGGCTGGACCAGAGGGGCCATTGGCCTGATCCAACAGCTGTTTCTTATGTTTATGTGCAGTAGAACTTCTGTACATGCAATGAAGCTGCATGTTGGAGGAACTGGAACAGAGAAAAGGAGGTACTTCTTTACGCAGCGCATAGTTCAACTGTGGAACTCACTGCTACAGGACTGCCTCTCCTGGTATGCCCCGTGGAGGACCTTAAGGTCCACAAATGACAACATTTTGGAGGTCCCAAGTCACAAGGTGGTTAGATTGGTCTCAGCTAGGGCCAGGGCCTTTTCAGTACTGGCCCCAACTTGGTGGAACGCTCTGTCACAAGAGACTAGGGCCCTGCGGGACTTGACATCTTTCCGCAGGGCCTGCAAGACAGAGCTGTTCCGCCTGGCCTTTGGTTTGGACTCAGTCTGACCCTTATGTTTTGATCTATGGGCTACTTTTAAAATGAGGCTGCATTTTAAATTGCATTTTAATCTGTATTTTAAATTGTTTCCCCCCCCCCATTGTTTTTACTGTGATTTTTTTGGTGTTAGCCGCCCTGAGCCCAGCTCTGGGCAGGGTATAAATAAAATTATTATTATTATTATTGCTGCAGGAAACAGTGGTGGCCACCAACGTTGGTGTTTTTAAGAAAGAATCACACAAACTATTTGAGATAGGACTGTTGGCAGCTCCTAGTTCAGAGGCAGAAATACACCCAAATGCCCGTTGCTGGAAAATGCAGGCAGGGAGAGGGCTATTGTTCTCGGATCCTGGACATCAAGTTGTCCACTGAGAACAGGGTGCAGGACTAGATGGGCTCCTGGCCTGATCCAGAATGCTCTCCTGAATGTCCTCGTGTCCCCAGCCCCTGTTTGCACTCTGTTGAGCAATCACTTGGACGCTCTGCTTGTTGTTGTTCAGATCTGAGCTTTGGCAAGGGAGCTGTGCTGCTCTCCTGGGGAGCATGCTTTGGCCTACGGGTCCCAAGCGCAACCTTGGACGATGCACGTCACCCCGGGAAAGGCCAGAGCGTGTGTATTTGTGTGTGCAGGGGGTCCTTTTTGGTTCTGCAAGGGGAAGGTTTGCCCAAGGCAGGAACACGCTCCTCTCTGAGTCCGGTTCCCTGTTCCATCTCCTTGCCTGTTCTTCTGAGCTCAGTTTGCCCTCTCGCTGGGCGCTATGAAAAGTGGACCCAGGTTAATGCCTGGCTCTAGCTAAGTTGTATCAGTTGGAAGAGGAGCAGATTCCCTGCAGGGTTTGCGTGGGTAGACTTGTCAGCTGCCACATCAGACTCCACTTCCTGACGATTTCAGGTACCCTAGAAAGACCTCGGTGGAACGCTGGACTCAGACCGCCCATCGTCTTGGCAAGTCAACCTCTGGTCTGTATCTCCATCTTAGCGGCTCTCCCTCTCGCCATCACAGAGCCAAGCTTGGTCCCGCCACCCTCGCAGGCTGGCTGGGTGGGGACACAGGAGAGGGTCTTCTTGGTGGTGGCTGCTCCCAGGCAACTTTGGAACTCCCTGCCTAGGGAAGCCAAACCGGCTCCCTCCTTGTTGTCCAACTTTCTTGTTCCAATGGGCTTCTGAGAACTAACTGCTGTGATGATTTATTTGGGTGAATTCTTCTTCCTTGGAGGTTTTTAAGCAGAGGTTGAATGGGAATCTGTCAGCTGAGATTCCTGCATTGCAGGTGGCTGGACTAGATGACCCCTGGGAATCCCTTCCAGCTCTTAATATTCTATGAATTTTCTTTCTTTCTTTCTCTCTCTCTCTCTCTCTCTCTCTCTCTCTCTTTCTCTCTCTCTCTCTCATATTCCATTCATGTTTATTTATTGCTCCTCCCCCCTATGTTTTAAGCTGTTTCTATTTTATCCGCAAGTCTCCTTGAGTCCCTGATGGAGAAAAGTGCAGGATATAAATAAATATAATAACAATGCTCCCAGTATAACTCGGAGGTAGTGGGCACAGCAGGTGGATCCGAGGGAAGCCAGGGAGAAAATCAGAAACGGCTATGGGGGAACATCTGCTCCCATCTCATTTGAACTTGGGTCTCTCTCTCTCTCTCTCTCTGTTTTAAGCCACCATATTTGGTGAACTCTTTTTAATATATATTTGCATGATTTCCGAGAACTTTACGAGCAAAACCAAGGAAGAATTCTACTTCTGTTTGAATGTTTATAATAGAAATTCGTATCCTTTCGCATGACCCAAAAGGATGAAGAGAAACTGTTTAAATCCAAGCTCCGTACAGTGGTACCTCTAGATACGAACGGGATCCATTCCGGAGCCCCGTTCACATCTAGAAGCAAATGTAACTAACGACGGCACATCTGCATATGCACCGTTTTTCGCCGCTTCTGTGCATACGTGTGACGTCATTTTGAGTGTCTGCGCAAGCGGTGAAACCCGGAAGTAATGCGCTCTGTTGAATGCGCTTCGGGTTGAGCGCGTTTGAGTTGTGCTCCACGGCAACCCGGAAGTAACAGACCTTCTCCACCTCGGAAATGCAACTTCCCCATTTCAAATCCCATTTCTGCGTCTTCCTTCTCTTCTTGTCATTTTTTTCCTTTCCACGACTGCCAGCCACTTCAGAGGCTCTCTCCCCCCCCTATTCTTTCCTGGGTCTCCTTCTTTCTTCACCGTTGCTTTCCCAACAAGAGACCTTTCTCCTGAGCGCTGCAAATAACTGATGCTGCCACACAAAGGGACCTTCCATGTTGACAGGAGGGTGAAAGCCGTCCGTGGCAGAGAGGGCCGAAAGGGTCACCAGTCAAGCGACTCAGGAGTCTCAGCCTCCCTTCTTGAAAAAAAGAGTTGTTGGTTTTTTTAATCCTGTTGGCTGGAAGCTTCCTGATACTTCTTTATGGCAGCATCTACAAATGTAGGATCATCTCCGCTACTCTCTGTCTGGTGTCCTTTCAACAGTGGTCAAGCTAGATGTCTCCAGGTGGTTCATGAGGAGGGTGTGGAAATGGCATCTTCCTTTCAGCATCTGCTTTTCAGGGATAAACTGCCCCTGAACACAGGTTCCATTTACAGTCGTACCTTGATTCTCAAACTTAATCCATTCTGGGAGTCCATTCGACTCCCAAAACTGTTCAAAAACCAAGGCGCAGCTTCCGATTGGCTGCAGGAGCTTCCTGCAGTCAAGCGGAAGCTGCGTCAGATGTTCAGCTTCCAAAAAGCGTTCACAAACCAGAACACTTACTTCCAGGTCTGTGGTGTTAGGGAGCCAAAACGTATGAGTACCAAGGTGTTCGAGAACCAAGGTACGACTGTACTATCCTCAGGGGTCCATAAATACTGGTTGGTCTCGCTAGCGAGTCAACATTTTATGGTTTCCACCATGTCTGACTCTTCCTGCAGACGCAGGAGAGGCTTGTGTATACTATGTTAAGTATAATTGGTTTAATTTACACTGAAATGAAAGTGCCTGTGTATTAATGGTGGCTTAAAAATATTTGTTGCTAACATTGGGGTTTGTCCACAGTAGTTTTCTAAGTGGACTTTGAGTTCTTGCTGAGTTGATAATTAGCTAATTGTTGTTTCCTGCTAGCTAATACATGAGTGTGTAACCTTAGATCAGGTGATGGAGGTACTGAATTGCAAATTGCCATTGGTTCCTTGTTCTCTCTCCAACTCTGGAGTGAGGATGTAAATGAAGCTCTCCAGGTAAACAGGGCTGTGGGGGGAGAGAGACCTGTGCTTCTGGGTCTGTTTGAATTATTTCAGATTTCCTAAGATGCGGAGCCTATTTTGGACATCACAAGATATTCTATGGGTTAGGGTTCTTTGATGTGCATTTGATGCTTTCATTCTGTTGTGAAGAATGTTCTGCAGGTAAAACATTGAATAGTATTTCTATGGGCCTAGACAATATTTTCTTCCAAAAGGAGTCAGTTCTTATGCTTCCAGGCACTTTAGACTGTGCAATATTAATACCTGCCATATCCTATAGCAGACTTCCTCAATCTCGCCCCTCCAGATGTTTTTGGCCTACAATTCCCATGATCCCTAGCTAGCAGGACCCAGTTGTCAGGGATGCCTACCCCGTCGCAGGGATTCGAACCGCCGACCTTCAGATCGGCAAGCCCTAGGCTCTGTGGTTTAAGTAAGGTAAAGGTAAAGGTAAAGGTACCCCTGCCCATACGGGCCAGTCTTGACAGACTCTGGGGTTGGTGCGCCCATCTCACTCTATAGGCCGGGGGCCAGCGCTGTCCGGAGACACTTCCGGGTCACGTGGCCAGCGTGACATCGCTGCTCTGGCGAGCCAGAGCCGCACACGGAAACGCCGTTTACCTTCCCGCTAGAAAGCGGTCCCTATTTATCTACTTGCACCTGGGGGTGCTTTCGAACTGCTAGGTTGGCAGGCGCTGGGACCGAGCAACGGGAGCGCACCCCGCCGTGGGGATTCGAACCGCCGACCTTTCGGCGGTTTAGACTAGGTTTAGATTAGGATATGGCACTTTAGACTGTGCAATATTAATACCTGCCATATCCTATAGCAGACTTCCTCAACCTCGCCCCTCCAGATGTTTTTGGCCTACAATTCCCATGATCCCTAGCTAGCAGGACCCAGTTGTCAGGGATGCTCACCCCGTCGCAGGGATTCGAACCACCGACCTTCAGATCGGCAAGCCCTAGGCTCTGTGGTTTAAGTAGAAGTCGGCAAATGCTTCCTCTTTTTGCTCTTAAGTTCTTGCGTTGTAAAATTTCTGTTTTCCTTTCAAAGCCATCAAAGCAAGTGGCCTTTGCTGCATCTACACAGTGGGACAGAATTGTGCGGTTTGTGGTTCTTGCATGTTCCAACAGCCGACTCCAGGCAGAAGCTTTTGTTTGTGGCTAAGCGAAGATTTGGATTTCTCCTTCCTAAACCCCATAGAAAAGAGACATTTGGCCACTTTCTCCCATGAATGGAGCACTTTTTCGCTTGCAGAAGGGTCTGCATGGATCTGGGCTGAGCGGGTTCCAGCTGGGCTCCTTCCTCCCTTGGGAGTCATTTTGATCGCCATAAAAATGGGAGACATGGATGTACTGTGGTATTAATTGCCCCTTCTTTCGTTCTTTTTTTAATACCAGGATAGGATTGTCTAATAGGCCTTGGCAAAGCCATTTGTTATGTTAATGGGAATCATTTGGGGAGAGATCTGCTGAATTCAGCACTTTGAAAGGACGGCTTTGCCCGTGTCCAGAATTGCTCTGTGTGGGCTGATTAATTGGCTGCAGGATCCCCACAAACGGGAGTTGGACCTCCATCCTAGAACGGAGCAGATTAGGCATGTTAAGGGCTTGATTCAGAAGACCACTTATTATCTTACTGTATTCTGGAGGGGCAAAACTTAAAGTTGTTTTGGCATGCCATTCGTTGGCATGAAAAGAGCCGGGCAGGAACTGAAACATTTGTAGAATGGTTTATTTGGCTGCTTGTGAATATCCTGCCCCTTGATCTGGTGTCTGGACGGAGGCAGGCAAAACCCACCTGGCTGCAGTCGGCTTTAAGACTGAAATGTAGGACTCTTCCTTTGTACCCATACAGATGAGCCTAGGACCCTCGTACCTATGGGACCGCCTCTCCTGGTATGCCCCACAGAGGACCTTAAGGTCCACAAATAACACTTTGGAGGTCCCTAGCCTCAAGGAGGTTAGATTGGTCTCAACTAGGGCCAGGGCCTTTTCAGCACTGGCCCCGACTTGGTGGAACACTCTGTCACAAGAGACCAGGGCCCTGCGGGACTTGACATCTTTCTGCAGGGCCTGCAAGTCAGCTGTTCTGCCTGGCCTTTGGTTTGGACTCAGTCTGACCCTTATGTTTCCCTCCCCTTATGGTCTTGATTTATCGGCTACTTTAAAATGAGGCTGCATTTTAAATTACATTTTAACCTGTATTTTAAATTGGTTCCCCCCCCCTCTTTTTCCCCTATTATGTTTTTACTGTGATTTTTTTATTGGTGTTAGCCACCCTGAGCCTGGCTCTGGCCGGGGAGGGCGGGGTATAAATAAAATTTATTATTATTATTATTATTATTAATTATCTACACTTGACTGACAGAGGCTGTCTCCAAGGTTTGATGCAGGCAACATTGTCAGCCCTACCTGGAGATGTTTGGGGTTGTATCTGGCACAGTCTGGGTGCAAAGCAGACGCTCTGAAGCTCAGCTGTGCCCTTTGGTCCACCAAGCTCAACATGGGCTCTTGAACCCAAGACCACCTACATGCAAGGCAGATGCTCAACCCCTGAGCTCTCAGGTAGGGCATCCAGTGAGAGAGTGTGGTTAGGATTCATGGCTAAGAGGGTGGGCTACAAGGCTGCCTGTTCAGCAGCTGAACTCATCTCATGCCCTTCCCATCTCTCTTAATATGGGCTGGGTTCGAGTCTCGCTTTGGGCAAAACGCATTGCAGGGGCTTGGACTAGGCCAGGGATAGGCAACCTAAGACCCGGGGACCGGATGCGGCCCAATTGCCTTCCCCCCCTCTCTTTTTTTTAATTTTTTTTTTTATTAAGTACAAATTAGAAAACATATATATTTACAACAAAAGAAAATACAAAAGAAAAAGAAAATACATATAAGCAAGGGAAAAAATTAGAGAATACTTTGTCTCTTTTCATCTTTACAGTTATTTATGCCTCTATAAAATGCTATTCACAATAAAGGAGTGAAATGAAAGATAAGATATCAGAAAAAAGAGAAAAAGAACAAAGAAAAAATAGAAGAAGTAAAATAGAAGAAGTAAAAGAAAAAGATCATAGGTGAAAATTTATCAATCCGGCCCACGGACGGTCCGGGAATCAGCGTGTTTTTACATGAGAAGAATATGTCCTTTTATTTAAAACGCATCTCTGGGTTATTTGTGGGGCATAGGAATTCGTTCATGGTCTGAGGGACGGTGGACCGGCCCATGGCTGAAAAAAGGTTGTTGACCCCTGGATGAGATGATCCTCTTGTTCCGTTCCAACTATGATTCTGAGAATATTTGCCCACCTTGCAGGGTTGTTGTGGAGATTGCAGCCAGGTTGTGAGCGTGCAGGCAGAGAGTCATGCCTTTTGCTTGCTTGCAGAAACTAAATCAAGTGGATGAAATTTCACCGTGTCTGCTTTGAACACCCTGTAGGTGCAATAGTATTACAGATACTTGTTGGCTGCTGATGAGGTGTCTGAACCTGGGCACCTAATCCGAACCCAGCACTCTAGTCAAATAAACTGAATCAGAGACAGGGGAGACAGACAGACAGACTCTTTCTCTCTCTCTCTCTCTCTCTCTCTCTCTCTCTCTCTCTCTGTGTGTGTGTGTGTGTGTGTGTGTGTGTGTGTGTGTGTGTGTGTGCCTGCAGTCACACACAAACATTTATTCCCTTGCCTGGTGGCAACCTCAGGCTATTAGCCTTCAAGAGGCTCTCTGTTGTCCAGAGATGAACAATGGCAAAAATGCCTCACTTCACACTGTGCCTTGTGAGAAACATATTTTTCCTTTAAAAAAAATAAAATCAGTTTTAGTTGCTGATCCACAGCAGCCTCCGACTTTGCTGCAGACATGCTGTGTTATTTACTGTCACTTTGAAAGGGCCTGTCAATTAAACACTGTGTCACTCCTCTTCTTAAAAAGATGTGTCTCTCTAGGCCTCCTGGAAGGGAGCCTGAGAATGCAGCCGTGCTCCTGCAAGGATCCACTTCTGGAAGGAAAGGTTTTGGTCCTGGCTTTCCCCTTTCGTGGTTCACATTTTTAACGAAAGAGCTTGTCGATCCCAAGAAAGCCGAGAGAGCAAGATAATATTTGCATCCGTATGTTTGAGTATTAAATTACTTTTGCATTTGGCTTTTTCTATTTAAATTCATTTATCAGCCACCCTCGTAAACATTTGTTTTAAATGTACACACACTTTGTAATAAGAATTGCCTCTCAGATTTATCTTCAATGGGACTCCCTGAGCTAACTCTGAAAAGAAATCCATTTGTAGGCAGATTACAAAAGCATATGATATTTTTTTTAAAAAAAGAAAAGCTGTCAAATGTTTTGCATCTCATTCTCCTTAATCTGCCATTTAGCTGACTCTTAAATATTTCTAGCAGGCTGGAGAATTGGAGATGGACTCTTTTCCTTCCTCAAACTTTCTTTGCATTGTGTTTATCTTGGGAGTTTCCTCTCCAAAACCTCTCAAAGAAAGTAAATTATACATGTGCTTGCGTTTACACATATAAAGATATATATTACACACACGCATAAAATGTCAGCCCTTCTCTAATACGGCTTTAACTAACATAATTGTTTGCCAAATCCCTGCACTTAACAAGTCCTGCAGAAATAGCGTTGTGAAATAATAAACGTTAAGCTCTTGGAGTGTGGCTTGGCTCCTTCTTCCTGCAGTGCCTGTAGTCTCTGGTTATGGTGTGCAGGAGGGCGATATCAATATATTGTCCCAAACTAGTCTGAAGTCCATATCGTGATAGCAGTTTCATAATTTTTTGACCTGGCAATGTATCATGAATCATCCTGCTTGTGTGTTTGCTATACAAGAATCACAATGTGGGGAAAACCGTGAAGCTTGCCAATGCTTCGACAGCTCCATCCTTATTTCAGACATCAGATATATATACAGTCATACCTTGGGTTGTGTGATTTCGGGTTGCGCAGCGCGCTGAACCCAGAAGTACTGGAACAGGTTACTTCCGGGTTTTGGCGCATGTGCAGAAGTGACCTGCGCGTGTGCAGACGCGGCGCTGCGGGTTGCGGGCGCTGCGGGTTGCGAGCATGCTTTCCGCACGGATCACATTCGCAACCCGAGCATCCACTGTATATGACAACATTTAGCTGGTGATATATGATATTGCCCAGCCCTATTGTGCAGGAGGATGTGGGTGGCGCTATGGTCTAAACCACTCTTGGGCTTGCCAATCAGAAGGTCAGCGATTCAACTCCCTGTGACGGGGTGAGCTCCCGTTGCTCTGTCCCAGCTCCTGCCAACCTGGCAGTTTGAAAGCATGTCAAAGTAAGAGTAGGTAAATAGGTACCACTGTGGCAGGAAGATAGATGGCATTTCTGTGCGCTCTGGTTTCGTCACGGTGTTCCACTGTGCCAGAAGCGGTTTAGTCCTGCTGGCCACATGACCCAGAAAGCTGTCTGCGGACAAACGCCGGCTCCCTCAGCCTGAAAGCGAGATGAGCGCCACAACCCCATAGTCACTTTTGACTGGGCATAATCATCCAGGGATCCATTACCTTAAAAAAGGTAAAGGGACCCCTGACCGTTAGGTCCAGTCGTGGTCGACTCTGGGGTTGTGGCGCTCATCTCGCTTTATTGGCCGAGGGAGCCGGCGTACAGCTTCCGGGTCATGTGGCCAGCATGACTAAGCCACTTCTGGAGAACCAGAGCAGCGCATGGAAACACCGTTTACCTTCCTTCCAGAGCGGTACCTATTTATCTACTTGCACTTTGTGCTTTCAAACTGCTAGGATGGCAGGAACAGTGACAAAGCAACGGGAGCTCACCATGTCGCGGGAATTCAAACCGCCAACCTTCTGATGGGCAAGTCCTAGGCTCTGTGGTTTAACCCACAGCGCCACCCTTTCCCTTCCCCTTCCCCTTTTTATTGTGCAGGGTTACTGCCAGAGCCCACCAAGGCTGGGCTTGCCAATTGGGCACAGCATCAGAGCTGCCACACAGCTTGGCATCCTTAGTTTGCAGGGGCAGGAGGGTCAGAACAGGAGCATCAGGAGCTAGCAGAGGGGTTTCTTTTATCCAGTATACCTGAAGGGGCATCTCCACCCCCATCATTCTGCCCGGACCCTGAGGTCCAGCACTGAGGGCCTTCTGGCGGTTCCCTCACTGCAAGAAGTTACAGGGAACCAGGCAGAGGGCCTTCTCGGTGGTGGTGGAATGCCCTCCCATCAGATACCAAGGAAATAAACAACTATCTGACTTTTAGAAGACATCTGAAGGCAGCCCTGCATAAGGAAGTGTTATTCTGTTTTTAATGTTCTGTTGGAAGCCGCCCAGAGTGGCTGGGGAAGCCCAGCTGGGTGGGCGGGGTAGAAATAAAAATTTATTATTATTATTAATAATAATAATAATAATTCTGCGCTTGACCTTCCTGGGCCATACAATGAAAAATTGCAGGGGAGAGCCTTCCTCTCTCCAGAGCTCCGTTCTGCTATAAACTGAGATCTCTTCTGGCTTCTGCATTCTTCGTGTTTGCAGGCAGCTTAGAGGGAGACACAGGAAGTCTTCTGCTTTGCACCAACCATCTGTGGGGTGGGCAGAAATTCCCTCCCTGCAGGATAATTCCTGCAGCCCACCTCTTGCAGGTTCCCGGAGTCTTTTGGGTAGTGTGTTGCCCCAGGGCACCCAAGTCCTGCACCCTCTTGGATCAGTTGCGCATATGGCAGAATTGGGGTGCTCAGGATCCTGCTTTCTGCCCTTTTCCCATTATGCTTCGAATCCTCCGGGAGCAATGGCCGTGCAGGCGCCGTTGGGACTTGGGGGGGCGGGGGTGCTCAGAAACATTAATTTCCCAGAGGGGTGTGCAGTAATGTGTTTTCAGTGGCTGCATCCATTCCCTTTACCTTGAGAAAGAAAAATGATATCTTAGTAAAGTTCAATAATCTTAATTTTGATCCCAGGATTTATTTTGGGGCTGTTGTCTTTGTTAAGTTGATTTAAAGCGCCTGTTCCCCTTGTAATAGACTTAAGAAACAATAAAAGAGATGACTTAGTGTGCTTTGTCAATCGGCAGGGGCGTTCTTAGTTGGGCTTTTGTAATTTCAGAGGGATTTTGTAATAATGCAATTTGATAGGGGGGGAGAAGTGCAAAACGCCATTGATTTTATCGTGTAATTTATGCACACACATAGACTCGCACTTAAGCCAATCAATATCTGTTATTAACGAGGTCTGAGATAATTTTTATGTTTCTTTCTCCAAAAGGATTTTGCGGTTAGTTTCCATTGTGAGGTTATTGATGAGAGGGTAGAATTTATTTGGTAGATTCAATGTTTCACACACCGCAGAGAAAGACTTAGCAACCCGTGACAAAACACAACAATAGTGATTCCCTTCTCCTCGTTGGAAATGTTCTGTCAATCCAAAATTAGGGATAGTTGGTGGCTTGTTCTTGGTTTCGCCTCTGCTTCTCCCCGCACCCTTCACAGTGTTCCCATCCCAGAAACACACAAGTTTTTCCCAACCCAGTTCCCAGAAAGTATGCCTTTTGATCACCCATTAATGGACTTCAAATTAATAAATAAAATTAGCATCACCAAAGTGTCCTTCCTGGGGCACAAGCTTGGGCAGTGTGGGTGGAGGTCCTGGGCTTCCCAGGTGATAGGACCCCCCCTTTTTTTACCTCACTGAAGGGACCATGCAGCCTAGAGAAAGATGAACTATCTGTGGGAAGTTGGCAAAGCTCTAGGTAAAAAGGTAAAGGCAAAGTAAGGTTACCAGATTTTTTCAATGAATCCGGGCACATTTTTCAACTTCCTGCTAAATAGGTGGATTTTGTCAGGGGACTGATTTATTAATCCGGGGACTGTCCCCAGGAAACGGGGACGTCTAGTAACATTTGCCAGCTCTTCAGAGAGGTTGTTGCGCAGTCCTGGGAAAAGAGAGGGGGCTTCTGCCCACTTGTGCGTAATACAGTGGTACCTCAGGTTACAGACACTTCAGGTTACAGACTCCGCTAACCCAGAAATAGTACCTCGGGTTAAGAACTTTGCTTCAGGATGAGAACAGAAGTCGTTCTCTGGCAGCAGCGGGAAGCCCCATTGGCTAAAGTGGTGCTTCAGATTAAGAACAGTTTCAGGTTAAGAACGGACCTCTGGAATGAATTAAGTACTTAACCCGAGGTACCACTGTATCTCAGAATGCCTTGGGCTGTGTCTTAAAGGTGAAAGGTAAAGGACCCCTGGACGGTTAAGTCCAGTCAAAGGCGACTATGGGGTTGTGGCGCTCATCTCGCATTCAGACCGAGGGAGCCAGCGTTTGTCCACAGATAGTTTTCTGGTTCATGTGGCTGGCATGGCTAAACCACTTCTGGCGCACGGAGGACCGTGTCAAGTGCCAGAGCGCACAGAAACACCGTTTACCTTCCCATCACAGCAGCACCTATTTCTTTACTTCTTTACTGGTGTGCTTTTGAACTGCTAGGTTGGCAGGAGCTGGGACAGAGCAATGGGAGCTCACTCCGTTGCACGGATTCGAACCGCCAACCTTCCGATCATGCACCAATCTTGCTGTGGGAGGTGGGGGGGATCAATTTCCTCCCTCCTGCCGATAACCAGTCCATTCTAAATTGAGGAAGCTGAATGAGCTCAGAGGGAACATAATTTGTATTTTTGGTTTCTATGGAAGCCGCCCAGAGTGGCTGGGGAGGCCCAGCCAGATGGGCGAGGTACAAATATATTATTATTATTATTATTATTATTATTATTATTATTATTATTAAATTATTTAAAAAAGCTTGCAATGGCCCAACTAATCCAGTACCCTGTTCTCACAGTGGCCAAGCAGAAACCTGTGGGAAACCTGCACACAAGAGCACTTTCTCCTCCTGTGGTTTCCAGAGACTGGTTTTCAGAAGCGTCCCTGCCTCCAGCCACAGAGACAGGGGATAGTGGCCCTGGCTCGTAGTCTTTCCTAGCCCTCTCCTCCTTCAGGAATTTGTCCAATTCCCTTTTAAAGGCATCCAACTTGGTGGCTGTCACTGCCTCCAGGAGCTGTGAGTTCCATAGTTACGCAAAGAAGAGACCCACGGGTCAGTAGTGGAGTGCAAAGAGTCTCCCATTAAAGGTGTCTGGGGAGTGGACCTCTTCCATTGCCACTTGGGATAGACATACTGGTTCTCAATTTGCTGGTAGGCTGGCTTGGCATAAGGGGCCTTAACCTCTTCATCACGGAAGCACAACGAATGGCTCACAGCGTTTGCATGTAAAATAACGAGGCATAACTAGATGAGTTTTACAATCCTGTAACAGGCAGGAGGAGAGTGCCAAATTTAGAATTGTATTACGGAGCTTCAACAACTACGGATTTTTGTTTTGTTTTTTAATCACAGTGCTTTAATAGTGTGAAACAGGACCCCTGGGACAGAGCGCAACCGTCTTTGCGCATGTAAAATACCAGCACACCATCTGCCAAGGATAGGGAGCTGGGAGTGGTGCCGTTCATCCATAAAGCATGGGAGAAGTTCATAAAAAAGGATATTAGTACAGGAGGAGCAATACATAATCGGAATGTACCTTCTAAGCGCCCTCGGACTGCTGCTGGACTACAAACGGCACTTGGGTGTGATGTTGGAATTGAACCGCTGCTGGTATCCATGTGTCAAAACTGAATCACGAGTAGTTCGCATTCCTATAAATCCTAAAGGGATTGGTGTCAGTTTGAATGTTCCTTTCTGAGTTCATCTCATTCATAGAATCCTAGAGTAGTTAGGGACCCTGAGTGCAGCCCTCTGCAATGCAGGAATCTCAGCTAGAGCATCCCTGATAGGTGTCCACCTGAACTCTGTTTAAAAACCTCCAAGTTGTGCTGGGCACAGGAGTAACCTGTGCAACATGGTCCAGGTCTGGTCCAGAATCCAAAGGTTCCACTGGGAGTCAGTCTGACAGGGCCAAGGCAGGACTGAAAGCAAGCCTGATGAGGAACGGTTGAAGGAACTGGGTCTGTTTAGCCTGAAGAAGAGACTGAGACGAGATATGAAAGCCCTTCAGATATCTGAAGGGCTGTCCCATGGAAGAGGGAATAAACTTGTTTTCTCCTGCTCTGTGTGCTGGGCCCGGGGGTAACCCGAGAAACGCGATCCAGGTCCAGTCCAGAATCTGAAGGTTCTGCTAGCATTCAGTCCGACAGGGCCAAGGCAGGAAACCAGGCAAGGACAGGTACAGGATCTCAGGCAGGATCTAGCATACAGCAATCTTGCTCCCGCAACCTGGGGCGGGGTCTAGCAGCCTTTTATCTCTGTCGGGGTAGCGGCCAGTCCTGATCCCCCGGCTACTCACTTCCCTGTCTCACCCGAAGGCGAGCACTCCTCCTGCGAGTACTCTGGTCTCTCCTTCTCTCAGACCTCGGTCTCTGCAGCTCGGGAGACGTCGGTGGGTGACTAGACCCAGGGGCCGCCTCAGCCTCCCCTGACCCAACCGGTAGTGGAGCAGCTGTAAGTGATGGCCCAGCTGAAGGCAACGAGGTCATCCCCGCATCTGGAGCCAGGGCAGGATCAGGCCCCTGACTCGGCCCAGCTGGTGCTTGTTGCGGGGGAACCTGTGCAGACTGGGACTCTTCAGGATCAGGCCCCAGACTTGGTTCAGGTCATGCCTGAGGCAAAGGATCTGGTGCAGACTGAGTCTCCTCTGGTTCCAAGTCAGAGCCTGAGACCCAGACCATCACACCAGGGAGGAGAGTCCACCACATCCCAAGGGAGACCATTCCAATGCCGAACAGCTCTTCCTGTCACAAAGTTTTTCCTGATGTTTAGCTGGAATCTCCTTTCTTGGAACTTGAAGCCATTGGATCATTTCCTACCCTCAAGATGGGGAGAAAACAACCTTGTTCCCTCTCCCATGTGACGGCCCTTCAGATATTTGAAGATGGCTCTCATGTTGTTGTTTAGTCGTGTCCGCCTCTTCATGACCCCCTGGACCAGAGCACGCCAGGCCCTCCTGTCTTCCACTGCCTCCCGCACTTTGCTCAAACTCATGCTGGTAGCTTCAAGAACACTGTCCCACCATCTCATCCCCTGTCGTCCCCTTCTCCTTGTGCCCTCCATCTTTCCCAACATCAGGGTCTTTTCCAGGGAGTCTTCTCTTCTCATGAGGTGGCCAAAGTCTTGGAGCCTCAGCTTCAGGATCTGTCCTTCCAGTGAGCACTCAGGGCTGATTTCCTTCAGAATGGAGAGGTTTGATCTTCTTGCAGTCCATGAGACTCTCAAGAGTCTCCTCCAGCACCAGAATTCAAAAGCATCCATTCTTCAGCGATCAGCCTTCTTTATGGTCCAGCTCTCACTTCCATACATCACTACTGGGAAAACCATAGCTTTAACTTCAACCATTCCTCATCAGGCTTGGTTTCCAGGCCCTTGACAATCTTGGTCACTTTCGTCTGTTCACCTTCCAGCTTGTCAATCTCCTTCTTAATCTGGGGTGTCCCAGGACTGGACACAGGACTCCAGCTGGGGTCCATCATCTCTTCATCCAGACATTATCTCCGTTCAGTGACACATTTGCAGCCAGGCAAAGGTGGGGCAGAGTGGGGCCTTTGAGGGGTGTGGCCTGGAGATGGGGGGCTTGGCTTTGGAAGGGGTGTGGCCTCTGAAAATTCCTGAGGGCCAGGCGGAGAAGCTTGGTGGGCCACATTCCGCTTGCTGATCTAGTGAGAAGGCTGGCGTTTCCTAGTCAGCAAGAAATGCAGTCAAATCTCACCTGAACAATGGAAGGCTTGGTTTTTCCAAGTACTCTTTTGTACCGGCCGTTGCGGGATGTAGGTGGGAGGCTGGGCTGGATGACCTCTGGGATCCCCCCGTCACTAAGATTTCCAGACATATCTGTTCTCAGGCCCTTTCTGCTCCTCCACGTTTATCGGACGTCCCCCGCACGCATGCGATGCTTCATGACCCAGCCGTTCTTCTCCCAGCGCGTTGCAAATCCAAACTCCACCAGGGCAAGCCAAATTCACATAATTTATTGCGGACGGAGACTCTGGGATTGTTTGAGGGCAGAAAAATTACGGCCTCTCTCCGCTTGAGAACCGGCACTCTGCAAATGAGCGGTGCAGCGATAGCAGCCAAGTTCTGTGCAGCGAGAGGTTCCTTCGGCCGGGCCTGGTAAATGGCATGTTTAAGTTTGATTGCTGTTGGGGAGCTGCGATTCCCCCGAAAGGCATTCCTTATTTGCTTTACATTAGTGTTTCTTAACTGGCCCGATTCCTCCAGGAGGGGCAGAGGAAATCTCTTAACAGATAGGAAATGTGAATAAGATGAAAAGAGAAACTGGAGGAGAGAGCAAGGCAGAGGGAAGGAAGGATTGGCCAAGATATGTACCTTGCAAGCCTGTCCGGAGAGGGGGTCATTTAAATCGCCCTCTGGGGAAGGAAGAAGAATGTTTTAAGGGCCTCTGCTATTTTCTTACACCCTTCTCTTGCACTAGTTGGCTTGCGCCAGTAGGATTTATAATTCCATTTGCTTGCAGCAGCTCCCTCCTCATTTTACGCAGAGAGGCAGTGCGGCGTAGTGGTTAGGGAAACCCAGAGGAAAGCAAAAGCACAGGCTTGATGTGACGGAGAAGCTTGGAAGGATGGCAAGAGGCAGGGCGGTGCAGTGGCTAGAGCGGCAGGACCTGGCAGGCCAGGGTTCGAATTCTGGCTTGGTCATGAATCTAAAGGGGTGACCTTGGGCCAAGGCATTGCCTCTCAGCCTGCCCTACCTCACAGGGTTGTTGTGGGGGTTGAATAGGGAGGAAAACCATGTTCACCACCTTGATCTCTTTCAGGAAAGGTGGGATATAAATGTATTGACAAAGAAATAAGTAAAATTTACATGGCTTTGGGGCAGGTAATGTTGCCATTAACTTGCCCTTGCCATCACCCCTCGTCACCTGCCCTCACTTGACAGGGTGCTGAGTCTGGGGTGGCTTCGCCAAAGGGCAATAATTTTATTTCTTTTCCATGGAGGTGACAGTGGCCTCATTACCTGTGGTCAGCCGGTACCCTCATCCCGTTACGGTTTAATTGGGTTTTGCAAGTTTCTGAGCAGTTTAGAAGGAATTGTTGGAATTCCTGCCTTACAAACGGGGTTGGACTAGATGACCGTTGGGGTTCCCTTCCAACTCTGATGCTTCTGTGATTCTAAAGGGTTCTGTGAGAGTTGCCGGCGGGGGCCATTCCTCCAAAGAGCCCCATCCGGCCTCGCAACAGGCCTGTGGAAAGGAAGGTGGAAGTTGTCCTTCTTTTGCTTCAGTTGGTGGAAAATGCAACAGGCGCACACCTGGCTCTGCACATAATCGATGTGAGGAGGTCCTCTCTGCAGAGGAGAGCGAGCTCAGCAGGCCCAGCGCTTGCCGGAGGCTCACTGCTGCGCGGAGAAGTGTAAAATTACAGGATTTGCAAAGGGAAGCCGGCAGAATTGGCAGCAAAGAGCGACTCTCTCGCGGGCTTCTTCTCCCTGTCGCCCCCTGGGGTCTCTGCACACCCAGTGGTTCTCAAACTTCCTTCTCTGGGCCTCACTTTCAGAATTTGCTCGTGCCGTCCCAATTTTTTTATTCATCAGAAAACAATTAGAAGCAACTCCCAGCAGTGCTCGGTTTACAACGCAGAACACAACTGCTTTGTAGTATGACCACGGGGCACCCACAAAGTAGAAAACAATGCAGCTGCGTAAGAACATAAGAATTGCTCCCAAAATATAAGCCTCTTATGTATCATGGAATCATAAAATTGTAGAAGTGGAAGGGACCTTGGGGTCATCTAGTCCAACCCCCTGCAATGCAGGAATCTCAACTAAAGCATCCAAGACAGATGGCCGTTGTACGTATGAGAGGTGTGAGCTTGCTTTTGCCGGTAATCTCATTTATATTAGGCCTAATTTGAGACAAATGAACTTTCATCTTCTCACCAACACAAAGAAGCCCGTTTCTTTTCTGATCTTTCACATTTGTCAGAGCTGAACATCCCGGTTCACAACAATATGAACTGATGGTCTTTCCTTTTCTCAATTTCCTTTCCTTCTGACCTCACTGTTTGCAATCCTAGATTTCAGATTCAAGAGTAAACTTGAACCCGGGACATTCTGCTCTGTCACTCAGTCTCTCTTAGCCCTTGAGTTTCACCAGCATTTTTGAGGACAAAGGAGAGGACAGACGTTTTCCTTTGGCGTCCCACATTTTTTGGAAGTCCGAACCCAGATTTCTTTTGGGCTCCTTTTCCTCGCCCCCTCCCCACCGCCCACCACCGCAGATACCTTGCCCTGATCCTGTTGATCGACTCTGCGCAAGTTCATTAGAGTTTTGCCATCATCTTCTCATTAATTTGTTTTTTTTGCATTTTGCCGTTGTGCGGAGAGGGGGAGATCGATAACTCAGCGGAGCATCAGAGTTATTAATTCACAAACAAACGGTGCCGGGGCTGATGAGAAGCAGGAGGAATGTCAATTTTCCATGCCGGCGTTATTACAGGTGGCCTTGAAAGAGAGTTGATTTAGCAAATCAAGGCCGCCAGAGATGGTTTGTTCTTGGGCTGGAGTGGCAGGAAGAAGTTGCAGGAAGGGAGAGAGAGGACCGTGTGTGTGTGTGTTGCACAGCTGATCTGGGTGCATGTGTGGAAGGAAAGGGGGAAAGGAATGGTTCAGAGGATCGCTGGTCCACCTTGCCCAGTATTCTCTACTGAGTGGGACCAATAGCCCTCTGGGGTTTCAGGTGGGAAACATTCCCAGGGGTTGAATCAGCACTGGGTGTTCTGGAGATCCTGTGGGATCTCACACGGGCATCTCTAGGCTTCCAGATTTGGCATGCTGAAAGGGCCTTGCCCCCCACCTCAAGCAAGGCAGCAGCTACCCTGCACGAAAAGAGCCCCACCCCCCAAAATAATGCTTTATTGATTTTCATACAATTTAACAAGTTCAATTCCGTTTCCATACCATAGTCCCGTAACATGTTGACTTCCCATCCCACCCCTTCTTCCATGATGTTTCTGTTCAAATCCTTTATTGGCTGCCTTAAATGTAACATATATCCTACCCTACATTCCTTCTTCATTCTCATTCTTTTGCTTGTATCTCAAGTCCTGCCTGCAATTTCATTTAACTATAATATTTTCGAGGGACGCGGGTGGCGCTGTGGGTTAAACCACAGAGCCTAGGGCTTGCTGATCAGAAGGTTGGCGGTTTGAATCCCCGCGATGGGGTGAGCTCCTGTTGCTCGGTCCCTGCTCCTGCCAACCTAGCAGTTCAAAAGCACGTCAAAGTGCAAGTAGATAAATAGGTACCACTCCGGCAGGAAGGTAAACGGCGTTTCTGTGTGCTGCTCTGGTTTGCCAGAAGCAGCTTTGTCATGCCGGCCACATGACCCGGAAGCTGTAGGCCGGCTCCCTCAGCCAATAAAGCGAGATGAGTGCCACAACCCCAGAGTCGGCCACGACTGGACCTAAGGGTGAGGGGTCCCTTTACCTTTACCTTTACCTTTATAATATTTTCACAGATAGTCCCAAAAACAAAAAAGGATCTCCACTCTTCCACAAAGAAGAGTCTCTTATTTTTGCCACTAATCTGGCCATCTTTGAAAGAGCTTTTTAAGCTCCCCACTTCGCTTTTAAGCTTTCTGGGGTGATTAGAGATTTTTTTCTCTCTCTCTTCCACACCCGCTAGGTGCAGGGTGGCACTGACGGTTTGGGTATGTGCAATATTTATGTGCACACAGAATTCTTGGAACTGAACCCCTGCAAAAGGTGCAATTGGGCTTTACTATCTCTCCCCCCCCCCGCTTTTCCTTCTCTTCCTCAAAAATAGAAAGATCCACAGTGAAGCCTCAGTATTTGTATTTCTGTACAGGCATCATTTGGGTTTCTGTGTGGAGAGGTTGGCGGTTTGGGGAAATGTCTTTTTCGCACTGCTTCCCTCTGACCGGTGGAAGCTGTCAGTTTGGAAAGCTTCGTTCAGAGGAGTGAGAGACGAAGGCGCTGAGTCAAAATGCTGCCCATGACAGCAAGCATTAGCTGCAGGCAACACTTCTTCATGATAGCTGAGAACCTAAGGAGTGCAAGAATAGCCTGCTGGATGAGGCCCATGTAGTCCAGCACCCAATTTTCACAGGGATTTGAGCTAGCAAGGGCAAGCACACTCTCCTGCCCTGTGGTTTTCAGCAACTGGAGCATTGCAGAACTCTTCCAAGAGTTCCTCTTTAAAACCTCCTAGACTCCCACAAGATTACAATTCCACAATAAACGCACATACCTGAAAGGGCTTTCCCAGTGCACATGCTCATCACTCCAAAATTTGCTGGCTGAGGGTATGTTGAAGATGTGACTGCAGCCATGAAGCCACAAAATGTAGATTGTAATTTTATGCTGTGAGATCTACAGGTATCCGGGGTGGTATACACATTTTAATCACCCTCATAATCATCATCTCTGTGCAGGAACATCCTCCCATTAGTGTGGAAAGGAAAACTGCACTCCCTCTCTAATAACTGTGACTGAAGAGCAGGCATTGGCAAACTCAGCCGTCCAGATGTTTTGGGACTGCAACTTCCATCATCCCTAGCTAACAGGACCAGTGGTCAGGGATGATGGGAATTGTAGTCTCAAAACATCTGGAGGGCCGAGTTTGCCTATGCCTGCCGAAGAGGAAGCAAGCTTGATCTAGATGGTAGGACCTGAACCCAGGGGCTTCCAGTGACAATAAAAGTGTTTCCAACTCAAACTTAGGAAGAGCTTTCTGGTGGCCAGAGCTGTTAAGACAGTGGAACAGACTTCCCTCAAAGGTGGTGGACTCTCCTTCCTTGGGGGGTTTTAAGAAGAGGTGGGGTGGCTGTCTGCAAAGGATGCTTTAGCTGTGATTCCTACATTGCAGGGGGTTCGACTTGGGTTCCTTCCAACTTTACCATTGTATGAGTCTATGATACTCCGGGGGGGGTGCCATCTTCCCATGCACGGATGACCCCCTTGTCTTGATTATCCCATCTGTTATGTACTGAGTTGAATAGGATCCAAAATGCATCTGATTGGTCCTAGAACAATAGGATCCAGAATGCAGCAGTCTGATTGGTCTGCAGGAGCCACCCAATCCAACTCTGGGTGGAAGTGAATCCGCAACCTGATTGGCCTACAGGTGAATCCTGGAATTAGCCAATCACGTGGGGCCCATTGTGTAAATAATGTATATAAGGCAGACATTTCGGGGGAACTTCCATTCCTCACTACTATGAGCATGAAATCCTCACTCGACTCCGAGTATATTTCACCATCTCAAAGGCTTCAGCTCTGATACTCAAAATAAGTTCTGGAGTTCCTGGGAAACCTTCCAGAGACACACTCCATGCCCGTCTTCCGATTTGATGAAGACACTTTCCTGGAATCAGATTCTTCATCATCATCTTAACGTTCCTTATCGTGGCAGACAGAAGCCCTAAGTGTTGGAACTGACATTTCCAAGCGGATGGTGTGCTCTTTGCAGGCTCCCTCATTAATTTTCGAATTTGGACAGGGGCTTTGAGATGCTAAGTCTGAAATCCTGATGAAATTGGATGACATCTCTCTCCCTGCCACCCCCCCCCAAAAAAAAAACCCTGAGCATTTGTGACGGAAAGAAAAGAGGAGCCTGAGTGGCTGTTTCATCATCTTCTGTGGCCGTTTGACGGGGGAGAAATGAAGATGAACAGAAAGGAAGAACTTTTTCTCCCTGCTGCTGCCTTTGCTCATTTGATCCTTGCACAATGCAAGTTCATCATCTTCCAGCCAGATGCCGAGTGCACCCAGTTCACAGGTTTGACTGCGCTGTTAAATTTTGGACAGTCAGTTTCCCCTTCTCTGCATTGTGCAGTTTCCAGAACAACACTTGACTCAGTATGCAAAACATACAACTGGCAAGACTTGAGCCTGTATCTGCAAACTCAGCCGCAGCCTGATGTTCACCTTAGCAATGCTGCTGGTGTTTTGCCACATCCCAAGATTGCAATGTACCGTGTGATGCGTTTCGCATCCAATTCTTAAGAAACTTAGGAAGGCTCTCCGCTCTTTTCAGCCTCGCTGAGGTTCAGCTCTCCTGTTTCAGTGAGAGGGTCTGGCAGGAGGTACGTGGGGCGAAGCAGTAATTTAATTCAAGACCGTCTTGGTAATAAAGCGGGGGAAGCCATGCTCAAAGCAACAAATTGAAATTAAATCAAGGACAACTGTGAAGTATTTTTCTTTTCCTGTGCGTAAGAAGCACGTGTGAGATTAAAGCAAACTGGCCACTTTAGAGAGCGCCTCAAGGTTTGCTCAAGCTATGAAGCTGAAAAAGAGCCAGCAATGTGATGCAGCAGCACACAAGGCCAATTCCTTTTTAGGGCACAATTTGCCAGGAAAGTTTCCTGCTATGCCCTTTTGCCGCTCCCATTCATCTCAGTGGGCCTGGGGCAGAGGAACTACCCAAGGACTTACATTATTGGGTTTCAGTAACAGAAATATTTGCTTTCCTAAATCTTGGGAAGCAAACTTACCATTTCTGTTAGTACTGGCAGGAAATGATTTGAAAGCTTGCATTCCGTTCCAGGCACCCTAGTTCCGCATTGACAAGTTGCGAAAGATTCAGAGGTGAGCTGAGAAAACAAATGGCACCAAAGTCCCCAGTCACTCTCTTTTCTAGACTTCGGTTCCCCGAAAGCTCAACATGTGGTTTATGTAATAAAAGAGCAGACAACTTTATAAAACCACATTTTTAAAAAACAAAAAACACAACCCTAACAGTGACACAGGTGGCGCTGTGGGTTAAACCACAGAGCCTAGGACTTGTCGATCAGAAGGTCGGCGGTTCGAATCCCTGCAACAGGGTGAGCTCCCGTTGCTCGGTCCCTGTTCCTGCCAACCTAGCAGTTTGAAAGCACGCCAAAGGGCAAGTAGATAAATAGGTACCGCTCCGGCGGGAAGGTAAACGGTGTTTCCGTGCGCTGCTCTGGTTCGCCAGAAGCGGCTTAGTCCTGCTGGCCACATGACCCAGAATCTGTACACCGGCTCCCTTGGCCAATAAAGCAAGATGAGCGCCGCAACCCCAGAGTCGGCTAAGACTGGACCTAAGGGTCAGGGGTCCCTTTACCTTACCTTTAACAAGACCTTGATGGACCACAGAATGCTGGCTGATCATTGCCGGGAGCTAGAAATTGTGGGGGAAATGGAATAGAGTATCCTGGGAAGGACACCACTGGCTGGCTGGCCGGCACCCAAGCAGCTCTCCCAAGTGCAACATTTTGTTGCAGGTCCCGTTGGTAAGGCCTAGTTTTCCTCTACTTCTGTAAACTCATAAGTGGTTGGGTTTTAATTTCTCCCTCGGGAAGGGCATACCACAGTGGCAAAGTTTTTATTTAGTCAGACAGACAGACAGACCCTGCCCATCTGGCTGGGTTTCCCCGGCCACTCTGAGCAGCTCCCAACAGAATATTAAAAACAGGATAAAACACCACACATTAAAAGCTTCCCTATACAGGGTTGCCTTCAGATGCCTTCTAAAATTTGTGTAGTTCTTGATCTCCTTGACATCTGATGGGAGGGAGTTTCACAGGGCGGGTGCCACTACCGAGAAGGCCCTCTGCCCAGTTCCCTATAGCTTCCCTTCCTGCAGTGAATAACAATAAATTCAGAATTCAAAAATCAATTTAGGGGGGAAATCCATCCAATAAACATGAGATGATCCCCAGGGCTAGCTGGCTAAATTAGTCCTATTAGGGCCAGCGAGGAGACCAGGGGAGAATTAGCTGTGGGATCCCAGAGAGGGTAATCTTCATAAAAAGGAGAGAAGGAGGGAAGGAAGGGGAATAAAAGATCAGGCTGAATTCAAATTAAAGGCCAGGTGGAATAGCTCTGTCTTACAGGCCCTGCGGAAGGAGGTTAAATCCTGCAGGGCCCTGGTCTTATGGGACAGAGCATTCCACCAGGTCGGAGCCATCACTGAGAAGGCCCTGGCCCTGGTGGAGGATAATTTGACTTTCTTAGGGCCGAGGACTCAATCTTACTAGGTGCAGGTCTCGTGTGCAGCTGGGCAAACCGAGTGCCCAACCCACACTCAGTTGCACCAGTGACTTACCACGGTTCCCAAATTACTGCTTGCTGACACCCCCAACATAGAATCAAAGAACTGTAGAGTTGGAAGGGACCCTAAGGGTCATCTAGTCCAACCCGCTGCAATGCAGGAATCTCAGCTCAAGCATCCCTGACAGATGGCCAGCCAACCTCTGCTTAGAAACCTCCCAGGAAGGAGAGCCCACCCAAGGGAGACCATCTGTTCCACCATGCTCAGAAGGGGGGGGGGCGTTTTGCCTTTCTCCAGCGCCTTGGGTGAGAGTAGGAGTTCTTTGTCACTCTTGGGGTGCAGTTTCATTTTCTGGGTTCGTGATGGAAAGGAGGGAATTTGCAGCCTTTCTGTATCCTGGCGGAGAAACAGTGCTGACCTTTTGCTGCCGGTTGCGGCTGAGGGGGAGAGAAGTGGCGGTGATATGACACACATGTGCGCAAGACCGGCACTTGAGGGCTGAGCCATCAGTCATGCAGATAAAAGGCTTCGCTTTCCCCTCAAGCAGCTGCCCAAGGCCACAGAAGTGGCTGTCGAGGGCCCTCCAAGTGGCAATTATCAGCTCTGGACCCAGGAGTCCTGGGCTTGAGAGCGCGGAGCTTTCTGGCTAAGAGGCTCCCATTAAGGGGCGCCTCGCCACTGAGGCCGGATTCAGGCTCTCTTAAGAGGCACTTCAGCCCCACCAAAGAGAATCCTGCGGCCCTGTAGGTAGTGGAGCAATGGAGCAGATTTTCCTCACAATGAGATCAAGCACCAAGTGGGTGAACTCTTCTTGCAAAGTCAGCAGCGGGAGTTAGGAGGAACTCAGGAAGGTCCCTCGCAGCAGCTCCAACTTGGCGCAGGCTCCCTCAGAAGGTGGCAGAGGACAAAATTTGGCCCCCGCCCCTAAATAGTTCCTATTTCCATGCCCTCCTCCCTCTCGCCTTCCACTCTGCGCATGCTCTCAAGTGCGCTGTGTTCTAGTTCGTGGGATCTTTTGCGCCTCCTCGGCTTGGTACCCTTTGCAGGAGAACTGCTCAGGCCACCCTAAATCTGGCGTTGCCTTCATTGGAGGTTTCAAAGCAGAGTTTGGATGGCTGTCTGCCTGGGATTCTTTAGTTGTGATTCCTGGACCAGATGACTCTCTGGTTCCTGTCAACTCTACAATTCTCTCATACCTCTCCCGGTATGCCCCGCGGAGGACCTTAAGGTCCACAAATGACAACATTTTGGAGGTCCCAGGTTGCAAGAAGGTTAGATTGGTCTCAACTAGGGCCAGGGCCTTTTCAGTACTGGCCCCGACATGGTGGAATGCTCTGTCACGAGACCAGGGCCCTGCGGGACTTGACATCTTTCCGCAGGGCCTGCAAGACAGAGCTGCTCTGCCTGGCCTTTGGTTTGGACTCAGGCTGACCCTTGTGCTTCCCTTCCCTTATGGTCTTGATTTATCGGCTACTTTTAAAATGAGGCTGCATTTTAAATCACATTTTAACCTGTATTTTAAATTGTTGTTTTTTTCCCTATTATGTTTTTACTGTAATTTTACTGGTGTTAGTGGCCCTGAGCCTGGGGAGGACGGGGTATAAATAAAATTTATTAGTATTATTAAGTTTGGTTTGGTATGGTTGCTCTAACTCAGTGTTTCCCAACCTTTTTTGGGCAAAGGCACACGGAGGTAGGCTGGTGTTCCGTGGGAGGGAGGCGGGGACTCGGGCGGCGAGAGGCGGGGCGCGGCGGCGAGCACACGCGGGGCGGCGAGCGAGCCCCCCCCCCACATCCCATCGCCACTCGCTCCAGTAGGCCGGCCGAAGCGAGCGGCGATGGGATGCGGGAGGGAGCCCGCCCGCCGCCCCGCGCGCGCCCGCCGCCGCCCCCCCGCCCCCCGCTGCCCGCCTCCCTCCCACGGAACACAAGGCAACGTTCCGCGGCACACTCGTGTGCCGCGGAACACCGGTTGGGAAACACTGCTCTAACTGACCGTTTCTGCCCATATGCTCAGAGACTTTGCACCTGTTTATTGGGGGAGATAGGAAGCCCAGAGCACTTGTTCTTTAGATGTCCCTTTTTTGAAGAGGCACGTAGTGAGACCATTGATCCCCTGTTGGTGAGGCTCGCTGACCTCCCAGAAAAGCAAAAAATTGACCTTTTTCTGTTAGGCAAAGATCAAGGCAAAGATCAGAAGATGACTCGGATGGTTACCAGATTCTGTGTACAGATCTGTAGGCGCAGACCATCCCCCGACCCAAACTAGTTCATTAAGAAAATCCCCAGACTCGGTTCCATGGGTGACTCTGGGTTATCTCTCTGTGGTAGCTTATCTGAAAGTTTTAAGCATCTATATACTTATGAATAACTAAAAAGTCCCAAGCACTGCAATCTTTGGGACGCGGGTGGCACTGTGGGTTAAACCACAGAGCCTAGGACTTGACCATCAGAAGGTCGGCAGTTCGAATCCCCACAACAGTGTGAGCTCCCGTTGCTCGGTCCCTGCTCCTGCCAACCTAGCAGTTCAAAAGCACACCAAAAAGTTCAAGTAGATAAATAGGTACCACTCCAGCGGGAAGGTAAATGGTGTTTCTGTGCGCTGCTCTGGTTCGCCAGAAGCGGCTTAGTCATGCTGGCCACATGACCTGGAAGCTGTACGCCGGCTCCCTCGGCCAATAAAGCGAGATGAGCGCCGCAACCCCAGAGTCAGCCATGACTAGACCTAATGGTCAGGGGTTCCTTTACCCTTTACTGCAATCTTTCAAGACATTGGATCTGGCCATGAGCTCCATATAAAGCCTTTGAAGAGCCCACTCAGCATCCTGAATTGTGCTCTGAAGGCTCTGGGGACGCAGTCCTAGCCTTGCTCTTGTACCCGGGTTTGCGGGCTTCGCTTTGGGGTGTCCAGTTGGCCATTCTTTAGAATAGGACACTGAACCAGTTGGAGTCTGATCCTGCCAGCTCTTTTTATATTCATCCAAACCCCGAAAGGGTTTTGTGGATGCGGGAATAAAGTTCGCTGTAATCCGATCACAGCTTGGCCGCCGACTTCCCCTTACACAAAAGTAAAGGAGGACTTCAAAGAAAACAAAACCATCCAATTTGCTCTGCTGGCTTGGGTTTTTGCTGAGCTGAGCTTTCTCTGGGATGAAGCGAGGAGCTCTTTGCCCAGGCTGATCGCATCCAGCAAAGCCAAAATTGTAAGTGGTTTCCCCGGCCTTTTTTCTCTCTCTCTTTGACTCTGGAACAGAACGAGCTCCGGAAACCAACCTGCCTGGCTTTTATTGGACACGCAGCAATTTCCAAAGTAAGATGTGCTACTTTTGCAGAGCCCTGGACTGGACAAAGCATTAGGAAGCAAGGCAAGCTCTTGCAGAGGCCGCCGTGGGGAGCTTTGACAGAAGTTTCCCACCTTTTTGTATTTCTGGGACTCTAGGAAACCCCCCCCCCCCCAACCACAGTTCTCTGCACAGAATTGCTTGACTGACCTCTGGCTGCCCTTGAGGAGTCCATTTTGTCTCATGAAATCCTCTTGGCTAAGGCTGGCCAGAGGCGAAAATTATTATTATTTATTTTTATTTCATTTCTATACCACTTTATGTTTTTCTTAGAAAAATTCTGAGATGGGTCATTGGAGAAATTGCCCTGGGAATGAGAGTCTGCAGAGCAATGTTACGATCTCTCCAGGGACGGTGGGAAGTGACCTGTTCTCTCCAGGGAATGGCAGTGATGCCCTTTTAGTTATTCAGTGGGTTAGAATGTGGTGTTGATAATGCCAAGGCTGCAGGTTCGATTCCCGTATGGGGCAGCTGCACATTCCTTCATTCTAGGGGGTTGAATGAGATGATCTTCAGAGTCCCTTGGTTTCTGTGATTTCCAAACAGGTTTGCAGGAAGCAGCAGGGGTTTAAAATAAAGGTATGTTGCTGCCACACCCCTTAATGTAGTTGTCAACTCACCCCTCACCCCCGGGAAAAAAAGCAATTATTAATGAGGATATCCTTGTCTGCATTGCCTGGGCTAAAAGAGTTCATTTTATTCATTTCATAGAATTTATACATGGCTTGATTGTAAAATCATCATCATCATCCCCTCAAAGTGGTTTACAAAAAAAAGATAATAAAATCATCACTAAGAAAACTCAACAACAAAAATTCAGGACTTTCCAAAAGTTAAAACGACATTAGATTACATTTCGCACCTGCTTTCTAAACCTCTGGACAGGCTTGTCTGAACAAGAATGTTTTTAGCAGTAGCTGAAAAGGGGACAGTGAAGGTGCCTTCCTGTTTTCACTAGGCAGGGAGTTCCAAAGTTTTAGGTGCTATCACGTTGAAAGATTAAATTCTCAATGATAATAATAATAATAATAATAATAATAATAATAATAATAATAATAATAGATTATTTATACCCCGCCCATCTGGCTGGGCTTCCCCAGCCACTCTGGATGGCTTTCAACAAAACACTAAAATACAATAACCTATTAAATATTAAAAGCTTCCCTAAACAGGGCTGCCTTCAGCTGTCTTCTAAAAGTCTGGTAGTTGTTGTTCTCTTTGACATCTGCTGGGAGGGGGTTCCACATGGTGGGTGCCACTACCGAGAAGGCCCTCTGTCTGGTTCCCTGTAACCTTACTTCTCGCAGGGAGGGAACTGCCAGAAGGCCCTCGAAGCTGGACCTCAGTGTCCGGGCAGAACGATGGGGGTGGAGATGCTCCTTCAGGTATACTGGACCGAGGCCGTTTAGGGCTTTAATGGTCAGCACCAATGTGGAACGGGTCTTGTGACAGCGGCAGTTCTGCAGATGAAAGAGGTTGAGAAATGCATTTGCTAACTCGTGCCCTCCTCTCGGACCCTGTCCCAACTGGTGGGTTTCTTTTCTTGTAGGTGTCTACTGCACAGTGCTTTTTTCCTTGGGGGTACGCAGTACCAGAACCATTTTTTCCTAGAAGAAAAGCACTGGTTAAAAGCGTGGCCCTTTCTGTAACAACTTCATGGTGAGTTACCGGCATCTCCCATGGTCCAGCTCAGTATTTGGGCCTCTGACCAGCCTCAGAAGACTGTAGGGGGAAGGGGCTTCTTTTCTTCTAAGTAGATTTTGGGTGCCTGCTGGGTGCCCAGGAAGGAACAGCTGACTTACACATGCTCTGCACCTGCCATCTGTCTTGAGGTCTAGCAGCTTGGGCTGTGACCCAGCCCCTTTAAATCCTTTTGCTGCAGTTGAACGAGATGATGTGTGATTCCCAAGTGGTCCCCACACCTCACTTGAATTCACAGCAGCAACAGCCTGTGTGGAAATGTGTCAGACGCTCGGAGACAACTCCGAGACTTGCAACTTGAGAGATTTCACATCCCGTAACCCCCCAGCTCTACTGCTGAAGCAAAACAGGTTTCTTGAGAACTCACAGTCTCAGGCTCCACAGAAGACAGAGGAAGTTATCTCTCTCTCTTTTTGGAGGGGAAGGGGTGCTGATACGTGATTTATTTCCTCTCTGGGAAGCCGAAATCCCTCACAGGAAGCTTTGTCTGTTTTCCGCAATGGTGACATTTTGCCCCTTCCACCTTCTCGCCGTTCGCTCAGCACATTTCCTCCCAGCCTGCTTCTCAGAAAGACTCCTAGAACAATGCTTAATATTATTACACTTCGGCAGCAGAAGCAGGTAATTTAAGATCACATCTGCTTGCAATCTGGGCACAGGGAAAGGGGCGCTGTGCCTCCGCTGCAACGGGCTTGCTCAAAGACTTGGAGGTGGCAGCAAGACTCTCCTTAGGAAGAGAGGGCAATTATCATAGAATTGTAGACTTGAATAGGACCCAGGGGTCATCTAGTCCAACCCCCTGCAATGCAGGAATCTCAGCTAAAGCATCCAGGACAGAGGGCCATCTGCTTAAAAACCACCCTTCTGAGGGTGTCTGTTCCACTGTTGAACAGCTCCTACCATCAGAGGTAAAGGACCCCTGGGTGGTTAAGTCCAGTCAGCTAGGTTGGCAGGAGCTGGAACAGAGCAACGGGAGACACTATTGATCCTTTGCTGAAGAGGCTCGCCGATCTTTCAGACAAGTCCAAACTTAATTCACTCCTCTTAGGCAAAGATCACAAGATGACCTGGCTGGTAGCCAGATTCTGCGCCCAGATTTGTAGGCAGAGACCATCCTCTAGAATAAAATAACTTACTAGGGAAATGCTAAAAGGGACGCGGGTGGCGCTGTGGGTTAAACCACAGAGCCTCGGACTTGCTGATCAGAAGGTCGGCTGTTTGAATCCCCGCGACGGGGTGAGCTCCCGTTGCTCGGTCTCAGCTCCTGCCAACCTAGCAGTTCAAAAGCACGCAGTGCAAGTAGATAAATAGGTACCGCTCTGGCGGGAAGGTAAACGGAGTTTCCGTGCGCTGCTCTGGTTCGCCAGAAGTGGCTTAGTCATGCTGGGCACATGACCCGGAAGCTGTACGCCGGCTCCCTCGGCCAGTAAAGCGAGATGAGCGCCGCAACCCCAGAGTCGGTCACAACTGGACCTAATGGTCAGGGGTCCCTATACCTTTACCTTAGGGAAATGCTGAAGTCGCCCTTTGGGGTGCCTCAGGGTCAATTTTTATGGTAGCCCAAATCTCAGTTGTACGGGTGTATGTACAGTATATATCTCAATTTTTACTCATGAGCTATTGCTACAATCTGCTCTGATTGTATATTTTATCTTTATGAATGCTGTTTTTATTGTGTTGTGCGAGCTGGTCTTTGGCCGTAAAGATTATCTATCTATCTACCCCTGTTAAGTCCAGTCAGCTAGGTTGGCAGGAGCTGGAACAGAGCAACGGGACCTCACCCCATTGCATGGATTCAAACTGCCGACCTTCCGATCGGCAAGCCCAAGAGGTTCAGTGGTTTAGACCAGTGCGCCACCTGCTCCCCTGAGCCAGCCTTTCAGACTATTATGTTCAATTTCACTGCACGCCAAAATTGCACCCAACTTCGGAGCCGGTAGTCAACTTCACTTATGCAACTAGTGGAATAATGGTGATTGCCTTATTTATATAGCAGCACCCCGAGGGATGAACTCGGGAGTTTGCGAGACTTGTGTTTCTGGCTGGGGAGAAGAATTGTAGGGAGACCTGGCAGGCAAGGAGGCAAATCTTGTATGCACAGTTGCTACCTGGAAATTTTGCGTGTGGGGAGAGAGGCAAACAGGTGAGTGGGAGAACTAACTGGGAGCCAACGTGCGAATCAGCCTAAACCTAAATGTGGATGGTGCAGTAATTTCAAAATGTACAACAGTTTTGTGAATAAACTAAATTGCCCTTTAATAAAATCAGGCCACATTTTTGGTCCCAGAGCTTTTGCACCCGTTGGTCAGAGTGCTGGAAGGGCAGGACACAAGTATGCTGTGCTGAGCAACCCAGCAGAGAACTGTCTTTTATCTCCAAGAGGCAAAGAGCTGGAAAGGGGCCTGGAGCACCTGAGGTGGGAACAAACCCCCCCCCCCCTCGCTCCTAGTCGGCCACTGAGAAAACAGGACATGGGACTAGACAGGCTGGACCTAGATTCAGGGCTCTCCTTAAGTTCCTTTCCAACCTCATGAGTGATACCGTAGGGTTGAGAATCATAGGGCTGGAAGGGACCCTTTGGGCATAGCTGTCAACTTTTCCGTTTTCTTCCAAGGAATCCTATTTGGAATAAGGGTTGTTTAGTCGTTTAGTCATGTCCGACTCTTTGTGACCCCATGGACCAGAGCACGCCAGGCACTCCTGTCTTCCACTGCCTCCCGCAGTTTGATCAAACTCATGCTGGTCACTTCGAGAATACTATCCCACCATCTCCTCCTCTGTTGTCCCCTTCTCCTTGTGCCCTCCATCTTTCCCAACACCAGGGTCTTTTCCAGGGAGTCTTCTCTTCTCATGAAGTGGCCAAAGTACTGGAGCCTCAGCTTCAGGATCTGTCCTTCCAGTGAGGGAAACGTTGACAGCTATGCCTTTGGGGTCATCTAAGCCAATGTCAGGCTTCCTTCTCACTTTGACCGTAGATAGGTAAAAAGGTAAAGGAGCCCTGGACGGTTAAGTCCAGTCAAAGGCGCCTATGGGGTTGCAGCGCTCATCTCGCTTTCAGGCTAATGGAGCCGGCAATTGTCCACAGACAAGCTTTCTGGGTCATGTGGCCAGCAGGACTAAACTGCTTCTGGTGCAGCAGGACACCGTGACGGAAACCAGAGTGCAAGGAAACGCCATTTACCTTCCTGCCACAGCAGTACCCATTTATCTACTTGCACTGGTGTGCTTTCGAACTGCTAGGTTGGCAGGAGCCGGGACCGAGCAACGGGAACTCACTCCGTCGCAGGGATTCGAACCGCTGACCTTCCGATCAGCAAGCCCAAGAGGCTCAGTGGTTTAGACCACAGTGCCACCTGCATCCCTATTACCTTTTAGCTTCCATAGATAAGTGATGCAAAATGAAGCAGTCTCTTACCAACAACAGAGATGTTTAATGAATGCAGCAAAAGAACAACCAACCATTCTCACAGCGCAGGTGCTCCCATTTAAGTTCCTCCCACTTCCCTCTAGTCACTTCCGTCTTCCCGTCTCTTATTTACCTGATCTCTCAACCCATACCCGTTCTGCGAAGTTACCTTATCCCGTCTCCTAGCCCAGGGACTAAGAGGCTGTATGCCTTCCAGTGAGGGAGATTCGGTTAACTAACTCTCCTCCAGTTCTGCCTCTTCTGGTTTTTCACCTCCCAGTTCTGCCCAACTCCCATCCTCCAAACTGTGCCCCTCAGCAAACCATCGTTCCAGGTCAATACTACTCTCCTGCTCCTGTGGAGACCCAGGATCCTGGTTCCACTACTCCTCACCAGAGTAGTGCTCCCTGGCCTGATCCCTGACAGCCAACCACCTGCAAAGCAGGAATCAGAATTCCTGAAAGAGGGCTATCCACATCCAAACGCAGGATGTATTTTTGGGGTAGCTTTTGCTGGTTTGTCCTTTTAGGACCTGTGCAAGAGCAGTAATGATTGCACACCCAGTGGATCATGATACCGTGTGGTCTTTCTGGAAGGATCAGGGCTCGCAACTTTCTTGAGAAGGGGGGAAAGCCCCCGGTTAGATATGCCTTCTGGGCCTCTCGGTTTCCCATCCACATTTCCATTCCCTTCGTTGCCAAGAGAGAAACAGAAAGAGAGACCCTTCGACGTGCGTCGCTTTGGGGTTTGCTCTCCAGGAATCTGGTGGACCTCGCTGAGGTTCCTGCTGAGTCCTGGACTAGGAGAAGATGGATTGCGAAGCGCAGTGGAGCCATGAGAGGAGGAGGGATGGAGGGGGGGCGAGAGAGCGAAAGAGGGAAAGATGCTGTCTCCATATTTCTGTGTCTTCTGTCTGGCAGCTCGCGAGAGATGGGTCCGGCGGGAGGAAGGACCATTGCCTTGAGTCATCTGAAATGGTCCGGCAAGCGCTTCCTCTCACTGGCTTACGTGGCTCCTCTGAGTGGGAGGACAGATTTGGAGCGCACAGCTGGCTGCGGCCTTTTCCTCAGGGCTGGAGCCTTCTCCCCCTACTCAAAAAATAAAATAAAATTTTATTGGGTTAAGTCAGGAGTAGAGAATCTGTGGCCCGCTAGATGCTTCACGGTGCAGTTTATTCGTTTATTTATATCCCATCTTTCTTTCTCCCAAGGAGCTCAGTGGGGTGTCCGTGGGTCTCCCCCTCCTCATTTGCTCCCCACAACAACCCTGTAAGGTAGGCGAGGCTGAGAGGCAACGTGATTGGCCCAAGGTCACGGCCAAGTGAGGATTCGAACCCTGGTCTCCCGGGTCCCAGCCTGACACTCTAACCACTAGGCCAGGCAGGACATGAAGAATGGATACTGACTCTGATCATCCCTCCTTTTTTTGCTTTTTAAAATAATATTCTATTAGAAGAATTTCATTTTTTAAAAAAACTAGTGAAAAGAAAAAAGTAGAAGAAAAATGTGAATGAAAATTAAAATAGAAGAAAAATACTCAATTACATTTCCATACATTAGTATACAAATGTGTATAGTCTTATTATCCCGAAACAAATTTATTTATCGATAACCTCATATAAAGTCATTCCAAATATCTTTATGTTTATCTGCGTCTATAAGTGGTCTGCGTCCATTCGTATATTGCCAATATTGTCATGTTGTCAAGCCATCGATTAAGAGGAAACATATCTCTATTCTTCCGGTTTGTCAGTATCAATATCTTAGCCACCATTACAGCTCATAAAATCCATTTTCGCTGTCCCTGCTGTCACTACCCATACAATAGGTAAATCGTTCAAAAGAATATTCACCTCTGAAAAATCTCAACTTTTTCCGTAGCATCTAATTTATATCGTCCGGCACTCTTTCCCCAAATGTAGAAGCAGCGCTGCCACATTAAAAGAGAAGCCCTGAGCATCAGGCGGAATGACAGATATCCCCGTTCCTGCTGCCGCCGCCGCCTCTAGCCACTCTGGCTCTGTGCAAGGTGGTGATGAGGCAGGCAGGTGACTTTTCAGGTGAGCGGTCCATCAGCTGCCACTCGGAAAGAAGCCATCCTTCTGGCACCAATCAGTTTCCTCTTATCGCTCGGCTTGACAGGGACTTTTATCTTCGCTGCCAAGAGAGCGAGATCAGGCACCTGGGGAAGGTATGCCTGACGCGGCCGATGTTTCCTGAGAGACTCGTTTGTCCTCTCATTTTTTGCTTTTGCTCTACCTGTCACCTCACCCGTCTCGGCTATGCATAAAACGTCTTCGCTAACTCGCCTCCTGCGGCTCCCCAGATTCTTAGGGAATCTTTTTGGTCCTTTTGGAGGTGGCAGGTTCCTGGGGCTGGTTAGGGCTGCAGGGGAAGATGGGAGTGAGGGCATCCTGCTGCCTTCCCCAACAGCTCTCCCGAGGACTCTTTTCCGGGCCTGATCCTGCCACTGCTGCAAACCCCTCATGGTCTTATTATTATTATTAGTACCCTGCCCATCTGGCTGCGTTTCCCCAGCCACTCTGTGGCTTCCAACAAAATATTTAAAATACATTAAAACACTAGTCATTAAAAACTTCCCTGAACAGGGCTGCCTTCAGATGTCTTCTAAAAGTGGTTGCTTAGGCATTGGTTACGACTATCTGTCTCCACCCAGGGACAGAACTGACTTCTGCAACCCTGCGGAAGTCAGTCAGGGAAAACATTTTGGGGAGAAAGATGGAGCTGGGAACCATGCCTTCACCTCTCCCCACATGCTCCCAGGGGCTCTTGCGTGGCCCTAGCCCCTTGACGGGTTCAGACAAAAGCATGGCGAGCCCTTGGGTTCCTTTAATGGAATACCCTTGCGGCAGCAGCAGTGGAGGGGCCGGCACAGCCAATCCATGCCTCTCCACCAACCATTTCATAAAACCAATGCCTAACGGCAATCTTACAAGTTGTGACGATTTGCTACGCAGTTGCCAAAAACCAAATGGCACCAGCCAATCCGCCAAATGGACAATATTCCTACCAGGCCCCTGCCCCAAAAGCAGAAGCCCCCATGACAGGCATAGCAAGGTCAGACACACAAGCCCTAACTTAGGGAGGGTGGCCGGGTGATCCGATGCATGCAGCAAAAGGGAACGTTAAATGCTGTGTGCTAAGTATATAAACACTTAAGCCATCCCACAAATTGGCAGCATCATAATTTGCCCAACAACCCAGAATAGCCAGTCACAATCCTGGACATTTAAACAATCCCACCCAGCAACCAAGAGGGGGGTTCCTGTTAGACCCCACCGCAACGCGTGCTTTCCATGAAGGAGAACACACCTTGTCGAACAAATTGGCTCCCGTACGCTGCAAACCTGGAAGTGAGTGTTCCGGTTTGTGAACGTTTTTCGGAACGTTTTTCGGAAGCCAAACGTCCGACACTACTTCTTCTTGAGTGCAGGAAGCTCCTGCAGCCAATCGGAAGCCGCGCCTTAGTTTTTGAATGGTTTCGGGAGTCAAATGGAACAGTTTAAGTTCAAGAACAAAGGTACCCCTGTACTTAAAGAAGGCTTTCTAATCTCTCTTCTAATTCTCTCTGTTCAGCCCTGGCACTTTCTGATGGATGCTTTGTGTATGCCCAGAGGTGTGCAAAAGCACATTTGCAAAATTTCCCAGGTGTTTCTTGAGTAGATTAGAATACCCAGAAGTGCCATTTCCCCCTTGGGCTGTTTGGCCCTTGCACAAAGTCCCGGCAAGGAGCCTGTTCTCTTTATCCATTTCTGCCTTTAATGGGGTTTCTGGATGCAGCCAGAACTTTTCTCTTTTAGGGAAGGGGGTGGTTATTTATTTTGGCCAGTTCCACATGCATCCTCCAGTTGCCAGCTCCCTTTTCTACCCTCCTTCCAGCCCACCTTCCCCTTTCTAGTTTCTGTCTCACTTCAGTTTCCTATCCGAAAAACATTTGTCTCTCTTCTGGGGGTGGTCTGGGGGTCGCCAAAGACTCCCCTAGCACAATCCTATGATTTGCCAGGATCTGCTCTGGGCTGCAGACCTCCCTCACCCCCCCAATCCAATTTCATTTCACACATTTGAAATGTTGTCAGGAAAGAAGCCAACCTTTTTTTGGAGAGAGCCAGGCATGAATCAGTTCAATCGGGGAGATCTTTCTCAATTTCTAAATTGATTAAACAAGCAAAAAACCACCTCTTTGAGATCGATTCCGTAATTTTTGACCAAACGAATAATTTGGGAGGTGAGAATCAATCCTCTATTAATTGATTTTTAAAAGCTGGGGATGAAGGGAGGGAGGAGAGATGAATTAATATCACGTTCTTGTTGAAATTGCTTTGTTGGTACCTAATAAGAGTAAACCTCAACGTCCCACTGCTCCTGAGCTCAGAGGAGATATTTAGCCAAGTGGGTGGAGGTTGACCCCCTGGAATTTCTTGTTTGGGGCTGGGAGGTGGGTGAAACCTTCCATATCCTGTTTTCCGTTGAGTTTCACTGCTCCCCCCCAAAAGAAATCTCTCTTCTGTTTTCTGCCTTCTCCCCGGACCACTTTCTCTTGGCTTTGCACAATAACTGCTAAAGGAAAGGCAATCAGTTACTGATATCCAATCTCACCAGTGACCGGGACTTGGACATGTTGATTTGTAAGAGCGTGGGAAAAGGCCTGAGCTGTTGGCAAAGCCAGGTGAAAAATAATTTCGCCGGGTTTGGGAGGAAGCAAAGCGGCTCTCTCGCTCTCCATCATACGAAGGGACATTTCCAGAGGGAAAGGAAAGAATTTCCCATTAGAGGGGAGCCGGACAAGTCTGGCTCTGGGGCCCCAGAGTGTGTCTGTGAGTAAAGAAGAACACATATACTCGTTTCTGAACATATATGAAAAAAATAGGTCATGGTAGCCAAATGATGCCCAGACCCTCTCCTCTGCTATAGCTTCAGAATGCGGAAGCCAGCTTTCCTTTTTGGGGGGTAAACAATTTTAATTAAATTTTACATTTTTTATCATAGTAACATCAAATAACAAAACATACAATTCCCAAATCCTGCCCCCATGACTTCCCTCAACTTCTGGTTTCTTAGCATATATACTCCCCCTGCTTGTTAAATCTTAAAATTAAATTCCTCAACTTAAATGTTGCTATCCTTATCTCATTATAGCATTAATTTGTATTTTCTCTATTTATTTTGTCCATTGTGTTTACTCAAAACCTACTAGTGAGTCCATTTCTTTACATTGTTTCTGTAAATACAACATAAATGGTTCCCATTCTTTTTTAAAGTCTCTATTGTCTTTGTTGCTTAGTGTTTCAATTAATTTCGCCATTTCAGCGTATTCCATTAATTTTTCTTGCCATTGTTCTTTAGTTGGTATTTCTTCGCTTTTCCATCTTTGGGCTAGTAATATTCTAGCCACAATCATTGCATACATAAAAAGTTTCTTCTTCTCTTCTGGCAGGTCTTGACCTGAAATACCTAATAAAAAGGCTTCTGGTCTCTTAACAAAAGTTATCTTAAATATTTTTTTTCATTTCATTGTAGATCATTTCCCAATAATTTTTAATTATTTTACAATTCCATCACCTATGAAAAAACGTGCCTTCATTTTCTTTCCATTTCCAACACTTATTGGAGCCCGGAAGCCAGCTTTCCTGATCAAAAAGCCATTGGCTTGTAGGAGAGGGTGGCACTGAGAGACTCAGTACAGAGAAAAAAAAGGACTTCTCTGTACAGCACTTAGTTAACTTACGGAACTCCCTGCCACTTGGTGAAGCCGCTAGCTTCGATTCCCACAGATATCTAGGAATGCTGGCTTTGGTGACTTCCATCGAGTCCATTGTTGTTCCCTTTAAGCTTTTGGGATACCATATTGCATGGTTTCTCCAGCTCAAGCAGAGATCAGTGTGCTGTCACCCCTGTTCCAATAGGGATCTTCCAGGAATATTTAGGCACTGAAGACTTTGCAAATCCACCATTCCATTAGTACACATTGCCAACGGTTAGTGACACAGAACTTTTTTAAAAAGCAAACTAATAAAAAAAATGTGTGTGTGTGAATTAACCCTAAGGCTTTACTTGATCTCTTATAAAGCAATGTAGGTGACTAATAACTTGAACATCCTTTTCCTTTCCAAACCTGCACTTTTGTTCTTGGGGAGCTGCGGGATCCTTACTTGGAGAATGAACTCCTTGATTTATTACGGTGCATTTGGGGCCAGGCAGATTCCTCGACCTCTACGGCTGAAATGGGCCATGCTTAGGAGAAACGGTATTCTCTGCAGATGGTAGGAAGACAGATGTGCTCGGGAGCCATCTGAGATGAGATAAACGGCGCAGCTGTAGGAGGGGACCGAGGGAGCTGGCCTGCGTTTGCACCCCCAGCCTCAGCCTCTGGTTCCCTGACTCAACTGGGTCACTGGGCCGTTCAGCGTTTCCAGATGCAGTTCAGATAGGGAGGAAGCATCCGAAATCTTCGGGGGCCGTTCACTCCCAGAAAGTTTCCAGACCAGCTTTGCAGATGCTTCAAAGTTGGAACGTGCTCAAAGGAATAGTGTGTCTCTTTCCCTCTTCTCCCCTCACAAGCGAGTCAAGCCAGACACACACACACACACACACACACACACACACACACACAATTTCCCCTGCAAAAGTCACACTGCAGTGACAGCCAATTTAGCCCCGCACGTTCAGGATAAATCCCTCGTTGCTCATGCCCAGCATGTGGTTAATTGCATCTAATATGTGCACACTCTGTATTTTGCTGAGGTTATTAGGGGAATGTTGATCTTGCCCTTAATAAACACCAGTAAAGTTTCACCCGGTGCCCTGGATGCATCGCTGAACAACTCTCCGATGCGTTAGATCTAAAACAACATACTTCATGCTCCCCACAAAATTTTGGATGCTGTAGAAAATTTTGAACACCTTGGGCGGTCAAAAGAAGCCGGTATCTGTTCAGGAAACTCAGGCATGCAGCCAAATGTAATGAAACACAACTGTCTGGCAGATTTGGGGGCATGAAATGCAGAGCTCTGTAAGGTTCCGGGATGAAGCAGTCAATGGGACTAAGTTTTGATAAAGCAACTTAGCAGCGGATTTCACCTGCTTGTTCAATTTGCTATTTCATAGGGCTGCCATACATCCAGAATTTCCCAGACATATCTGGAATTCATCCATCAGAAATAGTGTCCGGGCGGAATTTCTGAAGATTGGTGGAAATGTCTGGATAAACCTGGGCGTAGGGCAACACATGTTGGGAGCGTTGATTTGGGGGGGGGGGGGGCAAATTTCCTAAAGAAATAGTTCAAAAACTTCATATATTTTTTAATATATATTTTGGAAATTTTGCAAAAAAACGCTCAACAACTTTTGGGTCCAGATTATCACTTTTTGAAATATGGCAACCCTACTATTTGATTGCAGGCTCTTCTTTTTTGATGTGTAGTTGGCATCTGTTGGATAATGTGGTTAAGGCATCTTAAATGATGGGGGTGGACTAGTTGACCCTCAAGGCCCCTTCCAACTCTGCAGTTCCATGATTCTATAACTGAAGGCTATGCCTGGGCAATAAATCGATATATCGCCCAGGACCGGGGGGTGGGGGGGCAGACCGTGATAACAGCTTCACTCAGCGGTATATCGTGGCTGAAACCATTGCTGCTCTTGAGCCCCTCTGCCCAGAAACAAACTTGCTGGGAGCTGGAGGCAGCTGGGAAGGGGGCTCCGCTGAAGTATCCCCCCTTCCCAGCTGAGAGAGCCCCAACCCCGTTCCTGCTTGCATGCGAGTAGGAGCAGGATTGGGGCTGCTCAGCTGGGGATCGCGAAGCCCGTCCTTCCCAACTGAGAGAGCCCTGACCGCCAGTTTTTTTCAACATTGTGGTATATCGCTAAACCACAAAGTTTGGCTAGCGATCCACTGCAATGCTGAAAACCCAACATTGCCCAGCTCTACTGGGGGCAAAACAAAATATTAAAACAACCTTAATTGATTGCTAAGTGTATTATGAATGCAACGCACATAGCCAGGTGGGTGACAATTTTCTAATGGGAGAATCAACTGCAGCCTTTAGCCAGACCCTGAAAAACTTACGTTTCCAGTTCTGCAATCTTCCCTTGTAATTACCTTTTTCTTTCCTTCTGGATCATAGCACCTTAAAGTTTCTTGGTCAGGGCACCTGGGATGCAGCCTTCCTTTGGCTGGCTCATCTGTTTCTTTTCTGCAGGAGATAAAGCATCGAAGCACTACTGGAAGTGCTGCAAAAACTATTACTAGGATGGCAATTCCACTAATAATGGGTCTAGCCCACTGGGAACCTCTCTTTCCTGAGTCCCACTGGGAGGAACGAGAGATGCACCAGATATATCAGAGGAAGGCAAGGTTCTTGAGAGATCTGGCGGATGCAGCTGTTATTAGACGCGAAAAGAAGATTCTCCCCTCCTGTCTTTAAAATGCGGCTTTGAAAAATGATTTTTGCATTCAGAAATATAAATTATCTAAGCTTAAAATGACTTCAGGAGTGATGGCCATAAACAGATTAGTGTCAGAATTTTAAAAGACGCCGGGAAGAAATTGGTACCCGGATCACGGCATCCTATCAAATACAAAAAAATCCATTATCTCCGAAACAACAAGAATTGTCAGGCTGGCACTCGCTGTATGATGCCCTGGGTGCTTTGTGTTTATTTGTGTGTTTTCTTTCTTTCCTGTGTCTAACTTGAATTTTTAAGCAGGAAACGAAGGGGGTGATAAATAACAACTACAGGGTTTGGAAGGCTTGTCAGAGAATTCACACCTGCATTTAGTTTGGAGATGCAGCGAATCTGATGTCTCAGGGTTTGTTTTTTACTCTCCTTCCTTCCTCTTTCTCTGTGTAGAAGCTCTTCACCAGTTTAAGAACCTGCCAAGGGCAGATGGAACAGCCTTCATTTTGGATGGCAGCCCCATTAGAGCCCATAGTCTAGGAAATATCTGTCGTCACCTTGAGCGCGGCTCTTTTAACAGATCTTTCCTAAGTCAGATTTCCTGGTGGCTTGACGTGAGGAGTTTGCCCTTGACTTTGACATTCTGGTTTTCTGTGCCACTCGCAGGAGACTTTTTTTGTTTTGTTTGCGGGTGTTTGGACGGACGATTGCCTTTGCAGTTGGCAAGACTCTTTCTCCTGGAGCCCTGGTTATGGATAGGAATTGGGACGAAAATCATTCCTGCCAGAGCCGTTACTCCACCACCCGCTTGCTGCTCTCTCTGCGCTGTTTGAATGCAAGCGGTATTAATCATCATCCGCACAATGTACTTAGAGCAGCTTTCACACTGCTCCAAACAGCAGCAATAACAGAGTCCCACATCAAATCCATCACTGAGCAGAACAACTCCTGCAGAGGCTGAGAGCAAGGAAGGAGACTGAAAAGGCCACATCCAAAGGAGTACCATGGGGTGGAAACATAAAAAGAGCCCTGCAGGATCAGGCCCATGGCCCATGGCCTATCCAGTCCAGCATCCTCTTCTAACCTGTGGGAAACCTACAAGCAGGATTCAAGCGTGAGAGCCCTCTCCCCTCCTGCAGATTCTAGCAAATGGGGTTCAGAAGTATCACAACCTCTTACTAGGAGCATGCTGGGATTCCCTGGGTACCACAGCATAGATGGGGAACCTGCAGACTTCCAGATGTTGCTACACGCCAACTCCCCTCAGTCAAACACGCCAGTCTGTAGTTACCTGGGTCTTCTCCCTTTTTGAAAATGGGGAGAATATTTGCCTGCCTCCAGTCTGCAGGGACCTCCCCAGTTCTCCCAGAATTCTCGACCATTATAGACAAGAACCTCTCAGATTACATCCACAAGCTCCTTTAATACCCTTGGGCACAGAGCGAGGAGGGATGTTTGGTTCATAGAAATCCCATGATATGGCAGCTTGAGTGAAATATACTCGGAATTGAGAGTGAATTTCATGCTCTTTATTCAGCTCATAGTGGTGAGGAGGAATGGAAGTTCCCCCAGAATGTCTGCTTTATATACATTATTTACACAGTGGGCCCCACGAGATTGGCTAATTCCAGGATTCACCTGTAACCAATCCGGTTGCGGATTCCCTTCCACCTGGAGCTGGATTGGGTGGCTCCTGTGGACCAATCAGACTGCTGCATTCTGGGCCCTATTGTTCTAGGACCAATCAGACTGCTGCATTCTGAATCCTATTGTTCTAGGACCAATCAGACTGCTGCGTTCTGAATCCTATTGTTCTAGGACCAATCAGACTGCTGCATTCTGAATCCTATTGTTCTAGGACCAATCAGACTGCTGCATTCTGAATCCTATTGTTCTAGGACCAATCAGACTGCTGCATTTTGGATGCTATTGTTCTAGGACCAATCAGACTGCTGCATTCTGAATCCTATTCAACTCAGTACATAACATTGAGGATGACAGCGACAGACTTGCAGCCGGTTCATGGCTGGCTGAGCCAAGGCACAGAGACCCCGGTCCCCTTCTCTGCCTGCGGAGTCCCTAAATTTCGAGATGTGGGCTTGAGATGCATCTTCTCTCGTCTTCCCGACCTTGCCTTGGAAACGGTTGAGAGCGCGCCAGAAAGGGAGTCTATTTTTTATTTAGTAAATACTTCTCTCTTTTTTTAACAGAACTGCGGTTTTGATTTATAGGCACCTCGGTGGTGCTCCCAGGAAGACTCGTAGAGGTTTAACTACATTTTCTCAGCATCACACCAGGCCCAATAAACCGGCGTCCATGTGCGCGGCGCACATTCTCACTCCCAATATAAATCGGGTTTTACGAGAGTGAAAGGCCCCTTGGCTCGCCGGAGCAGAGCGTGTTGGTCCAAGCCCCCTGCGTGGTGGGGTCTCTCTCTCTCTCTCTCTCTTTTACTCGCTCTTCCTCTTCAAGTTGTCAGACTTCAGTAACGTTTACAGCTATTTAGCTATCAAACTTTATGTGCGGCTCTGAGAGAAAACGTGTCTCTTAACTACTGCAGTGTCATAAATGGCAGTCTGTTAAACCGCGCCGATTCAACAACTGTTTCGCCAAAGCTGCCAGCGTGATGGGCTGGAGAGGGCGCTGATTACTCAAGAGGAAGCTTGCGTGCCAGGGGTTGGCATTCCTTTGCCAGCGCCTCTAGTCCTTTGGCCCTAATCCGCCCTGCTTGGTTTTCACGTGGAGAATGAGGGGGTTCACTGCTGCTCCACCGAGCCATTGGAAGTCCATCCAAAACGGTTTTCAAACACTTTACAAATTCAATCCTGCAAAGGTTCCTCATATACTTGCAACTGGTAGCAAGGAGAGAGGTTGGGAAATGAAACGTATCGCAAATGAGAGGCAATGCGAGTCGAATATCTGAAGGGCTGTCCCATGGAGGATGGAGCAAGCTTGTTTTCTCATGCTCTGGAGGGTAGGACTCGAACCCGTGGCTTCAAGTTGCAGGAAAGGAGATTCCGACTGGACATACAGGAAAACTTTCTGACAGTTTGAGTTGTTCAACAGTGGAACAGTCTCCCTCAGGAGATTGTGGACTCTCCTTCCTTTGGAGGTTTTTAAGCGGAGGTAGGCGCTGTGGTCTAAACCACTGAGCCTCTTGGGCTTGCCGATCAGAAGGTCAGCAGTTTGAATCC
Organism: Podarcis siculus; assembly: GCA_034642415.1. Lineage (NCBI taxonomy): Eukaryota > Metazoa > Chordata > Lepidosauria > Squamata > Lacertidae > Podarcis > Podarcis siculus. The sequence continues at coordinate 1,656,996 of JAXCMG010000039.1, read as the reverse complement.
GCACGGCGGGGTGAGCTCCCGTTGCTCGGTCCCAGCTCCTGCCAACCTAGCAGTCCAAAAGCACACCAGTGCGAGTAGATAAATAGGTACCCCTCCAGCGGGAAGGTAAACGGCATTTCCATGCACTGCTCTGGTTCGCCAGAAGCGGCTTGGTCATGCTGGCCACATGACCCGGAAGCTGTACGCCGGCTCCCTCGGCCAATAAAGCCAGATGAGCGCCGCAACCCCAGAGTTGGTCACGACTGGACCTAACGGTCAGGGGTCCTTTCCCTTTTTAAGCGGAGGTTGGATGGCCATCTGTCAGGGATACTTCAGCTGAGATTCCGGCATTGCAGAGGGTGGACTGGATGACCCTCAGGGGCCCTTCCAACCCTATAAAGGTAAAGGTACCCCTGCCCGTACGGGCCAGTCGTGACCGACTCTGGGGTTGTGCGCTCATCTCGCTCAAGAGGCCGGGAGCCGGCGCCATCCGAAGACACTTCCGGGTCACGTGGCCAGCGTGACAAAGCTGCAGCTGGCAAGCCAGCACCAGTGCCACACATAGAAATACCGTTTACCTTCCCGCCGGAGCGGTACCTATTTATCTACTTGCACTTAGGGGTGCTTTCGAACTGCTAGGTGGGCAGGAGCTGGGACCGAACGACGGGAGCTCACCCCGCCGCGGGGATTCGAACCGCCGACCTTGCGATCAGCAAGTCCTAGGCACTGAGGTTTTACCCACAGTGCCACCCGCGTCCCTTCCAACCCTAAGTTTCTATAATTTCTCATCGGAAAATCATCAGATGTGTTGACGGAAGTCTAAAAATATTGTATAAGTTATGCAATATGACTGTAGGGACTGATATGTTAAAAAAAGCAATAAAAATGTATAAAATGAAGATCTGCCCACTGGTTGCGCAAATACGGCTGCTATGCGCAGCACCCCCCTGGGACAATTACCGCATGCGGCAGCCCCCTGGGACAATCGCCAGGGGCACCTAGTTCCGCCTCTGGCTCCACCCAGCATTCTGGGGATCATCACAGATTCCAGAGGCCATTTCCCCTCCCCTCTGTCCTGAACATCAGCGCACTGTTCATGCTCCCCACTTGAGAAGCTGAGAAAAAACTACTGAACCAAAAGCGCTGTCTGCCCAGGGAAATGCAGACATCTAGTCAAACATAATAAGACACTACAGTCATACCTCTTGTTACATTTGGTTCAGGTTACGTTCTTTCAGGATACGTCCCGCGGCGACCCGGAAGTAACGGAATGGGTTACTTCCAGGTTTTGCCTTTCGCACATGCGCAGACGCTCAAAATGACGTCATGCACGTGCGCAGAAGCAGCGAATCGCAACACGCGCATGTGCAGACGCGGGTTGCGTTCTGATCATGTTGCGAACAGAGCTCTGGAGCGGATCCCATTTGCAACCAGAGGTACCACTGTATCGGGAAACAGCATTTGGGTTAACGCTCCTCGATGGCATGAACACTGAGCTACAGGAAACTCGGGGAGATGGCTTGGGTGGCAAGAAAAGGTGGTTTGATAGGGGCTGGGTGTGGGGAAGGTATCTTTCCTCCCTCCCTGCTCCGACCTACAGGCTTTCCCTCTTCCAGGAAGGAGTTGCTTCTGCTAATCGCCTGCCACTCGCCTCCAGCGAATCTGTCCTGCCTTTATCCTCCCAGCAGGGCTGACCAAGCTTCTCAGACATACTCTGCATTCCGGAGATGGGCTTCTGCTCCATGGTTAATAATTCAGCGGCGCACCAGCCTGGGCCCTGCAGGAACAGGCTTTCTTCTAACAAGGTTTCGGGTTGGAGCTGTGAGCCAAATTTGCTGGAGTGACAATAGGTGGCTGCAGACAACAGAAGGCTGCGTTTGCACTACTTCATCGCTGGTAGAAAAAGTCCCCCATCTAGTCTAGTATCTCACAACCAGATACCTGTGGAACCCCGCAAGCAAGTCCTGAGCTCAAGAGCCCTCTGTCCTCCTGCAGTTTCCAGCAACTGTGATTCAAAACCATTTCTGCCTCCGACTGTGGAAGCAGAACATAACCATCATGAGTAGTAGCTGTCGATGGCCCTCTCCTCCCTCCATGAATTTCTCTAGTGCTCTTTTAAGGCCATCCAAGCTAGTGGGCATCCAGTGGCAGGGAGTTCCATAGATGAATGGTGCACTGCATGAAGAAACAATTTTATTTTATGTGTCCTGGATCTTTTTTGTTTGTTTTTTAATTCAGACTTGGGTAGAATTGGTGGGAGGTTCATCCCTCCAGCCATGGATCTAACCGGTCTTCAGAGTGCTTGGTAATAGATACCCGGTGGGGTTGTGAACAAGTCCTACCTCCCAAGCAAGGTAATGAGTCGAGCCTTGGGAAACTCGCTGCTTCCTCCTCCTCCTCCTTTTTTAAAAATGCTTTTTATTGGAGTTTCATTTAATACAAACAAAAAAATATACAGTAAAATTCAACAATAATTTACCCACATTCTTTCCCCTGCTAAGCATTGACTTCCTTCCCTCCCTTCAACAGGTTTTCTTATGTCAGTTCCTTTTCCACAGTTTCTTATTGTATCCAATCCTATCTACATCGTAATATTTATTTCAGTCCTGCCAAAGTCTTCAAATTTCTACAGTTATTATTTATGTACTCCATAAATTTACTCCAATCTTTTTGGAATTTTGCTTCCTCCTGATTTCGGATTCTACAGGTCAGTTTTGCTAGTTCTGCTTTTTCTGTTTCCCCTCCCATCAAGCCTAGCAAGAAAGCTTCCGGCTTTTTCGGGAAAGTGTATTTAAATATCTTTTTCAATTCGTTATAAATCTCGCTGCTTCCTCCTTCAAGGTGTTGCTTCTCTTAGTCTCTCACAGCCTTCTTCCCTAACCTGCTACCCTTTAGGATTTTTTTTGGTTTGCAAGCCCTGGGAAGGCAGACAGGCCAATTCCTATCTTCCCAGAGCATCGAACCTTCGCTTCCTCAGTTAGGAAAGGAGAAAGCTGTCTGACCCATCAGTATGTCTAGCTCCAGGGTTTCAGACTGAAGTCTCTCCTAGGCCTGCCAGAAGATTATAGCATTGTAGAGTTGGAAGGGACCCAAAGATCATCTGGTCCAACCCCTTGCAATGCAAGAATCTCTCTCTCTTTTAAATACATTTTTATTAATCTTTTAGCATTTCAGTTCCAACAGTCATACAACATAACTTCTCATCTTATACAATGTTTTAGACTTCTGTCAACGCCTCTGATGATTTTCTGTTTTTATCACTTGGTCTGCATTTCTTAGTTTCTATAATGCATTCAATTGTCCTTAACTAATAATTCTTTTCATAGTCTTTCTTGTAATATTTCAGATAATCCACCTTACAAAACTTCTTGCAGTCCTATCAGCGTAATCTGTTCGTGACAATTACTTTTCAGATGTTGTTGTTGTTTAGTTGTTTAGTCGTGTCCGCCTCTTCGCGACCCCCTGGACCAGAGCACGCCAGGCACTCCTGTCTTCCACTGCCTCCCACAGTTTGGTCAAACTCACGTTTGTAGCTTTGAGAACACTGTCCCACCATCTCGTCCTCCATCGTCCCCTTCTCCTTGTGCCCTCCATCTTTCCCAACATCAGGGTCTTTTCCAGGGAGTCTTCTCTTCTCATGAGTTGGCCAAAGTCTTGGAGCCTCAGCTTCAGGATCTGTCCTTCCAGTGAGCACTCAGGGCTGATTTCCTTCAGAATGGATCGGTTTGATCTTCTTGCAGTCCATGGGACTCTCCAGAGTCTTCTCCAGCACCAGAATTCAAAAGCATCAATTCTTCGGCGATCAGCCTTCTACTTTTCAGATAGTTCATATATTTACTCCAGTCCTCTAAGAATCTCTGATCCTGCAGGTTGCGAATCCTTCCTGTTAATTTATCTAGCTCTACATAGTCCATCAACTTCATTCTCCATTCTTCTTTCATCAGTAGTTCTTCTTGCTTCCATTGCAATGCAAGAATCTCAGTTAAAGCATCCATAGCTGATTCAACTTCCGCTTAAACAACTCCAATGAAGAAGCGTTGACAACCCCCCAAGAGAAACCGCTCCACTGCCCAACAGCCCTTACTGTCAGAAAGATCTTCCTGATGTTGAGTCGGAATCTCCTTTCTTGTAGCTTGAAGCCATGGGTTCGAGTCCTACCCTCCGGAGCCAGAAGAAAACCAAGCTTGTTCCCTCTTCCATATGACATCTTCCATGTGACAGCCCATAATGGCATGGCAAGCAAATTCTCCTCCGCTGAGCCCTTCTCTCCCTGATGCCCGTTCCCAAGCTTTCCTCCTTCCCTGCTTTCTTCTTCCCTGGGGAAGAGTCTCCCTCTTCGTTCTGGTATTCGGAAGCTGTTCTACGACCGACCGCCATCTTCGTTTCTGCGTTGAGTGTGCTGTTACCGCGAGAGGCCAGCTTCCTCAGGAAGTCCATCGCTTCCGATCGCCGTCTGTGGCAGCTCTGAGTTTTACCCTTTAGCCGCACGGCACATTCCCTTCCCTCCCCAAATGGGGGTCTTGCCTTCGAGCGGAGACGGAAATTTAAATTATTCAGAAAGGAAAGGTCAGGAGGCAGTCTGCCCAGGCCTGGGAGCGTGGCAGTTCTGCCGGCCTTTGTACCGCGTGTAAACAGGGCTTGGCAGCGAAAACCAAACCAGGCTCTAAACCTTCGGAAAATCACAGAGAGGAGAGGTGAATAAGATCCTTCCCAATGAGGCAGGTTGGAAACATTGCATTTTTTAAAAAAAGGCAGCAAGCTTTGCAAACTTTGCATCGCAACGTATCTTGATGATCAGCCGTTCCTTGCTCTGGTTTCATGACTTGCCCAGGGAGACTCTGGGCTTCCAATTCTGCTCCAGAGGCAACCTGTTGGTTTCTGTAACAATTGTCTGCCCTGTGTAGGCATCACAACAAACTGTTGTTAGAATCATGGAGTTGGAAGGAACCCCAAGGGAGATGTCGGCCAACTGCCTGGGATGCAGGAATCACTGCTAAATAATCAATGGCAAAGGGCCTTCCAGCATCCGGTTAAAAACCTCCAAGGAAGGAGAGACCAATGCCTTCTCAGGCAGTCTGTCCCACTGTCAAACAACTATTAGAATCATATAATCATGGATTTCTGGAGTTGGAAGGGGTCCTGAGGATCATCTAGTCCAACCCCCCTGCAACAGAGGAATACGCAACTACCCCATACAGTGATCACACCTGCAACCTTGGTGTTATCAGCACCACACTCGAATCAGCTGTTTAGTTGGAATCTCCTTTCTTGTAAGTTGAAGCCATGGGTTCGAGTCCTACCCTCCAGAGCAGGAGAAAACAAGCTTGCTCCCTCTTGAGATGTTGGAAGCCCTTGAGATGTTGGAAGATGGTTCTCCTATCTCCTCTTTTCCAGGCTATACTTTCCCAGCTCCTTTCATTGTTCCTCATCAAGCTTGGTTTCCAGACCCTTGATCATCTTGGTTGCCCTCCTCTGCACACCTTCCAGCTTGTCGACATCCTTCTTAAACTGTGCTGCCCAGAACTGGAGATTGCAAACTACAATGTCACAGAAGGTGCTGGTGCACAAGGCAAATCTCAGGCAGCCAGTGATGTTCAGAGGCAAGGAGCCCAAAGGAGAGGATTGTCGTTGAAAAGTCGTCTTTCTCAGATACCTCAAGTGAGAGCTCCACACAATGCATTTGTGGGCATGGACAGTTTCCTCCCATTCCAGGGTACTTACAACTACGGTGATGAACCGTTCTGGCAATTGGGACTAAATTCCCAACCCCAGCGATGGGCAGGGCCAGATTTAGGTTTGATGAGGCCGTAAGCCATGGGCAGGGTTAAACCACAGAGCCTAGGACTTGCCAATCAGAAGGTTGGTGGTTCGAATCCCCACGACGGGGTGAGCTCCCGTTGCTCGGTCCCTGCTCCTCCCAACCTAGCAGTTCAAAAGCACCTCAAAGTGCAAGTAGATAAATAGGTACCGCTCCGGCGGGAAGGGAAACGGAGTTTCCGTGTGCTGCTCTGGTTCGCCAGAAGCGGCTTAGTCATGCTGGCCACATGATCCGGAAGCTGTACGCCGGCTCCCTTGGCCGATAAAGTGAGATGAGTGCTGCAACCCCAGAGTTGGCCACGACTGGACCTAATGGTCAAGGGTCCCTTTACCTAAGCCATGGGCAGGCAAACTAAGGCCTAGGGGCCAGTTCCGGCCCAATTGGGTTCTAAATAGGGCCCGCGGATGGTCTGGGAATCAGTGTGTTTTTACGTGAGTAGAATGTGTCCTTTTATTTAAAATGCATCTCTGGGTTATTTGTGGGGCATAGGAATTCATTCATTATTTTCCCTTCATAATATAGTCTGGCCCACCACATGGTCTGAGGAATGGTGGACCGGCCCCCTGGTGAAAAAGTTTGCTGACCCCTGCCCTAAGCGACTGAAGGTAATGGGGCCCTTTCTATGTCCAGCTGTCCTTTGTCAACAACAAATTGTCACTGTTCTTTGTGTTGAATATATGCTATATGGTAATTTATGGACCTAATAGGTATCTCAAGCTATTTGCACATGTTGCCTTGCAACCAGTCCTTGCAGAATGTAGGCACCCTATATATAGAAAGGAGCAAAGCAGGGATATTTTAGGGAGCAGGTGGGGCCTGTGACTTCCATCATAGGAGCCTACACAGAACAAAACACGGTTGCTGTATGTCGGTTTTATTTTATTTGTCTTTTATCTGATATTTTGGAAATGTACATCCAGGGTTTTTCCGCCTTTATTTTTTTGGCGGCCCCCAAGAGAGTGGGGCCCTAAGCTATCGCTTGTTTAGCTTATACATAAATCTGGCACTGGCGATGGGGCATGTGTCATGTGGCTGAGGGTGACCGGGCTCACAGGACCTTGCAAGCCTCACCCTGTGCAGCTTCTTGCAGGATGAGGCCCTCCCACTTCTGACAGAAATCCCAGAAATTTGTCTGTGCTTTTGCACAGCAAAACTGGAAGCTTGACGCCCAGCTCACAGCTCGGGTCTTTCCCCTAAGAACCACCCTGTGCTTGACATCCGTCATATTCATTCTCTCCTTGCAACGGGACTGATCCTTCCTCCCTTCCATCACCCAACTGCTGAATCTTCTCCTTCCTTGTCAGTCTTTCAACCCCCCCCCCCCCAATTCCTTGGCTGGCGGAAGAGCACAGTTACAGTAACTCGTCGTAGGTGATGCGGACGACTTTGATGGAATATTTCCCCCTCCTTTAATTTTGCAGAAGGGCATTAGCAAAAGCTTGCGCCCGGTTTTAATGGATTGTCTGACTAATGTGGTCTGAAAGGGCCGACCCCGGGGGGAATAGATTCCTAATGGCCCTGTCAAACTCTGAAGTGAGGCAGGAAAGGAGTCGAGCGGGGAGGGGGCGCAGGGGCAAGGGGAGAAATCTTCAAAAGTTTATAACTTGCTCCAGAGTGAACAAAAAAGCACACACCCCCATGCCCCCATCTCTCTCTCTCTCTCGCAGGAAAGGGAGGCCAGGGAGTCAGGCATGTTTTGGTTTGAAACTGAAGCTGCCTTTTCTCTCGCTGCCGTCCCAGAGGACGGAGAGCGGCTCAGCGCCGTTAGGAATGTGGCCCTTTGCAACCTTTCGTCCGGAAGGGAGGAAGACAGAGGAAAATGGGAGGGGGCAGAAAGCAGGAGCTGGCGGAATGCGCCGAATGCGAGTCTTAGGGTGGCAAATGCTGCAGCGCATGTCAAATCCCACACTTGGCCAGCGTTTTTAAGCAGAATTTGGGGGGCCATCTATCAGAGATGCTTTAGCTGCGATTCCTGCATCACCGGGGGTTGGACTAGATGACCCCAGGATCCCCTTCCTTCCAATTATTATTATTATTATTTATTTATTTATTTATTTATTTATTTATACTCCACCCATCTGGCTGGACTTCCCCAGCCACTCTGGGCAGCTTCCAGCCAAATATTAAAATATAGTAATACATCAAACATTAAAAGCTTCCCTAAACAGGGCTGCCTTCAGATGTCTTCTAAAAGTTTGGTAGTTGTTTATCTCTTTGACATCTGGTGGGAGGGAGTTCCACAGGGCAGGTGCCACCACCGAGAAGGCCCTCTGCCTGGTTCCCTGTAGCTTTGCTTCTCGCAGGGAGGGAACCGCCAGAAGGCCCTCGGAGCTGGACCTCAGTGTCCGTTCAGAATGAAAGAGGTGGAGACGCTCCTTCAGGTATACTGGACCGAGGCCGTTTAGGGCTTTAAAGGTCAGCACCAACACTTTGAATTGTGCTTGGAAACGTACTGGGAGCCAATGCAGATCTCTCAGGACCGGTGTTATGTGGTCTCAGCGGCTGCTCCCAGTCACCAGTCTAACTGCTGCGTTCTGGATTAGTTGTAGTTTCTGGGTCACCTTCAAAGGCAGCCCCACATAGAGCGCATTGCAGTAGTCCAAGCGGGAGATAACCAGAGCATGCACCACTCTGGTGAGACAGTCCGCGGGCAGGTAGGGTCTCATCCTGCGTACCAGATTCAGCTGGTAGACAGCTGCTCTGGACACCAAATTGACCTGCACCTCCATGGACAGCTGTGAGTCCAAAATGACTCCCAGGCTGTGCACCTGGTCCTTCAGAGGCACAGTTACCCCATTCAGGATCAGAGAGTCCCCCAGACCCGCTCGCCTCCTGTCCCCCCAAAACAGTACTTCTTTCCTGTCAGGGTTCAACCTCAATCTGTTAGCCGCCATCCATCCTCCAACCGCCTCCAGGCACTCACACCAACAAGTGCTGCAGCTGACCAGTTGCTGGTCTTTTAGCAGAAACCCAATTAAGAATCTGTTTCCACGCTCAACCCTTTCTCTAGCAGCCTGCGTGGAGAACGTCAGACTTTGCTTATCATGAACCTTGTTAGGCTTCTGCGCAGTTCGGGTCTGTCTCCAAACATCTGTCTCCTGCTCCTCCCAGCCCATCTGCTGATCCACACAAACAACATTCCCTCCGGTGCCTTGGAAGTAAACAGAACTCTGCTTCCTTTGGACGTTGGTGAGACCAGGAAGCAGCCAAAACCAAAAGGCAGCAGGTTGGCAAATCAGCAAAGGTTGCCATTTGTGAAGCAAATGTAAAATCAGATTTAATTAGGGATGGGTGAATCTTGACAACTTTGCTTTGTTTCAGTTTCTCATTTTCGCAGTCTTCACAGAATCAAAGCTTTGGAGAGTTGGAAGGGATCACAGAGGTCATCTAGACCAACCCCCTGCAATGCAGGAATCTTCCAGAGTAGGACTTGAACCCACAACCCTGAGATTAAGAGTCTTATGCTCTGCTGAATGAGCTATCTGTCAGGGTTCCGCCTGTGCATTTTTGTAAAAAGTCTGCATGAACTTTTGTACATATTTCTCCCAATACACTTTTTTAAAATATTGGATTTTACTTAATATACCGTATTTTTCGCTCTATTAGATGCACTGGACAATTGGACGCACCTAGTTTTGGGGGGAGGAAAACAAGAAATAAGAAAGCAACGCAAAGCATCCTGAGCTAAGAGGGAGCACTCCTCCATCTTCGCTCAGGAGGCTTTGCGGAGCTACCCCTGAAGCCCGGAGAGCAAGCGGGATCAGTGCGCACCGATCCCCCTTGCCCTCCTGGCTTCAGCGAAAGCAAGCCTACTGGCTTTCCTCCCGCAAGAGCCGTGCGCTCTTTAAAGGGAGTGCGGCTCTTGGGGGCTTTTCTGGGAGGTGGGGGAAGGGACAGAGCCGCACGCTCTGTCCCTTCCCCCACCTCCCGCAAAAGCCAGGGGCAGCCTCTCCGGGGTGGATCCTGTTCGCTGTCCTGGCTGCTTTAGCTGCGTGCAGCCTCTCCGGCCGGAAGAGGCTGCGCGCGGCTATGGCAGAAGCCAAGACAGCCAGTGGGATGGATCCTGCTCGCTGTCCTGGCTTCTTCTTAGCCATGAGCAGCCTCTCCCGGGCAAGGGGAGCCTTCATCCCCCGCCTGGGAGAGGCTGCGTGCGGCTAAGGCTCCCCCAAGAGCTGCGCTCCCTTTAAAGAGCGCACGGAGTGTGTGTGCAGCTCTTGGGGGCTTTTCCCCGAGGAGGGAGAAGGGCACATGCTCCACATGGCTCTTTAAAGGGAGCGCTGACAGAGCCTCCTGCCTCCATTCGCTGCATAAGACGCACACACATTTTCCCTTACTTTTTAGGAGGGGAAAGGTGCGTCTTATAGAGCGAAAAATACGGTATACACTTTTGCAATCAGTTTTTCCCAATTTGATTCATTTTTGTATGCTGTTTTAACTAATAACAGACATTCTTATGCACACTTTCCCCATAAGAAGACTATGTCAGAAAATAGGAAAGGTCTTCTGCCACAGGGCAGCCTGGCCTCCAGAAAGCTCTGTCATTTTTCTCTCTTTCCTGTGTGCTGTTACCTGGCCTGTGAGCACAGCTTGCACTAAGAAACCCCTGCCTTTCCGCTTTTGTGCATTTGTTTATTTATCTCATTTATTTACGCATGGCTTCCTATAAAACATCCCAAAGCAATTTAACAATGAAAACAGTCTTTTATGCAGATACCAGACAGGGTTTATGATTATTTAACTCAACTTAAAAGGCTTGTTTAAAAAAAAGGTCTTAAATAGGCAATAGAGCTGTGCCTGCCTGATATCCAATGGCAGGGAGTTCCAGAGGGTAGGTGCTAGCTCACTAAAGGCTCAATTCCTGCATCATGTAGGGCAGACCTTCAGATAAGATGATTTCTGCAGGGGTGCAGAGTGCAGTGATTGACAGGATATATAAGGAAGGATCTGACCTCTTAAGCAACCTCTTCCCAGGCTGTATAGGGCTTTGTACGCCGGCAGCATCACTTTGACCTTACTGGATTTATTTATCTGAGCATAGCCTGAACACAGGTAGGGCCATGGTTCATTAGAGAATACCTAGGTTAGAGAATAGGTTCAGTTCCTGGCATCTCCAGGGATGAGTGGAGGGGAAGTTCATTCTTGAAACCATGGAGAGATTCTCCTACCAGTCAGTCTAGATCAGGGGTGTCCAACCTGTCGACCGTGATCAACCAGTCGATTGCGGGATCCTTATTGCTCACGTTGTTTAGAATCATGTCTCCGCTCCCCTCCCTCTTTGGTCTTTCCCTGTGTTGCGTTTAGGGGACATCATTTCCATTGACGATGAACGATGAATTTCATTTATTTCCCACACGTCTTCCCAAAACAGCCCTGCAGGCTTCTGAATTGAGTGTTTCCCACTTATTTGAACTATGTAGTTGGAAGATTCAGCACAGATAAAAGAAACCACTTCTTGACGCAGCGCTTGGGGGAACTGTGGAACTCTCTGCCACAGGAAGCAGTGATGGCCACCAGCTTCAAAAGAGGGCTGCATAAATTCATGGAGGAAGAGAGGGCTATCGATGGCCACTAGCCAAGATGTCTATGCTCTATGTCTGCAGATGGAGAGGCAGCAGTGCTTCTCAAGGCCAGTTGCTGGAAACTGCAGGAGGGCAGAGGGCTCTTGGGTTCGAATCCTGCTTGCATGTTTCCTCCTATCATTTGCTTGGCCTCTGTGGGAACAGGATTATGGGCTAGTGGCGCCATTGGCCTGATCCAGCAGGCTCTTCCTATTATATTAAAAACATGAGATAAGGAACTCTGACCACAGATCCTCCAGTCTGGACTTCAGCCTATGTGAACTTTAGAAATTCTTTCTTCCCCTTTAGGTGCATAATGGCTTTGTAGTCTCTTTTTCCCTTGTGTAAGAAGGAAGCCTCTCCTGCGCACTTGCATATGTTGCTGTGATGTGGGGGTTGCCAAGGTCACCCAGGAACAGCCACGCTAGCGCTGCCATCTGCGCATTCGGTTTGAGCATCAAGGGCACATAGCTTGCTTATGCAAATCAGCTTGCGTCCCTGGTGTTAAGCCAATTCAGTGGGAGAGGAGCGCAGCTCTTGCAAAGTGCCTCCGCCTTGAGGGAGAAGTCCGACGGTGGCAAGGTTTACCTGGCTCGGCCTGCCTATGGCGCTAGGGGGTAGCCACCCTGCGGCGACCGTGGGGAGAGATGTGCCTCTAGGTTGTCGCAGGTTTAAAATAGATAAAGCGGACCTACTGAAACAAGGCTCAGTATGATGAAGAAGAAGAAGAGGAGTTTGGATTTGATATCCTGCCTTTCACTCCCTTTAAGGAGTCTCAAAGCGGCTCACATTCTCCTTTCCCTTCCTCCCCCACAACAAACACTCTGTGAGGTGAGTGGGGCTGAGAGACTTCAGAGAAGCGTGACTGGCCCAAGGTCACCCAGCAGCTGCATGTGGAGGAGCGGAGACGCAAACCCGGTTCCCCAGATTATGAGACTACCGCTCTTAACCACTACACCACACTGGCTCTCAGTGGATGGCCTGTGAATCTGATTCAGAGGCTGAACCTGAGGAATCCCAGCCTGCACAGGATTCCCCGCCCCCATGGCTGGCTGAGCCGGGGCAGGGGCTTGAGCCTGAAGGGTCCTCACCTGTGCCGGATCCTCAGGAGCAGACACCAGATTAATCCACTCTGGCTCCAGAGGTGATGGAGGACCCATTGCCTGCAGGTGCTCCTCTCCCAGCCCTGTCAGGGGAAGGTGAGGTTGCCTCTGGGTCCAGTAACCCTCCAGCCTCTCCTGAGCTGCAGAGGCTCAGGGCAGAGAGGCGGAGGGAACTAAGTTCTCGCAGGAGGAGGGCTCGCCTCCAGGCCAGGAGAGGCGAGTCACCTGTGGACCGGGGCCGCCCTATGCCTCCAAACGTACCCACCCACAACACAGGGTTAGGTTTACAGGTCTCACCGAAACACGTGCCCTCTTTAAGGGAGGACCCGATTTGCCTTCCTGCCGCAACGGTACCAATTTATCTACTTGTGCTGGTGTGCTTTTGAACTGCTAGGTTGGCAGGAGCTGGGACGGTGCAACGGGAGCTCACTCCGTTGCGGGGATTCGAATCGCCAACCTTCTTCTGCAAGCCCAAGAGGCTCAGTGGTATCAGAGGGTCGGAACTGAGCCAATGAATTCAAATGGCAAGGAAGGAGATTCCGAGTAGACCTCAGGAAGAATTATCTGGTGGTAAGAGCTGTTTGACAGTGGGAACGGTCTCCCTTGGGAGGTGGCGGATCCTCCTTCCTTGAAGGTTCTTAAGCAGAGGCTGGATGACCCTCTGTCATGGATGCTTTAGTTGAGATCCCTGCATTCCTTCCTTCCTTCCTTCCTTCCTTCCTTCCTTCCTTCCTTCTTCTGAATGTGTGTGTGTTGGTATTGGGAAGACAGCCGTCCTTAGAGCAACCTCAACCCCAGGAGCTGCAGCAGAACAGCTGGACAACAGCAGCCAGAGCCTACGGGCATCTCGCTGTGAGCTCCTGGCCTGTCTCATCCCATGAGCAAGAGCGAAAGTGATGGGGGAGGGGAGCATTCGTGGATCAGCATGCAATTTCCACGCGGGGGGTGAATGGGGCGGGTGAGGGCGGCAGGGCTCGCGAATCCCACACCCCCGAAGCAGATGAAGCTCCCAAAAAAGAGAGCCGACAAGATCCGGGACGTGCTTTGATCACATCTCGGTCCCTGGACCTAGAGGGCAGACCTCTTTCCACCCCCCTGTTTAGGAATGAACCCTTTGGGTGCCATTGAGAAAGCCACTTCTGCCCTGCGGAGGAGGTAGGGTTGCGGGCGTCACGGCCCCGACACAAGCGCAGTGGCTGGAACCTGCCACTGCACGATTGGGGGGATTCCCGGCTGTGTCACCCCCTGGACAGCCGATTGGCAGGCTCTGGGGGCGTGGCCTGCCCTATTTAAGGCAGGATGCAGCCGGGGATCTCCCTCTTTCCCACCTGCCAGCTGTTCCTGCTTTTCCCACCCTCCCACCCTATAAGGTTTTCGTTCCTTGACCTTGCTATGGACCTTGGTTGGTCACCGTTGAGGGGCCTGGTAGGAATTTTTCCACTTGGCAAACTGGCACCAGCCACTTGGTTTTCATCCACCTTGCAGCAAATCGTCATAACTTTCTGGGTATTGACGGTTAGGCATTGGTATTGCTCTGTAGATGGAAGAGGGGAGGAAGCGCCATCACCTGCCCCACATATTGAAGGGTAGTCCGGTAAAGGATTCCGGGGGGCGTGGCCTGTCCAAAGCCTGGGGAGGTGAGGACCTAAGGCATGCCCCCTAGCAGTGACCCTGGGGGAGTTCCTAGTTGATGTGCATCAGCAGGACTCCCCCTACTGGTGGTCAACCCTTCCCGGACTTCAAGCGGATGGGCTGAAGTCGGATATAGTCGGTTAGGACCAATGCCTAATCCAATACTGCTCATCACCTGTAACCAAGAAAGTTGTGGCCTTATTTAGCCCATTAACCTTAATAATGGTGTCATGCGGCTTTATTTCCACCTTGGTGGGGGGGCGGGAACTCGCCACACAAACCTGTTTCTGTAAAATGGGGACACAGGTGGTCTGCTGCATGAGGTGGCGGCTGTGAAGGTTGGGAATTTCAGGACTTGGCAGGGTTTAGAGCACCGTGAATAAATCATGTCAACGTTGGGAGGGATGGACTTCGTGCTGGAACAGTTTCTCCATGTCTCTAGTGAACTCTGTGTGCAAGTGTGTGTGTGCAAGGTGGGAAAGCAGGACCCTCCCAGCCCCCTCATACTTAATGGGGTCAATAATTTGCGCTGAGGAGCTCTCTGCTCTCTTCAGTTGCTGAATCTTCTGTGTAGCTTTTGGTGTATTTATTTTCCTCCTTCCAGATTTGCCTGTTTAATTTAATTTTATCTGATTTAAGGATCCGACAATGAGTGGTCTGATATGACAATGCCATCAGCCTTGGCTGTGTGACGATGTCTTGTCACTAAGGCAGGTGATAACCATGGAGAGTAAAGACAAAAGAGGGCTCTCTCCATGCCATGAATAAATTGTCATTTTTGCTGGGGGGGCATGCTGTAAAAGGGAAGTGCTTTTCAGTACCCCCGGGTGCACACCACTCCAAGTGCTGGAGCAGCTAGCCTCCGCCACTGGGCCAAATCCTGCTCACGGATTTCCCAGAAGAGGCGTCTGGTTGGCCACAGGATGCTGGACTGAGAAGGGCCCCTGGTCTGATCCAACAGAGCTCTTCTGATGTTCTTGTGTTCCGCTGAACCATAGGAGCCAGACATCATCTCCCATGGCGTCTCACCAGACCACAGGGATAGAGTGCCAGGCATGAGCCCACAGCATGGAGGGATTCTCCACAAGCTGGTGGGACCTGGGAGAGCTGGGCAGAGGGTTTGCTTTCCACCTGAGTCAGAGGAAGTAGTTCGCTCTGACCTGGACTGGCACCAGAGCAGAACAGGGCACCAGCTAATTTAGTTTCTTCACTTGGGGTGGGGGGAACCCTCTGGAAATGCTGATTAAAAATAAATACAGTGGACGCTTGGGTTGCGAACGTGATCCGTGTGGGAGGCACATTCACAACCTGCAGTGGCGCATCTGCACATGTGTGGGTTGTGATTCAGTGTTCCTGCGCATGCACAAATTGCAATTTAGCACTTCTGTGTATGCGTGACTCCCAAAACCCGGAAGGTTTCGGCGGGTCCGTAACCCGAAAAAATGCAACCTGAAGCGCCTGTAACCCGAGGTATGTCTGTAAATGCGCTGGAGTTTCACCAGTTGCTCACCTCTGGTTGAAACGATTGCAATAACCTTTTTATTTTGTAAGGGAAATGCCGTGTTCCAATGCAGAAGCATCCCTGAGGCCTTTGCCGCCTGGTGGTCTGGGATGGTATCTCCCATGTGCCCCCCACCCCCCATTGCAATAGCCATGCTGGAGGGGGTTGATGGAAGTGGTGGTGCAAAGGAGCCAGAGGGCACCAGGTTGGGGAAGCTTTCCCTGCCACTGGAAGCAGTCCACCTTAGGCATGTCTTCCTCTCTCCACCCAACCTGAGTCTTGCAGAAAAATGCTTCTTTGAAATCTGTGTTGGGCTGTGGGCTGGTTGAGGTCACAGTCCACAGAAGCAGATGGTTCTGTGTCCTTGATAAAAGACATTTCCTTTCTGAATCTGAGCAAAAGGTTGTTTGCCTCCTGCTCCCTGCCCAGCTGCTCCTGGCCAGTTCCTTTATCTCTGAATTCCATTTGCCCTAAACACAGCGCTGTCTTGATGGCTTTGGTCGGGATTTGTTGGCTCGGGCGTCTGAAGGGCAGAAGGCTCAGCTCTTGTCTGTGGCTTGATGTTGAGTAAATTACCTTGCGCGCAAGCTGACAATTGCACACAGTTTCCCCGGTATCCATTCTGAAACGGGAAGCTGTAGCGAAAATTCATTGCATGCTTATTTCAGACCAACATGTTTGCGGTTTGCAGCAAAAGAGAGCCCTGCACGATTTATTGAAACGCCAGTATCCATGTCCAAACAAAACAGAACGGATTAGGCAGCCCTTTCCTTCCAGCTGTGCTTCAGTGCTCTCTGCATCTCCTATCATGCTCTGCTTTGATGAGACCTCAGGCTTGCGCTGCCTGTCATCTTGCAGCGTTTGGGACTTTGTAGTTTAGGGGAAATGTGGGGAAGACACAACATGGTGGAAGCTTATAAAATAATGCACCATGTGGAGAAAGTGGGTGGAGAAGGTGGTTGACTCGCCTTCCTTGGAGGTTTCTTAGCAGAGTTTGGGCAGCCACCTGTCAGGGATCCTGTAGCTGTGATTCCTGCATTGCAAGGGTTGGACTAGATGACATCAAGGGGTCCCTTCCAACTCTACAATGCCATAGTTCTATGAATGTGGTGATTCAGAGCTGTTCGCCATGGGGCACATTTCCCCAGTTGCCAATCCTCCCATCCTTTGCCTTTCTTGCCCCGGGCTAGAAAAGACTGGGCAAGATGTGATGCTTCTCAGTCACCTGGCTTGGCTCTTTGCTCCTCCAGTTGAAGAGTCTAGGATCTGGGCTTCCCCCGTGTGGGTGCATAGGTAGGAGTGCTTTGGAGAAAAAGGATGCGTCTTTGGTGCCACCCTGGCAGCTACAAGACCAATATTTATTTATTTATTTATTTATTTATTTATTTATTTATTTATTTAATTCAACGTATTCAGTGCTTTAGTGCAACCCCCACCCCCAAAAAGACCCTCAAAGCAGTTTATGAAAAAGATAAAACAATAGCATTATCAATAAGAAAAATCAACAACAATAGTTTAAAACTTTTAAGAAGGTGAAATAACGATAGACTAAAAACAGATTAAAACTCACTACAGCTTTCTAAATACCTGGGCTGCCTTATCCAAACAGGAACCCTTTTAGCAGGTGCCGAAAAGAGTACAGTCATACCTCGGGTTGCAGCCGCTTCAGGTTGCGTTTTTTCGGGTTACACACCCACCGAAACCCGGAAGTACCAGAACGGGTTACTTCTGGGTTTCGGCGGTTGCGCATGCATAGAACTGCTAAATCGCGCTTTGCGCAGAAGCGCCGAATCGCAACCCGTGCATGCGCAGACGTGCCACTGCGGGTTGCGAACACTGCGGGTTGCAAATGTGCATCCCGCACAGATCACGTTTGCAACCCTAGCGTCCACTGTACAGTGAATGTGCCTGTCTGATGCCAGTCAATAGGCAGGGAGTTCCGAGGTGTAGGCACTGCCACACACAAAGAATGAGTGATTATAAATGTGGGATGGGTATTTTGTGACAGCTGTAAAAGTCTCAGTAAGTTTCCTAGTGAGTTTTTCCTCCTCTTGCCGTTAATAGGTTAGGAGAACCGGCCAAGGCCTCCAGCATCTCTGAGCAGCCACTGATGGCATCACAAATGCAATCCTTCATCCGAGGAGGACTTTGGGGTTGGGGATCTTGTCGGCTGTCTAGGCAGGAGTTCTCCCTACCTCTTGTGGCTCGGAAGGGGAACTGCCTTCCTGCTTGTGTGTGCGTGCACACAAACACCTGGTTGCAACACACACTCACACAATTGTGTCTCCAAAGTCTTTCTGGGAAGCCTGCATTGCATCCTTGGATGTTGGTGGTGGGTCTACAGGGAGCCACAGGAAGCACATTTATGATGATAGAGCCAAGGTGTGCCGCTGCGGCTGGGGCAGAGGTCAGGCGAGGGCAAGAGCGCAAGGCAGGCTCTGGCTGAATTATGTCTCTCTCCCGGCTTTAATGCACGGAGCCTTATGAGCTGAGTGGTGATGCTGTCCAGATGGTGGGGGCAAAAGACACATATGGGGGATGTTGGCGGCTGAGCCTGCAAGGAACTACCGTGAGCGCTGGGAGGGGAGAGGGAGGAAGCCTGGGCCAGAGAGCATCTGCAGTTGACGAAAGGGGAAATACTCTTCCCCAACCCCTCTCAAAACATCTCCCTGGCCATCCTGTTCCAGTTGTGCTCACCTCTGGAAAAGTAGGTGGATGGGTGAACCTCCACAACATCTGGAAGCAGGGCCGGATTTAGGTTTGATTAGGTTTACTGAAGGTAATGGGGCCTTTTATATGTCCAGCTGTCCTTTGTCAACAAGAAATTGTCGCTGTTTTGTTGTGTTGAATGTATGCTATATGGTAATTTATGGACCTAATAGGTATCTCAAGCCATTTGTAAATAATAATAATAATGATAATAATGATAATAATGATAATAATAATAATAATAATAATAATAATAATAATAATAATAATAATAA
>JAXCMG010000039.1:1592783-1638411 GCA_034642415.1 Podarcis siculus | reverse complement strand
AATAATAATAATAATAATAATAATAATAATAATAATAATAATAATAAATTTTATTTATACCCCACCCTCCCCAGCCAAGATTGGGCTCAGGGCGGCTAACAACCAACAATAGAAACAAGTTGATTAAAATACAATTTAAAAAACAAGATTAAAATACAACATTTAAACATTAGGATGCAGCCTCTTCACAGGAGGAGAAAGGAAAAAGAAAGAGGGGGAGGGAATCAAACTGATTCTAAGCCAAAGGACATGCAGAATGTAGGCACCCTATATATAGAAATGAGCAAACCAGGGATATTTGAGGGAGCAGGCTAGCAGGCAGGGCCCATGACTTACATCACAGGAGCTTACACAACACAAAACACTTGCTGTATGTAGGTTTTATTTCATTTGTTTTTTTATCTTATATTTTGGAAATGTACATCCAGTTTTTTCCCCTTTAAATGTTTTGTGGGGGCCCAAGAGAGTGGGGCCCTAAGTTATAGCTTGTTTAGCTTATACGTAAATCCAGCATTGTCTGGAAGAGTTCAGAACTAAAAAGAACTCTGTACATGCGTGGAGGGGTTTCTCAAGCAAGTGGTCTTGGGACTTCCAAGTAAACATTGGCACCAGCTAATTCGAACGTCCTTTTTAGCATTTATTGGCTGGAAACCACAGAAGGTCAGGGGGCTCAAATCCTGCTTGTGGGTTTTCCCAGAAGGGGCATCTGGTTGACCACGGGGAGAACAGGATGCTGGAGTAGCTGGGCCTAATCCAGCGGGCTCTACTTACGTTCTTACATTTTGTTTTAAATTGCCCGTTTTAACTGTTCAAATCCAAGGGTTAATACTTTAAGCTGCCTTCCTTTTCTTTTTAAAAACCCGTTCCTCGAGAGTGACTCTTGAAAGCTGTGCATACCAAAAAACCCTGGATTCGGTTTCCAAATTTCACCCAAATGTCAGTTTACATGGGATATTATTATTGATTTATCCATTTGGTTTGCATCCCATCCTGTCTCCCAAGGGAGCCCAAGGCAACAATATTCCCTCACTAGCTACAGTTTTATTGCTCGGTATGTGTAGAAAATGAATTGTATTTTTACATCACCTCTGGTGCCGTCAAGGAGCATGTGATTTTTTTAAAAAGAAGTATTTTCCAAGCAAGGCTGAGATTCAACACAATCCTTTTTGTTGCTCCTCAACAAGCATTGAGTAGAGGTTTTTGAAAGGGCCAACAATTCTTCAAATACACGGAGGGCTGTCAAATGGAAGATGGAGCAAGCTTGTTTTGTTGTTCCAGAAGGGAGGACCCGAACAGGTGGATTCAAATGATAAGAAAGGAGATTCTGATTAAACATTTGTTGATGTTTAGTCGTTTAGTCGTGTCCGCCTCTTTGTGACCCCCTGGACCCAGAGCATGCCAGGCACTCCTGTCTTCCACTGCCTCCCGCAGTTTGGTCAAACTCATGCTGGTCGCTTCGAGAACACTGTCCAACCATCTCGTCCTCTGCCGTCCCCTTCTCCTTGCGCCCTCCATCTTTCCCAACATCAGGGTCTTTTCCAGGGAGTCTTCTCTTCTCATGAGGTGGCCAAAGTTTTGGAGCCTCAGCTTCAGGATCTGTTCTTCCAGTGAGCACTCAGGGCTGATTTCCTTCAGAATGGATAGATTTGATCTTCTTGCAGTCCATGGGACTCTCCAGAGTCTCCTCAAGCACCAGAATTCAAAAGCATCAATTCTTCGGCGATCAGCCTTCTTTATGGTCCAGCTCTCACTTCCATACATCACTACTGGGAAAACCACAGCTTTAACTATACGGACCTTTGTTGGCAAGGTGATGTCTCTGCTTTTTAAGATGCTGTCTAGGTTTGTTATTGCTTTTCTCCCAAGGAGCAGGCGTCTTTTAATTTCGTGACTGCTGTCACCATCTGCAGTGATCATGGAGCCCAAGAAAGTAAAATCTCTCACTGCCTCCATTTCTTCCCCTTCTATTTGCCAGGAGGTGATGGGCCCAGTGGCCATGATCTTACCTTTTCTTTTTATGTTGAGCTTCAGACCATATTCTGCGCTCTCCTCTTTCACTCTCATTAAAAGGTTCTTTAGTTCCTCCTCACTTTATTAAGAAGTACATTCTGACAGCAGAGCTGTTCAATAGTGGAACGGACTCCATTGGGAGATGGTGGACTCTCCTTGGTTGGAGGTTTTTAAGCAGAGGCTGGATCTCCACCTGTCTTGGATGTTTTAGCTGAGATTCCTGCATTGCAGGGGGTTGGACTAGATGACCCCAGGGTCCCTTCCACCTCCAAAATTCTATGCTTCTATGATTGATCTTGTCCCACATTTGCCTATTTCCTTTTTATCCCATTTGACCCCCGCAACTTTCCCAGGCAGGGAGTTCCCAAGCCAGCTTGATTCTTTGGGGGGAGAGGTCCCATCCTTCATCTCCACACCTCTCCCATCATGTGATGGCCTGGGAATCAGACTCTGAACCAGGTGAGACTCAGTCTGCACCAGATCCTCTGCCTCAGGCGTCACCTGAACCAAGTCTGGGGTCTGATCCTGAAGAGTCCCAGTCTGCACAGGTTTCCCTGCAGCAAGCACCAGCTGGGCCAAGTCAGGGGCCTGATTCTGCCCTGGCTCCAGATGCGGAGATGACCTCATTGCCTTCAGCTGGGCCATCGCTTACAGCTGCTCCACTACTGGTTGGGTCAGGGGAGGCTGAGGCGGCCTCTGGGTCTAGTAACCCACCAACGTCTCCCGAGCTGCAGCGACTAAGGTCTGAGAGAAGGAGAGACCTGAGTCCTCACAGAAGGAGTGCTCGCCTTCGGGCAAAACAGGGAGGTGAGTCGCTGGGGGATCAGGACCGGCCGCTACCCCGACAGAGATAAAAGGCTGTCGGACCCTGTCCCAGGTTACGGTAGCAACATTGCTGTATGCCAGATCCTGTACCTGTCCTTGCCTGGTTTCCTGCCTCATGTCCTGACTTGGTCCTGTCGGACTGACTGCCAGCGGAACCTTTGGATTCTGGACCGGACCTGGACCGCGGTTCTTGGGTTACCCCCGGTCCCAGCACACATCAGTTGTCCAACCTGCTTCCTGCGAGCTCTTGTTCCATGAAATAAATTAAATTGCAAAACCGCTCATTGGTTTTTATAGACCACCATCGCGCTCCCTTCTCTGCTGCCACCCTTCATTTAGACTTCGCCTTTTCAGTTGTCACTTGGTGGGTTTTAAACAATCAGTTATTTACTCGTTTTGTTTAGCCGGGAAACGGCACATCGGTTGTGGCGCTCCCTGCCAGCTGGGCAGACTGTGGCCCTGCGGCTGCCAAGACTCTCTCTCTTTGCATGGTTGGCAGAGCAAAGGTCAGCTGTGTGGTCCAGGGATCTCTGCCAACTCCCCCCCCCCCAACCCAAAGCACACACCCCTGAGGTTCTTCTGCACAGCCAGACTTCCTGGAAAAACCCAGGCAGGCTCCCGAGGCGTGAAAGAGCAGCTTCCTTCCGGAATCGGAGCAATCCACGTCCTCTATTGCTCCAGGAAGAGGAACGACTTGCTATTTTTGGACGGATAGTAATCATCTCCATTTTTAAATAACCATATTAATCTCCACTTATTAAACTACTTACAGTTGCAATGTATCTCGAGAGTGTATTCCAGCTGCGTACTGAACTGAACTGAACTGAGCTGGGGGGGGAGTGGGGGCTGTAATCATAAGCAGTTTTCTATGAACATGGAAGAGGCTTCTGGATCAGGCCAAGGCCCATCGAGTCCAGTTTGTCTACGCCGTCTAGGTTGGTCTCCTGTCGGAGCGCTGTAGTTTATGCACTGCATGAAAATGAGGCTTCTTTTTTCTCTCTCCTGAACATTCAGCTTCATTTATTACCTTCATTTGGAAGGTAATAAAACCAGCATCTAAAATTAGGTCTGTAAACAGACTGGAAGCTGGTGGAGAAGGTAAAATTGTAATGGAGTTGTGTGCTCCAGGAAAGCCACTTCTGCCCTGCAGAGGAGGTGGGATTGCGGGCGTCACGGCCCCAGCCCCTGCACAATTGGGGGAATCCCCGGCCGCACCATCCCCTGGCCAGCCAATTGGCTGGCTTGGGGGGCTTGGCCTGCCCTATTTAAGGCAGGACTCAGCTGGCGATCTCCCTCTTTTGCCGCCTCCCAGCTGTTCCTGCTTTTCCCACCCTCCCGCCCTTTAAGGTTTTCGTTCCTTGACCTTGCTATGGAGCTTGGTTTGTCGCCATCGAGGGGCCTGGTAGGAATTTTTCCACTTGGCAAATTGGCACCAGCCACTTGGTTTTCGCCTGCCTTGTAGCAAATCGTCACAACTTTCTGGGTATTGGTGGTTAGGCATTGGTATTGCTCTGTAGATGGAAGAGGGGAGGAAGCGCCATCACCTGCCCCACATATTGAAGGGTAGTCTGGTAAAGGATTCCGGGGGGGGGGGGCGTGGCCCTGTCTGAAGCCTGGGGAGGTGAGGGCCTAAGGCACGCCCCCAAGCAGTGATCCCGGGGGAGCTCCTAGTTGATGTGCATCAGCAGGACTCCCCCTACTGGTGGTCAACCCTTCCCGGACTTCAAGCGGACGGGCTAAAGTTGGATATAGTCGGTTAGGACCAATGCCTAATCCAATACCGCTCATCACCTGTAACCAATAAAAGTTGTGGCCTTATTTAGCCCATTAACCTTAATAATTGTGTCATGTGTCTTTATTTCCACGGGGGGTGGGTGGACTTGCCACGCAAACCAGCTCCCATCAACTCTTCACCTGTTCCTCTTTGCACCAGTTTATAAACCCAGGTTGCATTTTTCTAGCATTATTGTATTTACCATAGAATTTCAGGCTGGTGTTTGGATCCAACCTTATATCTTCCTTTCAGTTTTGCATACATAGGCTTAGTTACGTTTGTAATTCTTGCATTGCAGGGAGTTTCGGCTCGATGAGCCTTGTGCTCCCTCCCAGCTCTGTGAGTCTTAAGTGCAACCTGTTGCTCAGACCATCGTCTGGATTTCCTCTTCCTTTGTGGTCTCTGTATTTGTGTGCTGCAGCCGTGACCGCTGCCGTTCTCTTTCCACTTTAGCCCTGCTGTGTGTACAATTTCTCTCTCCCTTCACTGTGCCAGCGTGTCGTGTCTGCACTGAAATATCATCAGATTCTGACTTCAGAGAGATGTCAGCGGGGTGGAAATATTTCCTAGATGGACGCTCTTTTCTCAGTCTTGATTGCTGCCGCTTTCTTCCCGGGCGACCTCTGCTCTCCTTCCTTCTCTTAAAGCTGATGTTTCCCTCTCCATCCTGGCTCAGTCACAGGGGTGATCCCAGCCAGCCAGGGACCACATAGCATATATTGGGACAGCGACAATGAGGAGCCAGTCAGATCTGTGGTTGCATGAAAGAGCCATGTGGAGGTGAAGGCTGTGCAAATGGGAGGCCTTGCATTTATCAAGGAAAGTTTCTGCATTTCTCTGGGAATGCCAGGTATCTTTGATAACTTGGGAATTGGCTATCAGCAGCTAGGATTTCTGTTGCGCAAAAGTGGAAAACATTGAGTCATTTAAATCTTATATTGTTGTGCAAAAATACATGGGCTCTGGCAATTGCTGAAGAAGATAACCCACAATCTGTGCATGCTTAGAGGTAAAGACTCTATGGAAGGCTTTTTCTTTCTTTCTCTTTGGCAATCACTTGTAGCCGAGTCAGATTGTCTTCCATAAACACGGTTTTAACAATGAGTCCATAAGTGACTGTGGAGGCCAATTCTGGATCCACACATCCTTCCACAGTGGGGACATTGGTTTCCGGGTGGGAGTTGATCACGGTGTGGATTTGCCAAGCGTGCCTTCCTCTTAGCACGTTTCTCCCTTGTGTCCTGAGTTCAAGTGTCTTCAAAGCCCATGACACCTTTGGTAGTTCTCCAACTGGAGTGCTCACAGGCCTGTGTTTCCCAATTGTTGGTGTTTATATTACTTTTTTTTTTTTTAGATTTGCCTTGAGACAGTCTTTGAACCTCTTTTGTTGACCACCAGCATGACGCTTTCCATTTTTAAGTTCGGAGTAGAGTAGTTGCTTTGGAAGATGATAACCAGGCATCCGCACAACATGACCAGTCCAACGAAGTTGATGTTGAAGAATCATTGCTTCAACACTGGTGGTCTTTGGTTCTTCCAGTACACTGGCATTAGTTCGCCTGTCTTCCCAAGTGATGTGTAAGATTTTCCGGAGACACCGTTGATGGAATCTTTGGAGGAGTTGGAGATGGTGTTTATAAGTGGTCCATGTTTCACAAGCAGACAGTAAGGTTGGTAGTACGATAGGAACACTTTTACGCAATATAGAACCATAGAATTATAGAGTTGGAAGGGATCTTCAGGGTCATCTAATGCCATAGCTGTCAACTTTTCCCTTTTCTTGCGTGGAATCCTATTCGGAATAAGGGAATTTCCCTTAAAAAGGGAAATGTTGACAGCTATGTCTAATGCAGGCATCACAATCCCTGCCTTCCAACCTGGAGCCGTTTCAAAACCTCCAACGAAGGAGAGTCCACCGCTTTCCAAGGGAGACCGTTTCACTGTTGAACAGCTCTTACTGCCCAAAAGTTTTCCTGATGTTGAGTCGGAGTCTCCTTTCTCATAACATGAAGCCATTGGTCCTAGAAGAGGAGAAAACCACCTCGAGATGTCCTTGAGATATTTGAAGGTAGCTATCTCCCCTCAGTCTCCTCTTCTCCAGGTTAAACATCCCCAACTCCCTCAACCATTCCTCACAACGCTTGGTTTCCATTTCTTCATTTGCCCTCTTCTGCACCCCTGCCACCTTGCTGGATCTCTCTGCTGCTCCAGAGCTCCCTCCCCTTGTTGCGCCAAACAAAATGTCCACCCAGCTGAAATTGGCCTTCTTGTTCCTCACTGTCTGTTCATGACTGCCTGGTGCCAGCCTTTCCTTCTGACCCCTCCTTCCCACCCACCCCACTGCCAGGGCTGCCATTGTTCCTTCCAGCTGGTGGATGTGGCACCCGCTTGCCAAGCCAAGCGTGTTTTCCAGCTGGTTCACAGTCTGCCGATGGCGCTCCATTCTCACAACCCAACAGCCATTCACCGTAGACCTTCAGCCAACACTTCCTCTTCCAAATGGATGAGTGGGATCTGGGTGCCTGGGACTTCCCCAGCAGTGCCAACCCTCCTTTCCTTGACTCTTGTGGTCCTCGCCCCCCATCCTTTGTGAATTTTTATAAATGAGAAAGAGAGAGAGGAAGGATCTGGCAGGCTTCTCCTTCTTGTAATTGTCTGGATCCTCCGGGCCTTTCCCAGCTCCTTCCGTTGACAGGCGGCGCTTAAATCAGATTAAAGGTGCCCTTTCAAGTGGGAGCAGGGCTGACCCCGCAGGTAAGACTTTTTCTGAAGAGCTTGGCGGCACGGCCTGCTTTTTCTCTGGGGTTCGACACTGACAAGCTCTCCGCAAGCGCCCTGCGGCTCAAGTCCTATTAAAGGGAGACTTGTTGGGACTCTGGGACGAGGAGAGAACACCAATGGGCTTTTTCATCCTGCCAAAGCCTTTCATCCCTGGATCTGAGGAAAAGGAAATGAGATGATGCAGAGATTGGGGAGGGGGTGTTTCATGTTCCCCCAATGCCCCTGGCACCGACGCTTCCCCTCCATCAAACACACACACCTGCCCCACCTTTCCCTTGCTGAAGGTGTGCTTGCATGTGAGCCGTGGTGCTTCGCTGTGGATTTGGGGCTCGAGGAAAGGTTGGGAGAGGATTTGCACGGGACGCCATACACAGGCCAGTTCTCCCTTGGGACTGAGGTAGGCATGGCTCAACCCTTCCTCTTCGCTCTCCCCTTGACCTTGACCCCTCTCCCCACGAAAACACCCCATCATTGTTCAACCGGCTAAGATTATAGTAGCTGAAAATTTTGGGGTGAGTGGGTAGGAAGCATATCTCTTGAATGGATTGTGGAAAAATTGGACCACAGCAACTGTGATTTAAGCAAACTGATTGCAAAATAATACAGTCATACATCGGGTTGAAGTTGCTTCAGGTTGAGCGCTTTTGGGTTGAGCTCCGCGGCGACCCAGAAGTAACAGAACACGTTACTTCCGGGTTTCGCCGCTCGCGCATGCGCAGACGGTCAAAATGACGTCACGTGCATGCGCAGAAGTGGCGAATCGCGACCTGCGCATGCACAGACACAGGTTGTGTTCGCTTCAGGATGCAAAAGGGACTCTGGAACAGATCCCGTTCGCATCCAGAGGTACCACCGTATCTATAAACCAGCCTGAAAGTTTTGTGAAAGAATTGCTGTTTTTTGAAATGTCTTCCAACAGCAAGATGAATGGGGCTGTCTGGCCCTTGCAGCTTTCAACCTGCTGTGACAGTGTAACTTTATGCTCTTTCGCTTTTGTTTATTTATAAAATAATATTTATTTCTTTAAACATAAAACAAACCCCAACCATCAGAGTAGAGAAAAGGACACTTTCATTTGTCCCGTGGCGCCTGAGAGGGTTTTTTCCCGTCCCACCGCAGGAAAGCCCACTGATTCCCAGTGAATCAGAACAATCCCCAATCGGGTTTTCTGTGGGTTGACGTTGGTTCCGTTTCAGTGGTAAACCAGGGTTTTCTCCAGGTTTTTCCTGGAGAAAGCGGCTAGACAGAAGAAAAACCTCTCGTTCATGTGCCTAGAAGTCGCAGGAGAAATGGATTTGTGGATGAACTCATAGGGGGAAGGAGGCAGCAATGGGAGCTCTCAATCCATGGCAAAGTGTTTCTTCCCCTCTTCCATTTCCCCGAGGCAAGCTTGCTTGCCCCGTGGCCATGGTGCTTCCAACTTAGCCCACCCTCCTTGCTGTGTTCCCCTCCCACTGAGCCTTGTGAGAGCAATGGAGGAACGGGCTTGGGGTCTCTCTGGTCTCCAGGGGGTCCCTGAGCTGTGGGACCTGGCTCTGCCAAACTTTAGCACCGGAAAACTACCTTGGGAGTGTGCTACCTGCAAGCCCCAGTAAAATGGCCCCATTGGGGGCGAACAGCGGCCTTACTTGGACTGCCAGGGCGAAACAGGTGCAAAACGCCGGCACCCTGCCTACAACTTCATTAACATCCATCTGGACACAGGTGGCACTGTGGGTTCAACCACAGAGCCTAGGACTTGCCAATCAGAAGGTTGCCGGTTCAAATCCCCGCAACGGGGTGAGCTCCCGTTGCTCAGTCCCTGCTCCTGCCAACTTAGCAGTTCGAAAGCATGTCAGAGTGCAAGTAGATCAATAGGTACCACTCCGGCAGGAAGGTAAACGGTGTTTCCGTGCGCTGCTCTGGTTCGCCAGAAGCGGGTTAGTCCTGCTGGCCACATGACCCGGAAGCTGTACGTCAGCTCCCTCGGCCAATAAAGCGAGATGAACGCCGCAACCCCAGAGTCGGTCACGACTGGACCTAATGGTCAGGGGTACCTTTACCTTTACCTTTACAACTTCACTAGCATCTCTCGGTATTGTGAACAACACCAAACTTACCTTTTGTTGGTATCTTCATGAACTTACCTAAAAAGATAAAGAAAACAAAAAGACTGAGTTAAGCACCTGAAAAATCTGTTGAAATCAGACATTGCAAGTTCATCCTAGATTTGGTAGTTCACAAGTCTCTGTGGCTTTGCATAAGGTTTTGTGTTTTTCTCAGAAGATTGATAAAGAATGCATAATCATTTTGGTAATTATTGTGTGTATATTAGTCTCCCAACGTGTTGCATGAGTCGTACTGCAAACTTTGCCACCAGCCCGGAGGAACCCAGAGGCGAGGGTAGCGATAGGTTTTGCCTCTCCTGCAGAGGCCCTTCGTGGAGCTGGCCCGGCGGTTGTGCGCACCCTTGCCACCCCCCTCGCCTTTCCCGCGACTCGCTCTCATCCACACTCCGGATTGTGACAGCAGTCGCTTTATCCTGAACACTGCTGCAAAGATTCTCTTTTAAAACAAGCCTGTAGAAGCAATTTGAAGTGCCGCCAATTGACAAGAAGTGAAACATTTAGACACGAGGTGTTCCATTTCCGCTCCTTCTGTGACATTTTCACTCAACGCAAAAGAAGACCCATTTCTTCCAAAAACATTGATTTCGGGGGGTTGGAGCAGCGGGGGGCGGGGGAGTCAACCTAGGAGGTTTGTGGAGAAATCTTCTTGCCTGTTCCCTTGCTAGTTTTGAACCGTTTTGTTTTCTCTCTCATTTCTGTTTTTAATATTATTCCCTGATTATGCATGTTAGCCTCTGAGAGCTTATCCACACTTCTGCAGGCCTCAGGCCCCCAAAGCACGGGTTCAAGCAGCTTTCTCCTTTCCCAGGGAAAACCTGTTCTTTAGTGCTAAATTGGAGGCAAATATTCACCCGGAGAAAACCCAAATTGCTGTTTGCTCCAATTTAGCAGTAAAGAGCAGTTTCCTCCAGATATGAGCCCTTTATCTGGCTTTCTTGTAGAGCAGTTTTTCCCAACCTGGTGCCTTCTTCCTGTTTTGCACCACAACTCTCTTCAGCCCAACGGATCATTCCTTTCCTTGCCTCTGCCTGTTTCATGGGCCACTACCAGAAGTTTGGTGGTTCAAGCCCACCAGGGACAGCTGGGGGCATGATTTCCACATTGCAGAAGGTTGGGCGTTCCCTTTTTTGCACTACAGCTCCCATCAGCCTCTGCCAACACATCTCTGCTGGAGCAGACAATAGTGATGCACTGGCTGTGGCTCATGGGAGTTGTAGTTCAAAGACCCAGAAGGCACCAAGGTAGGGAAACTCTGGTCTACGCAAGTAGTTAGCTCAGCACCCCTCTTCTCTCCTTGAGGCTTCTTGGTTTTCAGCCCTCAATCCAAGAGGGCATCTTATTGGGT
Source organism: Podarcis siculus (assembly GCA_034642415.1). NCBI lineage: Eukaryota > Metazoa > Chordata > Lepidosauria > Squamata > Lacertidae > Podarcis > Podarcis siculus. The sequence continues at coordinate 1,627,568 of JAXCMG010000039.1, read as the reverse complement.
TCACGGAGAACACCACGGTTTTGTATTGACCACACAATGCCCTGTCCTCTAATCTTGCGAAGACGGAGCGTGCATTTTCAGGTGACGCAACATGTTGGGACACGTGGGTTGCCGAGAGGGACAAGTCAAAGGGAATGCAGTCTGATGCCAGCTGCAGCACCTCTGTATCAAATTAAGACCTGGGAGACACGGGTTCGAATCCTGACCATGGCACTGGGCGGTGCCAGGCAGATCTCTCTCCGCTGGCCTTTGCCAGCCATGTGAGAAAGGGAAAGAGAACAAGGGTTGAAGCTGTTTTGCCCGGTTCTTGTGATGCTGCAACCATTTGTGAGCCCATTTCTTATTGATTATTGCTTCCTTCTTCCCTTCCTCTCAAGTTTTGGCCCCACTGACCCCTGGCTGTTGTGTGTTTGCTCCTGCAGATGGCTTACCCTGTGTCGGCAGCGTGTTACGTGGTGCTAGCTGCGGTGGTGGTCGTTTATGCTCAGAGGCACAGCCAGCAGGGTAAGTAGCGGCCTCCTCTCTATCCCAACATCAGTGGGAGATTAATGGTTATTTTACTACTTATTTATATTCCAGCTTTTCCCCAGACCAGGTATCAAGGCGGCTTACAGACAAATTAAAGCAACACAGATCAAAACACAAAAATCAAAACACCTATTAAAAAAGGCAAGTCAACTCTAACAGAATTGAAACAATATAAAAACAAATCTGTTAAAACACAGACCATAAAAACAGCACGGCGTGATTTGAAAGCCCCTGTCTCAAAAGAAACAATCAGTTCCCAAAGGTCCCGTCAGGATAAAACAGTCTTCGCTTGCTGGTGGAAAGACAAGGAGGAAGCCAGTCTGGCTTCTTTAAGAGTCCCAAAGTTGTCTGGGAGCCACCACCGAGAAGGCCCTGTCCCTTTTCCTCGCCCAGCATGCCTGTGAGGGTGGGGGCATCTAGGAAAGGGCCTCTCTCAAAGATCGCAGAGCCCAGGCAGATCTGTCTGGAAGAATTTGGTCCTTCAGATATTCTGGGCCTAAGCCAGAGCAAGAGATTTCTGCAGGACAAACAGCCAAGGCAGTTTCTTGTTTGCTCAGCATAGACACTCAAAGACAGTGCGGGGGGTGAGTTGACCGAATCTGAGCTTCTCTGTGACACATTGTGAAGCATCCAGGTGGCCACTTGGCCAGGTGTCCAACTCCTTACTCACATGGCTTGTGTAAAAAGAGTAGAAGTCAATTGCACAGTGCATTACAAGGTGTTTTTCTGCACCAGAGAGCTGTCAGCTAAAGAGCAGGGTTGTGTCTGTGCAGGGGTATTCCACAATTTCTTCCAAGTACTTCACAGCTACTGTGTGGTCTCTGGGGCTGAAGAGGGAACTTGCTGCAACTCTGGAGTAGCTGAAATCCCTGCGGATGGGGCCCTCTGAGGTCCATCTAGTGGAGAAGCCAAGAGCATGCTCTCTCCCTGTTTCAATCAGGCAAATGCCAATTATGGGGCATTCTGGCCCCCCAATGAAGACATCCCTTAGTATGGTTCATACTGATCACTGCACTGATTTTACTGGGTTGTGTATTTTTAATAAATAAATAAATGGGTTGTTCTGTTTTGTTTGATGTTGAAAAAATAAGAGACGCAGGCTAGCACACTTTGTCTTGTTTTTGTTTTTGAAAGATGTCTTAGCTATGGGCGACTTGTTCCAAACAGCTTGCATATTACAATATTCCAGGGATACATATGTGGAACTCATAGTCGCTGGATATCCTGAGGACTTTACAATTCTGTGATTCTGTCTTTTTTTAAAAAAAAAAAAGGAAAGAGCATTAGATAACTACATGGAAGATGCAGTCTTTTAGCTATGACAGCCTAAGATGCATTCGCTGCCTTTAGAAACAGCTTAGCCTATTGCATGCGGCTGTCGATGGGCGTGGGCAGATTTTGCCTTGGTGTCCGGTTTGCGAATCTCTCCAGGGCATCTCATTTGGGGTGGGCAGAAGAGAGCGCCATTCACATCCAGGACATCTCCTCTTACGTCCTAATGGTGTGGTGTATGGTGGTAGCAAAAGTCCTGTAAACACATTTCCTGGTCCAAAAAAGAGGGAAATCCAAGAACTATTAGGAGTTCGAATGTCTTGGGATTTTGCAGGTGTTTTACTGTGGTTTTATAATTTGTTGGATGCTGCCCAGAGTGGCTGGGACAAGCCAATCAGATGGGTGGCATATAAATATGATGATGATGATGATGATGATGATGATGCAGAAGTTCCACCCTTTTTAGAGACAGAGGCTGGGCTCCGACAGAACTTGCCTCAAACCTGACCTTCGTGGGCTGTGAGGGTTGCTGTTTTTCGGCTTCTTCTTTTGAGCCCCTTCTCCATAATTGAGTCCTTCCTGGGTCTCGCATGCGCCTCTCCTCGCCTGGTGATTTCTCTATTTTTAAACGAGTAATTCTCCATTATTGATCAACACCTTGGCTGAATTAACTCACATTTAAATAATAATTATGTTTTCTCCCCAGAGAACGGAGGCAAGGAGGGAGATAAACACCCTTGGAAATGAATGAGCTTGTTCGGGCTGCATGCCGGGGTTAATATATTGATGGGTGTCCGAGCGGCTGCCATCCCGTAGCTTAGTAACCAGCAATAAGCAATTAGGCTCCGTCATTATTCAAGCAGAGGGAGGGCGATTTGACTTTCTCAGCTCCCTCCCGCCCTCCCTGCTTCCAACTCTGGCGCTAATCTTTGCCAATCAGCTCTGCTGCAATGCCCCATGGAGAGGTTGGAGTCGGGGGGCTGCAGGTGCCGTGATTGTGCTGCGGGCAGGGGGGGCATCTCTGAGAACAAGCTGTGATGGGATGATGAGCAGCTTGTGCGTAAAATCCTAGTCCCTCAGAGTTTGGCCGAGTCCCCAAACCCCTGCCTCCGACGGACCCCCTCAAGCATGACTCTGTCAGTCGCTAGCAGAATCCGAAAGTGGGCTCTTCCGGAATCTTTTCCAGCATAACAGCTCCTTAACGGAAACACGTCTTCTGGACTCCCTGCGTGACAGTTTCCGGCGAGGAGTGGGTGTCCCTATAGGAGGTCTTGAAAGTTCCCCACTGTTTTCGCTGGAAGTGTCCCTGAGCCATCCCTCCGACTCACTTTCCCTCGGAGCTCCTCCTCTCCCCCTGCTGGTTCCCTCGTCAGCTGTTAAGTCTCTCTCCACCTGCGTGAGCCCTTCCACCTCCCGTCCTTTCGATGGCAGTTCCCTGACACAAGCGTAATCCTCAGGATGCAAGGCAAGGGGTCCATCTGATGCCCCCCCCCCAGCAGCCAGGTGCAGCTCTTGCCTTCCCCTTGGCAGGAATACTTTCTCCTCTAAAGAAGCAAGGCAAGAAGCACGCAGGCTAACTCCTAGGGGCTGAGGCAGTTTGTTGTTGTCGTTTAGTTGTGTCCACCTCTTTGTGACCCCCTGGACCAGAGCACGCCAGGCCCTCCTGTCTTCCACTGCCTCCCGCAGTTTGGTCAAACTCCTGCTGGTAGCTTCGAGAATACTGTCCCACCATCTCTTCTTCTGTTGTCCCCTTCTCCTTGTGCCCTCCATCTTTCCCAGCATCAGGGTCTTTTCCAGGGAGTCTTCTCTTCTCATGAGGTGGCCAAAGTATTAGAGTTTCAGCTTCAGGATCCGTCCTTCCAGTGAGCACTCAGGGCTGATTTCCTTAAGAATGGAGAGGTTTGACCTTCTTGCAGTCCATGGGACTCTCCAGAGTCTCCTCCAGCACCAGAATTCAAAAGCATCCATTCTTCGACGATCAGCCTTCTTGATGGTCCTGCTCTCACTTCCATACATCACTACTGGGAAAACCATAGCTGAGGCAGTTACCCCCCCAATTGTCATTTTTGAGGTAGCTGAGCCCCCTCAATATTCAGGGGCTCCACTCCCTGGCTCCTTGCAACAATCCCACCTGGAGTCCTGTGCCCAATTCTGGGCGCCACAATTTAAAGAAGGATGTTGACAAGCTGGAACGGTTGCAGAGGAGAGTGACCAAGATGATCAGGAAACGAGGCCTTATGAAGAATGGTTGAAGGAGCTGGGTATGTTTAGCCTGGAGAAGTGGAGACTTGAGAGAAGATATGAGAGCCATCTTCAGATATCTCAAATATCTGTCACATGGAAGATGGAGCAAGCCTGCTTTCTGCAGACCTGAACCTATGGCTTCACGTGACAAGAAAGGAGATTCTGATTAAACATCAGAAAGAACTTTCTAAGAGCTGTTTGACAGCGGAAGGGACTACCTCGGAAGGTGGTGGGTTCGCCTTCCTTGGAGGTTTTTAAGCAGAGGTTGGATGGCCATCTGAAGGAGCGTCTCCACCCCCCATCGTTCTGCCCGGACACTGAGGTCCAGATCCGAGGGCCTTCTGGCGGTTCCCTCACTGCAACAAGAGAGGCTACAGGGAACGAGGCCAGAGGGCCTTCTCGGTGGTGGCACCCGCCCTGTGGAACGCCCTCCCATCAGATGTCAAGGAAATACACAACTATCTGACTTTTAGAAGACATCTGAAGGCCACCCTGTTAGCCCTGTTTGAAGTTTTAATCTGTTTTTAGTGTTCTGCTGGGAACCGCAGTGGCTGGGGAAACCCAGCCAGATGGGCGGAGTACAAATAACAAAATTATTATTACCATTAGTTGTGGATGCTTTAGCTGAGATTCCCACATTTCAGGGGCTACGCTAGGTGATTCTCAGGCATAGCTGTCAACTTTCAAATTTGAAAATAAGGGATCACCTGTCCTGGGGACAGTATACGGGATATCTAACAATCCGGGATAGCAGTGGGAAACGGCGCTGGAATAATGGAATTTCCTGCAAAAAAAGGGAAGGTTGACAGCTATGTTCTCAGGGTCCCTTCCGACTCTGCAATTCTCTGAAACGAGGCAAGAATAAAGCAGCCTCAAAAGATATCAGCCCAGCACAACCCGCTCTCCAAACGTTGGACCTTGGCAGTCCTTTACGGTCCCGTCTCTTTCTGTTTCCCTGACGTGTCTGCTGCAGAGAGCCAGCCGGCGCTCAGGCCCTGCCAGGACGAGAACTCCCTGCCTTCCCAAGCTGTCACACACACTCTGCTCGCGAGCCTCGGCCGGTACACCTGCCAGCGCGCAAACACACACCCATGTATATTTTAAAGGCAGGAAACAGCCTCCGGGCCATTTTGTGTCTTGCGTCTCTCTAATACTGAATAATGGAATTCCCTCTTGCGTGTCTCGGCTGGCAGGCCAGAGGCAGTGGGCTGTGGGCTGCCGGCCGGAATCGTCTTCCCGCTCTCCGAAAAGTCACTGAGCAGACTGGAAGAGGCACAACTGGGGCACGGGAGGCCAGCTGGTGGGCTTTGTTGGACGCCGGGTGCCCAGGCTTGCTGGCCCAAAAAGGCACTCCCTTTGAACCTCAGAGCTTCTGAGCCACTAAGTCGCTGCTTGGGCTTCCCATCTCTTGCAGGGCTCAATTAGTGCCAGTGCCTTCTGTCAAGAGCTTGCGTGTAACCTTTGACACCTCCTTTGCCATGGAGGCGCAGGTTGCAACCACAGCAAAGGTGGCATTTTTCCATCTCCCCCATAGCAGTTGGTCCCTTACCTTTCTCGCCCTCATCTGACCACAGTGATCCATGCGATGGTCACTTCCAGGCTTGATTATTGTAACTCGCTCTACGTGGGGCTGCCCTTGAAGCTGACCCAGAAACTCCAGTGGGTGCAGAATGCCGCGGCGAGGCTTCTTATGGGGTCCTTGCCAGGGGATCACATTCATCCAGTGCTTTACCAGCTGCATTGGCTCCCAGTGGAGGACAGGGTCAGGTTTAAGGTGCTGGTTTTGACCTTTAAAGCTCTATGCAGCCTAGGACCCATGTACCTATGGGACCGCGTTTCCTGGTATGCCCCGCAGAGGGCCTTAAGGTCCACAAATGACAACATTTTGGAGGTCCCAGGTCGCAAGGCGGTTAGTTTGGTCTCAACTAGGGCCAGGGCCTTTTCAGTACTGGCCCCGACATGGTAGAGTGCTCTGTCCCAAGAGACCAGGGCCCTGTGGGACTTGACATCTTTCCACAGGGCCTGCAAGACAGAGCTGTTCTGCCTGGCCTTTGGTTTGGACTCAGTCTGACCCTTATGTTTCCCTCCCCTTATGGTTTTGATCTATGGGCCACTTTTAAAATGAGGCTGCATTTTAAATTGCATTTTAACCTGTATTTTAAATTCCCCCCCCCATTATGTTTTTACTGTGGTTTTTTTGGTGTTAGCCGCCCTGAGCCCGGCTCTGGCCAGGGAGGGCGAGGTATAAATAAATTTATTGTTATTATTATTATTATATAATACGAGGACAAGGACAGGGTGGTTGTTTCCTGCTGTGGAGAGAAGGCGTTTAATTTATGCCAGTCTCCCCCAAAGTGGTCCCCTCCAGATGTTCACAGAGTCACAGAATTGTAGAGTTAGAAGGGGTGCCAAGGGCCATCCATTCCTGCCCCCTACCATGTTATGGGACCCCAGCCCCCATCAGCCAGCAATCCCAGGGGTCAAGAGTGGTGGGATCTGCCCTCCAAGAACATCTGGAGGTCACCACATTGAGGGAGGGCTAATGTCATTCTTGTCATCAACAAGGTTTTTACATTTACTCACAACATTTCATAGGACAATAGAATTGTAGAGTTGGAAAGGAGCCCCCAAGAGTCATCTAGTCCAACCCTCTGCAATGCAGAAATGTCAACTAAAGCATCCATAACAGATGGCCATCCAACCTCCGCGTAAAAACCTCCAAGGAAGGAGAGGCTGCCACCTTCTGAGGGAGACTATTCCACTACTGAACAGCTGTTACCACAAGAAAATTCTTCCTAATACAGTGGTACCTCGGATCTCAAACTTAATCCATTCCGGGAGTCCATTCGACTCCTGAAATGGTTTGAAAACCAAGGCACGGCATCCGATTGGATGCAGGAGCTTCTGGGTTTGCGGCGCTCAGGAGCCGATTTGTTTGGGAGAGCCACTTCTGCCCTTCAGAGGAGGTGGGGTTGTGCGCTTCATGGCCCCACCACGCGCACAATGGCTGGAACCCAGCCTCCGCACGATTGAGGGGGATTCCCGGCCACGTCACCTCCTGGCCAGACAATCGGCTGGCACTGGGGGTGTGGCCCACCTTATTTAAAGCAGGATGCAGCCGGGGATCTCCCTCTTTGCCACTTACCAGCTGTTCCTGCTTTTCCCGCCCTCCCGCCCTTTATAAGTTTTCGTTCCTTGACCTTGCTATGGACCTTGGTTTGTCGCCATCGAGGGGCCTGGTAGGAATTTTTCCACTTGGCAAATTGGCACCAGCCACTTGGTTTTCACCTACCTGGTAGCAAATCATCACAACTTTCTGGGTATTGACGGTTAGGCATTGGTATTGCTCTGTAGATGGAAGAGGGGAGGAAGCACCATCACCTGCCCCACATATTGAAGGGTAGTCCGATAAAGGATTGGGGGGGGGTGGCCCTGTCCAAAGCCTAGGGAGGTGAGGGCCTAAGGCACACCCCCAAGCGGTGACCCCGGGGGAGTTCCTAGTTGATGTGCATCAGCAGGACTCCCCCTACTGGTGGTCAACCCTTCCCGGACTTCAAGCCGGCGGGCTGAAGTTGGATATAGTCGGTCAGGACCAATGCCTAAGCCAATACCGCTCATCACCTGTAACCAAGAAAGTTGTGGCCTTATTTAGCCCATTAACCTTCATAATTGTGTCATGTGTCTTTATTTCCACTGGGGGCGGGACCGGAACTCGCCACGCAACGGAGCTTGCACCCGGCACCTGCCCTGCATCTCCCTTCTGCCTGCAGACTGAGCACCTGACTCGGACTCCCTTGCGTCCTGCAAGAGGGAGGGAAAGGGACTCTTTGCAGGCACCCAGAGGCCACGACCCCCCCTGCCCCTTGGTCAGAGTTGCAGAGGAGTGCGCAGGGAGCAGCAAGGAACAGCGGACTCCCAAAATAGCAGCCAGAGAAACGTGACCCCATTTCTTCGCAGGCCTCTTGCCCTGCTGCTCCGTGAGGTCAGCCTCTGGGGCTTAACTGTAATTCACCCTGCATGTCTTGACAGGGAGAGGGCAAAGGTTCGGAGCAAGGGGCAGGGGCCACCTCTCTTGTTCCCGGACGCAGAGGCATCTCAGGAGCTGCGTTTTGCCTAGGAAGGCAGAACGCGGAGCAAAGAGACATGAAGGTTCTCGGATGCAGCAGAGCCTGGAAGTGACTTGTTCTTTGCAGAAGGTCTTGACTCTCCCTGGGGCCTTGACTGAGGCTACGGACCTTGCAATGGCAGCAGATCACTTATGGGTTCCCGGTCCTGATGGGGCCTTGCAAGTTTCCGGTCAGATTAATTGCTGATTTGTCCCTTGCACAGTACTCCCCGTGATGAAAGGTTGTGGTGATTGGGACTTTTCAGTTCAGAGAAAAAGCAAGCAAGAGGTAGCATGATAAGATATTTATGAAATGACGCACTGCACTGAGAAAGGTCTCTCGTAATGCTAGAATGCGTGGACATCTCATGAAGTTGCTGTCTTCAAATACCTGGAGCACAGTTTCATGGGAAATGCAGCAACCTTGTTTTTTGCTGCTCTAAAGGTGAGGAACCCAAACCAGTGGACTCAACAGACAAGAAAGGAGATTCCAATTAAATACAGTGGTACCTTGGTACTCGAACACCTTGGTTGCTGATTGGCTGGCCAGGGGATGACGTGGCCGGGAACCCCCCCCCCCAAATTGCGCAGTGGCTGATTCCAGCCGCTGCACGCATGTTGGGGCCGTGACGCCCGCAACCCCACCTCCTCTGTAGGGTGGAAGTGGCTTTCGGCCCAGAAGCAGGAAATGGGTTTGCAAATCTTTTTACTGGCACCTTCCCAGTACCATTCATTCATTCATTGCATTTATTTTCTGCATTTCCATCCCACCTTATTCTCCAAGGAGCTCAAGGTGGTTGATATCCCCACAACAACCCTATACGGTGGGATAGGCTGAGAAGTGGTGAGTGACCCCCAAGGTCAGCCGGTCAGCTTCCTGCCAATGGAAGATTCGAAGCAGAATTTGAAGTGAGCTTCGTGGCCAAGTGGGAATTCGAACCCTGGTCTCCAAGGTCCTAATCCAGCACCCTAACCACTACACCACACTGCCAGTATCAACTCACCTAAGCTCTTGGCATAAAATTTGCTTACCAAAATTGCTTACCAATGCAGAGTTTTAGTGGGTGAGCAAAGTAGGAATTTGAACCCTGGTCTCCAATGTTCTACTGCAACACCCTAACCACTTTGCCATACTGCTGTTGTGTGTTCTGCAGAACTAAGTGGTTCTGGACCAGTATAGCAGGCTGACCTCATGGGTGGTGGTGAAGAGAGAGAAAATCAAGCCGTTTCTTGTTTACAGGACCAAAACCCAGAGGGTTTTTTTTTTGTCTCTGGGCTGTTCTCCTTCGTCCGGAGGGTGGGCAGAACCCACCTCCCTTGTTGTCAGGCAATGTGGGACGGATGTCCCTGCATTGCCTTTGTCTCCAAGCAACCTAGAGAGGGGCTATTATTATGAACAGTTATAAGGGATTATATGTACTTGGCATGCAGTTTGCTCCAAGAAGGAGGAGAGAGAGGAGGGTGTGTGTTGGTTCTGCTCTGGTGATGTTGCTCTTGTTGTTTTGAGCTGGAGGAGCTGACATTGCAAGCCGAAACAAGTTCCCTTAGATGCAAGTTCAAGGTGACCTAACTCTCTGGTTAATAGGTCTTTTATAGAGGATACATTACAGATAACAAATTTGAATTTATTTATAATTTGTTTAAAAATTTAAATATTAATAAAAATCTCATACATATATTTGTGTGTGTTATTTTATTAAATTAATACCTAAAAATGGTTATAGAGGATTCTGCAAAATACAATATTATCAAACAGGGACTGATTATGATATACATAGTCCATACAAAATTATTGATCGCTATCGATCTATAATAAAGTTAATAAACCACAGGTACATGAATGCGTGGACTAGAACTATTTATAGCGTAGACGTAATGGCTAAGACAAGGTTACAAAACATGAACCCTGTTATACCATAAATTGAAGCATTCAAAAGCCCTGACCCTTTGCATCTGCCCTTTGCATCTGCCATAGGTTATAGGCCGAGGGGATTTTTGGCCGTCTCCCTCCTTGCTTACAAATGAAATAAACTCAGGTGCATAATTGTCCTTTTCTCTTTGGTCTGTAGGGACTCTACTCTTATTAGTTATTAGATCTTTAATGCATCATATATAGAAAGAGAGAGTGTGTGTGTGTGTTTTAATTTTATTGGCGCTTAATTGCTTTTTAAATATTATTGTATTTGTTTTTAGCAGTTTCTATTTGATCCATGACCCACCTGGAGTCCTTGTATGGGAAAAAGGTAGAATAATAACATAACGTAACATAACATAATGTAATATACTATATTCTATATAACAGACGCTTCAGGTTACAGACTCTGCTAACCCAGAAATAGTACCTCGGGTTAAAAACTTTGCTTCAGGATGAGAACAGAAATTGTGCTCTGGCGGTGCGGCGGCAGCAGGAGGCCCCATTAGCTAAAGTGGTGCTTCAGGTTAAGAACAGTTTCAGGTTAAGAACGGACCTCCAGAACAAATTAAGTACTTAACCCGAGGTACCACTGTATTGTGGTCTGTTAAACATAGAAAGCTTCCCTAAAGAGGGCTGCCTTCAGATGTCTTCTAAAAGTCTGGTAGTTGTTTTTCTCTTTGACATCTGGTGGGAGGGCATTCCACAGGGTGGGTGCCACTACCGAGAAAGCCCTGTGCCTGGTTCCCTGTAACCTGGCTTCTCGCAGTGAGGGAACCGCCAGAAGGCCCTCGGGGCTGAACAACCCCCCCCCCAACTCTGTTTCTTTGTTGCATCCCATCCCTTTCTCAGCAGGCCAGGCTCTTGCCGTGCCACCAACAGCCGAGTGTGGAAAATGAGATGCATTTGCAACGATGCCATAGGAAGGTCTGGACATGGGATGGCACTGCCACCCTCTTGCAACCAGCACCCCAGGGAGGCTAATCAGAGCATGAGCCGAGCGGAGAGTGCCAGGCTCTCTGCAGCGAGGCGGGAGGTGTCCTCGCAGCCATCCCGGCGTCTGGGGCCATTGATCCCGCCATGCTGAGCACGTCGCCGGCGGTTGCGCTTGCGTTTTTTAGCTCAGGTGCAGAAAGTTAATTGCTCTTTTCACTTTGTTTAATGGGGATGCTGCTGTCAGAACTACTCAGGAGGAAATTACTTTGGCAGGATGGTGACATTGCAGAGGGAGGGGGCCAAGGCAGGGTGGGCGATGAACCGAACACCCTTCTAGCTGAAAGCCTTCATCTCCCGGGCGGGAGTGTGTGAGAGAGAGAAGCACAAGGGCGCCACACGGGGAATGTCAAATCCTGCCCAGGCAATGGAGCAGGGAGACAGGATTTCCATCCCCTGGAAGTTCAGTGGCTTGATTTGATTTTTGCAAGCTTTCTATTCTCCTCCTCCTCATTCTTCTTCCTTGGATTCCTACCCCACCTTTCCCTCCAAGGAGTTCAAGGCGGCATGTACATAGAGTCACAGAATCATAGAATTGCAGAGTTGGAAAGGACCCCGGGGGTCATCCAGTCCAACCCCCTGCAATGCAGGAATCTCAGCTAAAGCATCCGTGACAGATGGCCACCCAACCTCTGCTTAAAAACCTCCAAGGAAAGAGAGAACAAAACTCCCAAGGGAGACTATTGCACTGCTGAACAGCTCTCACTGTCAGAAAGTTCTTCCTGGTGTTTAGTCAGAATTCCTTTCTTGGAACTTGGAGCCATGGGTTCGAGTCCTACCCTCCAGAGCAGGAGAAAACAAGTTTGCTCCATCTTCCATGTGACAGCTCTTGAGATATTTGAAGATAGCTTTCATATCTCGTTTCTCCTCTCCTCTTCCCCTGGTCTAAACTACCCAGCTCCTTCAAGCACTCCTTGTATAAGGCCATCTTGGTCGCCCTCATCTGCACACCCTCCAGCTTGTCAACATCCTTCTTAAATTTGGGGTGCCCAGAATTGGACGTGGTATTCCAGGTGTGGTGTGACCAAGGCAGAATAGATTCAGTAAATGGACCCCTGACCATTAGAGTCGTGACCGACTCTGGGTTGCGGCGCTCATCTCGCTTTATTGGCCGAGGGAGCCAGCGTACAGCTTCTGGGTCATGTGGCTAGCAGGACTGAGCCGCTTCTGGCGAACCAGAGCAGCGCACGGAAACGCCGTTTACCTTCCGGCCGGAGCGGTACCTATTTATCTACTTGCACTTTGACGTGCTTTCGAACTGCTAGGTGGGCAGGAGCAGGGACAGAACAACGGGAGCTCACCCCGTGGCGGGGATTCGAACCGCCAACCTTCTGATCGGCAAGCCCTAGGCTCTGTGGTTTAACCCACAGCGCCACCCGTGTCCCATAGATTCAGTGGTTCTCGCTTACCGTAATCCCCACAAAACCCCTGCAAGATAGGCTAGGTGGAGAGGCAGTTCCTGACTCCCAAGGTCAGCCAGTGAGCTTTCTGGTCAAGTGAGAATTCGAACCCTGGTCTGGCAGGTCCTGGTTTGGCACGCTATCCACTACAGTGCATTGTGCAATTTTAGCTATTTGGCATATGTTCGCCTGGTCTTGCTACTCGTGAAGAGGGGCAGGAAGGACAGGGACTTGACAGTGTATTTCATTTGTCCCTCTGGCTTCTAAGGTGACTATAGCAAGCAGCACCTAAAATACCCTCCAGCTTATCTTTGGAACCTTTTGGTCTACGGAGTTGCTTGTAAAAAAATCCAGAAATACCGATGGAAGCTTTGATTCTCAGGAAGCTGAAACTAGGTGCTCTGTGTCAGGTTTTTCTCTGCAATCTTCCTGCAACTGCCCTATGACATCTATCCATGAACAAATGGATTGGAGGTCAGAACACACGTGAGAGAGATCAGTAGGTGGGAAAAGCCAGAGTAGATTGAGGCAGGAAAACAAGGAGACTTTGCATTTGTTTGCTTGTTTGTGAAATTTATATACCATGGTCATTTAGTAAAGGACACAAGATACAGTAAATAAATAACGTAAGACCTGCAAAAATGGCCTTACTCCAAATATGCCCCCTTGAACACTTCAGGAAGGTCGGCAGTTCGAATCCCCGTGACGGGGTGAGCTCCCATTTCTCGGTCCCTGCTCCTGCCAACCTAGCAGTTTGAAAGCACAGTGCAAGTAGATAAATAGGTACCACTGTGGGAAATCAGCCCCCTTGAACATTCCAGTCTGTGGAATTGGCACGGGTGCCACACAATGCCCATTATGCATCAGTAAGAAATCAACCTTCTAGTGTGGTGGTGTGTTTTTAGTTCATTACTGGTTTCAAATGTTTGCATGTCTTAATTGTTTTTACTAATGATTTTATTGTTCTATTCTTTTTATAAACCACTTTGAGGGTTTTCTTTTTACAAACCAAGCAGTATATAAATTTTATGAAATACATACAATCAAAAATAGCCTGTGTCCCCTGCCCTCTCTGTGTTGGAAAAAAAGAGGTTTTGCAGCCAGTCTCCTAATTTGCCTGTATCCTGGTCCCATTGCTCTGGAACTTAGTGGGATTACTGTACCAATGAGCCTCTTGGGCTTGCTGATCGGAAGGTTGGAGGTTCAAATCCGCACAATGGGGTGAGCTCCCATTGCTCAGTCCCAGCTCCTGCCAACCTAGCAGTTTGAAAGCATACCAGCAAGAGTAGATAAATAGGTACCACTGCGACGGGAAAGGTAAACAGCATTTCCATGCGCTCTGGCTTCCATCACAGTGTCCCATTGCGGCCAAAAGCAGTTTAGTTCTGCTGGCCACATGACCAGGAAATCTGTCTGTGTTGGCTCCCTCAGCCTGAAAAGCGAGATGAACTCCACACCCCATAGTCACCTTTACCTTTAAATATACCAAATGTGTGCCATTTTTTCCACCACACAAGTGGTTTCAAAGCAGCTGACAGCCCCAGTCCTTTTCTATGGAAGAGAGAGAGAGACAGAGAGAAATCACACCTCATCCCTCAATAAAATCGTCCAACATCTATAATGAAACAGCAGGTAAGACGATAGCAGTGGTTATTCTCGATTAAATGAGCCAAAGTAAAAGGACCTTGTGGCACTTTTAAAGACTAACAAATGTATTATGGCCTAAACTTTTATGGACGGCAGTTCATGATGCAGCCCGCAAAAGCTCAACGCCGTCATCAATTCATTTGTTTTTAAGGTGCCTCGCAAGGCTCTTTGCCGGTTTTGCTGCCCCTCTGGAATCAGTAAACGGCTGCCGGTTTTGAGTAAGTGCCCCCAGAGCTTTGGGCTTTTGGATGCAGCAGCGAGGAACCATTTCTGAACCTTCTCCCAATTGCGTGGACGGGCTTTTCCCGATGCAGAGCTGCAGTGTGTGACTGAGTCTGGCAGATTCCAGCCCATAATTAATTAGCATCGACCGCCCTGCGCTTAGAGCAATAAGGAGGGATCTATAGCAAAATTAGGCAGGGAGGTGTGATGGAGTGCTAGGAGATTATATGTGATGGGAACGGCTCAATTCTTCGCTGGAGTTGTCTGGGGGTAGGATAGCGGGCGGGTGGCGAGGGGGGCCCACGGAAGCCATTTATATCCACCTCAAAGGCAGAAGGAATTATCTGGGCCCTCTAAGGAGGCAGAGGCTGTGTGGGGAGAGGGGTGGGGAAGAAGGAGTGGGTGATGTCTTCCATTGTGTGGTGTCTGCTGGTCCTCAGGTATCTTAGATAGCTTATTCTTCAGTCCGGTGTTTGTGAGGTCCTTGGCTTTCCCAGGGGCTTGGCTTTTGACCTTCCCTGCTGTTTGTGGCTTGGCTTACAAACATAAAGAACACGACAAGAGCCTTCTGGATGAGGCCAAATGGGGTCCATCTAACCCGGCTATAGAGAAAGGGGACCAGTTTACTTTCAAAGCTATGATATTAGCGGGAAAGGCAACGAAAGCTTTAGGTTGGAAAGATAGGGGAAAATGGACAGTAGAGGCATGGAATAGTTATTTGTTTGAACTTATTCAGTTGGACATTGTCGCAGTCATGTCACAGGAAACAACGTGGAAGGTCAAGTCCACCACGATAAGGAACAGAGGTGTTATGTACTGAGTTGAATATCTTCAATGGGTAGAAACTACTGGAACAAAAGACATTTGGTGGAAACTAAAGACACGGTGCCCGTGGCTAATTGTTTGAACCCTTCCAATGGATATGGAGGGGGGTGGAAGGGAGGGGAAGGAAAAATTGTACGGGAAATTTTTATAAAATTGGAAAGAGATAATATAACGTATGTAAAAATCCCAAAATGCTGTGTTTTCCAGCAACTGGTATTCCGACGCATTGCTACCTCCAACTGTGAGATCAGAGTAGAGCCCTTCTGGCACCCATAGCTTTCCCCTCCTCCATGAATTTGCCGAATCCTCTTTTAAATCCAACTAGTTTAAAAAGCAGAGACATCACCTTGCCGACAAAGGTCTGTATAGTTAAAGCTATGGTTTTCCCAGTAGTGATGTATGGAAGTGAGAGCTGGACCATAAAGAAGGCTGATCGTCGAAGAAATGATGCTTTTGAACTCTGGTGCTGGAGGAGACTCTGGAGAGTCCCATGGACTGCAAGAAGATCAAACCTCTCCATTCTGAAGGAAATCAGCCCTGAGTGCTCACTGGAAGGGCAGATCCTGGAGCTGAGGCTCCAAGACTTTGGCCACCTCATGAGAAGAGAAGACTCCCTGGAAAAGACCCTGATGTTGGGAAAGATGGAGGGCACAAGGAGAAGGGGACGACAGAGGATGAGATGGTGGGACACTGTTCTCAAAGCTACCAGCATGAGTTTGACCAAATTGCGGGAGGCAGTGGAAGACAGGAGTGCCTGGCGTGCTCTGGTCCAGGGGGTCATAAAGAGGCGGACACGACTAAACGACTAAACAACAACAACAAGTTTGGTGGCCATCACTGCCTCCCAGGGTGCCAGCTCCTGGGGCCTGAGAACTTTGGGGACAGGAGCCCACCGATGTCCCCAGAGTGCCGTGTCAAAGAGCTGAGTGCAGGATGGCACCAGTGGCCAGGTCCTTCTGCTCCTGCCATGGAGGAGAAGGAGGGTTCAAGCTGCCGGGTCTCATTGGATGCAGAATGAAAAGGATGTCTGGAGTGTCCTTTGGTCATGAAGAGATTTGTGGGCAGGAGGAGAGACACGGTCCTTTCCTGGGCCGCGACAGGTCCCTTGCCGTCTCCACTTGGGTGTGCGGTTCCTAATGAAAGTTCACCCCCCTTTTAATTGCCAGGTGTTCTGCCACAAGTCTCCTGGAATAAAGAGGCCTTCAATTTGCCAGATCTTCTCTCCCGGTGGGGAGATGCGCTCCGCCGTAAAGGTGCAACGCTTTGGCAAAGGATATATTGGAGCACAAGAATCTTGGGATGCCTCGTGCTCTCTGCCCACATTTCCATTCCTTCCTCCAGGTTTTTGCAATTATGTTTTTGGCAGCTCAAACGGAGATGTCTGTTTCGTTGGCGATCCACCCGTGGGATTTCAGCTTGCGTCCTCGGGAGACCCCGGCCAGGATTAAGATGCCAGGCCTAATCCCACTGCCCTGTTCACCCTGCCCTAAATCAGAGTGTGGGAATGAAGACCAGATGGAGGGGGGGGAGGTAAATCACCTAAGTGAGCTCCATGGCTAAGTGGGGATTTGAACCCAGGTCTCCCAGGTCCAAGTCTGACACTCTGACCACTATATCACACTGTCAGTATCAATTCACCTAGTTGAAATAAATGAACAAAATTCTCCAGTAGCACCTTAAAGGTAAAGGGACCCCTGACCGTTAGGTCCAGTCATGGCCGACTCTGGGGTTGCGCGGCGCTCATCTCACTTTACTGGCCGAGGGAGCCGGCGTACAGCTTCTGGGTCATGTGGCCAGCAGGACTAAGCCGCTTCTGGCAAACCAGAGCAGCGCACGGAAACGCTTCCCACCGGAGCAGTACCTATTTATCTACTTGCACTTTGGCATGCTTTCAAACTGCTAGGTTGGCAGGAGCTGGGATTGAGCAATGGGAGCTCACTCCATCACGGGGATTCAAACCGCCGACCTTCTGATCGACAAATCCTAGGCTCTGTGGTTTAACCCACAGCGCCACCTGCGTCCCTCATAGCCCATAATCCCCATCAAAAAGGCGTTGTGTAAACTAGCAACTCTTATGGCAATACCTTGTGGCAGTGAGTTCCGTGAGTGAATTGTGCCTCAGGTTACCATTCTCTGTTCTTGCTGCCCTGCTCCCTTGTGGTCCTACTGTTTGTGTGAATGTCATTGCTGTGTTTATAATAGAAATAACCACAGCTCCACAGAGTCTAGAGCCTTTGCAAGCAAATCTGCCTTTCCCAAACCATTTCCAATCTATCTCCCATTAAAGCTTGCCTTTTGAAATGATGAGCATTGAGATATTTTATGACAGAAAGCCAAATTATTTTAAATTTTTGCCCAGATACCTGCTGGCTGGTTGCCAGGCGAGCCCTGTATTATTAACTGAAGCCGGCGCTTAAAGTTGAGCCTGTGCGTAAGATGCCACGGGACTTTGCAGAGTGGCAGAAACCTCGTTCCCCCCCTTTTTTTTGCTGAACTGGAGGTTTTGTACGCCAGGAAAAGAGGGAGCTGGAGAAAGAGGGAAATTTGGGTCAGGAGCCTCTCGCTGCTTCGGGTTTCGCCAGCCGGCTCTGGAACTCTCATTTGGAACAGGAGAGAGAGAGGAAAAGATGAAAAGTAAGGACGGCACATTTTAAAATTAAACAGCAGGGAAGAAAAGGAGTCCAGAGGGAAGGGGGAGAGAAATTCACTGAACAAATGGAACATTTCACTGTGGAATGGCAACTCAAGCTCCTCTCACGTGGCTGGTTGAGCTGCCTTGTCCCCTTAAAAGAAAGTAATTTTAGACACACACATACAGAGACACACACATTTTTTTCTAATCTGAGTGTGATTTCAGCCGGGAGTTTGAAGGGAGAAATTCTTGGCTTTGGTAATGGGTGGAGGGGGGTGGGTGGGTGGGTTGGAATAAAAAAAATCTTGAAATGAGACTGCTGTGAAAAGGTCGTTAGAAGCCGGAGAATGAAGATGAAGTAATGAATAATAATAGCGAGGCAAGAAAGCCGTTTCCAGAGATGGAGGGAACAAAACCCAGGCACAAAAGCAGGAACCATCAAGAGACGAGCCGGTCTGGACACAAAAGTGAGGGAAGCAAAAGGCCTGGCTTTCGCATCAATGCAAATCTATGCGCCGCCGCATGGAAATGCACCATCAGAGAGAGAGAGAGAGAGAGAGAGAGAGAGAGAGAGAGAGAGAAATGCCTTTTCGGAGTCCGTTGGTACAAAACAATCCTTTCAAATCCAAGTCGCCAAAGAGAAAAGCTTCTCTCGCACGAGGCGAGAGTCGGAGATTTTTGTGTGTGATTTTGGTCCTGCAGGAAAAGGAGATGTGTGGGTCTTTCCAGGGTGCTTTTTTTGGGGGGGGGAAGGCAAGCCTGATCTAGGGATCCCCTCTTAAATTATTTGGGCTCACGGTGGCAGAAATGGACCTGTGACGCTCCGCCATGGCTGTCTGCCAAGGTGAGGTCTGAAAAGGCTGGGGGGCGTTTTGTGTGAAAGGGGACACAGCGAAAGAAGGCAGAAATGGGTGATTCCTACAGGGAAATGAAAAGGGAGAGGCTCAGAAACAAACCATGCTTGAGTGGTGTATACATTTTCCAAACAAGTACAACAACAACTTATTTTTATATCCTTCTTTCCCCCAAGTCATGACTCATGGTGGCATATACAAAGGGAGTAGAAAAAGCTAAAAGCATAGAAAAGACCATCATTAAACACCAATAGGATTAAATTAGTATTTAAAGATCCATTAAAAACACAGACAATAGCAATAACCACATCACAGGACCTTCCCTTTCCTTAAAAACAAGTCAGTTCCCAAAGGCCTGTTGGAATACAGGCACGTGCAACTCCCAAGAGACTGTGATCTACTCCCAGTATTAAAAAACTGGCAGTGATCTACCCATTGTCATTGGAGGGATGAGGAGCGTGGGTGGGGTGGGTGGATTGCCCAGAGTTGCTGAGTTTTTTTGGGGTAGGATTGCCCAGAGTTCTTCAGCTTTATATTTGTTAACTTTCGGTAAACTTTTTTTATTCCCACAATTGATAAGGGTCCCATGATCTACCAGGATCAGCCGGGGTTGTACCGGTAGATCGTGATCTACTGGTTGGACATGCCTGGAATAAAGCAATCTTCACCTGCTGGTAGAAGGGCAAGGAGGGAGCCAGTCTGGTTTTCCCTAGGCAGGGAGTTCCAAAGTTGCTTGGGAGGAGCCACCACCGAGAAGGCCCTCTCCTGCATCCCCACCCAGCCTGCCTGGGAGGGTGGGGGACAGAGAAAAGGGCTCAGAGCCCAGGCAGATTTGTAGGGGAGGAGATGGTCTTTCTGGTAGTCTGGCCCTAAGCCATGTAGGGCTTTATAGGTCACAACCAGCATTTTGAATTTTGCTGAAAAGCAGACTGGTAGCCTGTGGAGCTGCTGTAACAGGGGAGGTGTCTGCTCCCCATATTGTGGTGGTTTAGCCATGATGGTGCAGCAACAGCCAAATCAGGGAAGGAGCAAAGCAGGTCCCAAGCCCAGAAGATTGCTGGATCAGGCCAATGACCCATGTCATCCAGCATCTTGTTCCCGCAGTGGCCAACTGTTGTCGCCATTATTTGCCCAGGGATCTTCACATTTTCTGAGTCACACTCACTTAGGGCTTCACAAACTTGGGTCTCCAGCTGTTTTTGGACTACAACTCCCTTCAACCCTAACTAGGAGGACCAGGGGTCAGGGATGACGGGAATGGTAGTCCCCCCCCAAAAAAAGGAGGAGGCCCAAATTTGGAGGAAATTGCACAAAGTCATAGCTCGCTGTGCAATTTTCTTGAAGGATTTGCTTCAACATCTTTGACCTGTTGTGGTGTTTTATTATTTTATCCTTGCAAATGGTAACCATGATATCCAACACTTCCCTGGTTAAGATGATTCTGAAACAGAAGTCAGGAAGGGGGCACCCTGTTAACCCTTCCATTTCCTGTGGACTGAACCAGTGCTTGACTGTGTCCAGATGGTTTTGCAATTCGGCTGGGTCCTTTGCCGTGATGGTGATCTGTTGTCACTTTTTGTTCTTTCTCTTGCTATACTGGTTGCCTTTGAATGACTTTTAATAATCATCATCATCATAATTTATTATTTATACCCCGTCCATCTGGCTGGGTTTCCCCAGCCACTCTGGGCAGCTTCCAACAAAACACTAAAATACAATAACATAATAATTATTATTATTATTATTATTATTATTATTATTATTATTTATCATTTATACCCCGCCCATCCGGCCGGGTCTCCCCAGCCACTCTGGGCGGCTTCCATAAAAACCACAAATACAGTAAAATATCACACGTTAAAAACTTCCCTGAACAGGGCTGCCTTAAGATGTCTTCTGAATGTCAGGTAGTTGTTTATCGCTTTGACATCTGCTGGAAGGGCATTCCACAGGGCGGGCGCCACTACCGAGAAGGCCCTCTGCCTGGTTCCCTGTAGCTTTGCTTCTCACAATGAGGGAACCGCCAGAAGGCCCTCGGCGCTGGACCTCAGTGTCCGGGCAGAATGATGGGGGTGGAGACGCTCCTTCAGGTATACTGGACCGAGGCCGTTTAGGGCTTTAAAGGTCAGCACCAACACTTTGAATTGTGCTCGGAAACGTACTGGGAGCCAATGTAGGTCTTTCAGCACCGGTGTTATGTGGTCTTGTTGGCTGCTCCCAGTCTAGCTGCCGCATTCTGGATTAGTTGTAGTTTCCGAGTCACCTTCAAAGGTAGCCCCACGTAGAGTGCATTGCAGTAGTCCAAGCGAGAGATAACCAGAGCATGTACCACTCTGGTGAGACAGTCTGCAGGCAGATAGGGTCTCAGCCTACGTACCAGATGGAGCTGGTAAACAGCTGCCCTGGACACAGATTTGACCTGTGCCTCCATGGACAGCTGTGAGTCCAGAATGACTCCCAGGCTGCGCACCTGGTCCTTCAGGGGCACAGTTACCCCATTTAGGACCAGGGAATAACCTATTAAACATTAAAAGCTTCCCTAAACAGGGCTGCCTTCAGATGTCTTCTAAAAGTCTGGTATTTGTTGTTGTCTTTGACATCTGGTGGGAGGGCATTCCACAGGGCGGGTGCCACTACCGAAAAGGCCCTCTGCCTGGTTCCCTGTAACTGGGCTTCTCGCAGCGAGGGAACCGCCAGAAGGCCCTCAGCGCTGGACCTCAGTGTCCGTGCAGAATGAAAGAGGTGGAGACGCTCCTTCAGGTATACTGGACCGAGGCCATTTAGGGCTATTAAAGGTCAGCACCAACACTTTGAATTGTACTCAGAAACATACTGGGAACCAGTGTAGGTCTTTCAAGACCGGTGTTATATGGCCTCGGCGGCCGCCCCTAATCACCGCTCTAGTTTCCGGGTCACCTTCAAAGGTAGCCCCACATAGAGCGAATTGCAGTAGTGCAAGCGAGAGATAACCAGAGCATGTACCACTCTGGCAAGACAGTCCGCGGGCAGGTAGGGTCTCATCCTGCGTACCAGATGGAGCTGGTAGACAGCTGCCCTGGACACAGAATTGACCTGCGCCTCCATGGACAGCTGTGAGTCCAAAATGACTCCCAGGCTGCGCACCTGCTCCTTCAGGGGCACAGTTACCCCATTCAGGACCAGGGAGTCCCCCACACCCACCCACCCCCTGTCCCCCAAAAACAGTACTTCTGTCTTGTCAGGATTCAACCTCAGTCTGTTAGCCGCCATCCATCCTCCAGCCACTCACACAGGACCTTCACCGCCTTCACTGGTTCTGATTTGAAAGAGAGGTAGAGCTGGGTGTCATCCGCATACTGATGAACACCCACCCAAACCCCCTGATGATCTCTCCCAGGGGCTGCATGTAGCCACCCTTCCTTGAATTCTGACCCAGCGTAGCTCCGCTTACCTACACAACCTTCCCCCAAACCTGATGCCCTCCAGATATTTTAGTCACCGTAAGGCAGCATAACCAGTTCCTCCTAAGCCAGGTTGGCTGAGACAGAAAGGGGTTGTGGTCCAAAAGATCCCACAGGAGGCAGTGATGACCACCATCATAGATGATTTTCAAAGACAATCAGGCATATTTATAGAGGAAGAGAGGCTCATAGCCACAGTGGCTTTGCTTTGCCTCCACAGCTGGAGGCGGTGCGGCTTCTGAATACCAGTTTCTGGAAACCACAGGAGGGAAGAGTTGCTCTTGTCCTTAAATTCTGCTTGCAGGTTTCCAATTGAAGCATTAGGTTGGCCACTGTGAAAACAGGATGCTAGACTATACTAGCCATCAGCCTGGACCAGCAGGTTGCATGGTGAGTTCCCCCCCCCCCAGTGGAAATAAAGACACATGACACAATTATTAAGGTTAATGGGCTAAATAAGGCCACAACTTTATTGGTTACAGGTGATGAGCAGTATTGGCTTCGGCATTGGTCCTAACCAACTATATCCGGCTTCAGCCTGTCTGCTTGAAGTCCGGGAAGGGTTAACCACCAGTAGGGGGAGTCCTGCTGATGCACATCAACTAGGAACTCCCCCCCCCAGGGTCACCAATAGGGGGGCGTGCCTTAGGCCCACACCTCCCCAGGCTTCGGACAGGGCCATGCCCCCCAGAATCCTTTATTGGACTACCCTTCAATATGCGGGGCAAGTGATGGCGCTACCTCCCCTCCTCCATCTACAGATCAATACCAATGCCTAACCGCCAATACCCAGAAAGTTGTGACGATTTGCTATGAGGTGGGCGAAAACCAAATGGCTGGTGCCAATTTACCAAGTGGAAAAAATCCTACCAGGCCCCTCAACGGCGACCAACCAAGGTCCATAGCAAGGTCAAAGAAAAGGGTGGGAGGGTGGGAAAAGCAGGAAGAGCTGGCAGGCGGCAAAAGAGGGAGATCCCCGGCTGCCTCCTGGTTTAAATAAGGTGGGCCACACCCACAGAGCCAGCCATTGGCTGTCGAGGGGGTGACGCGGCTGGGGATTCCCCCAATTGCGCGGAGGCTGGGGTCGTGACGCCCGCAACCCCACTTCCTTTTGCAGGGCGGAAGTGGCTCTCTTATCAGAGAATCGGGCTACCCTCATCCAGGAATGGCCACCACTGGCCAATCAGATGAAGCTAGTGGAAGGCAGTCCTAGCTGCAGAGAACACATGGGCCTTTGGTTGAACCTGGGAGAGAACCTCTGCCAGCCCGTACAGAGAATACTCAGCTACATGGGCCAGCAGTCTGATTCGGCATAAGGACAGCTTTTTATGTTCTTGTGTCTCAAAGGAAGGTCAAGGTCAAGGACCCCTGGATGGTTAAATCCAGTCAAGCTTGACTATGGGGTGCAGCACTCATCAGGCCGAGGGAGCTGGTGTTTGTCCACAAATATCTTTTCGGGTCGTGTGGCCCGTAGCTCAGGGATACAGCATCTGTCTTGCGTTCAGAGGGTCTCAGGTTCAAGAGGCAATTCTGAGCTGGATGAATCAGTGTTGCCTGACGCAGGGCTTATCCGCACTGATCCTGGCCCAGGTCACAGAATCAGAAAATCAGAACTGGGGAGTTGGAAGGGAACCCAGAGGTCATCCATTCCAACCCCCTGCAAATTCAATGTTCTTATGTTCATTTGCTGATCTGGTTCAGGCAGCTCAATGTTCCTCAACTCCATCCCTCCTCTGATGACCTGGTTCTGGGGGAGAACAGGGTACTGATGCCCCCCTCTTGCCTCGCACCACAGGAGGGGAGACCGTTGCTCTTGTGCTTGGATCCTGCTCACTGGTTTCCCATTTGGACATCTGGTTGGCCACAGGATGCTTGACTTAGATGGGCCATTGGCCTGATCCAGCAATCCCTTCTCATGTTCTTATGAGGGGAGCTGGTTGAGGATGAGCGAACCAGACATGGGTTTTCCAGTTCGATGATGGGCAGAGTCTGTGACTGTGGGAAGACTTGAACCCAGCACTTGCAGGGCCACCCAGGTAGACCACACACACACATCTTTGTCCTGTCTCCTGTTAGCGATCCAGGATTTCTCTTGCTTGTCTAGCAAGGACAGGATGTACGTTCCGGTCCTATTTTTCAACAGGCGACCTCCCCCTGTTTATGTGGGCTGGGATTAATTTCTCCTTTTAAGCAGCTCTTCAAAAATAAATATTTTCTTTTCCCAGCCTACTTTCCTTACTCCGAGCTTAATTGAGATGTGTGTTTGTGTGTGTTTTTTAAAAAAATTAATAAATAAAATAAAATAAAGCTGATCTTTAGTAAGTGACAAAACACCAGATGCAAAGCCAGCAAACAACGAGGCAGCAAATCTACTCAGGGGAGGAATTTTAAAAGCAATTAAATGAACAAGGAGAAAGCAGTGCGGGGAGAGTGGGGGGGACGTTAATTCTACGTCATGGTTATGATTTCACGCGCCCCAGAGCCGCTGAGCAGAGCGCTCCGCGTCCGCCAGGCAGCCATAATGTGACCCCGCGCGGGCGGGAGGGTGTGTAAAACGAGAGCGGAGAATGTCGAGGCAAAATGCACCGCGGGGGCCAATCCTGGCTTGGCCGGGAAGAGTGTGTTTTGGATGGGACCCAGTAGATCTTTTACACTTTCTCTAATGCTGCGGTTCTTTATTTGAGTTTCGTTTTAATGTCCTCGTAAAAAAATGATTGCATACACAGTCCATGTCATCCCTGGTGCAATGGGAAGTGTGTGTGTGTGTGTGTGTGTGTGTGTGTTAGCCAAGTGTAAGGCTGACCTCCAGGCAGGTAAAGCAATGTCCGTGCAGAGCAAAACGTTGTTCTCATCAAGTCTCAGATGGCTTTAGAAGCGGAGTAGCCATATTGATGGAGGAGAAGACTTTTGGTGGTGACCAGCCACAAGGACCATTCTCTGTCTCCATGGTTGGAGGTGGATGTGCTTCTGAATACCAGTTGCTGTAAACCACAGTGTGATGGCCTGGGACTCGGGCACGGACTCAGAACCAGAGGAGTCTCAGTCTGCACCAGATCCTTTGCCTCAGGCATCACCTGAACCAAGTCTGGGGCCTGATCCTGAAGAGTCCCAGTCTGCACAGGTTCTCCTGCAACAAGCACCAGCTGGGCCGAGTCAGGGGCCTGAGTCTGCCCTGGCTCCAGATGCAAGGATTCCCTCGTTGCCTCCAGCTGGGCCATCACTTACAGCTGCTCCACTACCGGTTGGGTCAGGCAGGGGAGGCTGAGGCGGCCCCTGTGTCTAGTCACCCACCGACATCTCCCGAGCTGCAGAGACTCAGGTCTGAGAGAAGGAGAGACCTGAGTACTCGCAGGAGGAGTGCTCGCCTTCGGTCGAAACAGGGAGGTGAGTCACGGGGGATCAGGACCGGCCGTTAACCTGACAAAGATAAAAGGCTGTCTGACTCCGCCCCAGGTTGCGGGAGCAACATTGCTGTATGTCAGAACCTGCCTGAGATCCTGTACCTGTCCTTGCCTGGTTTCCTGCCTCGTGTCCTGCCTTGGCCCTGTGGGACTGACTCCTCGTGGAACCCTTGGATTCGGGACCCGACCTGGACCGCATTACTTGGATTACCCCCGGGCCCAGCACACACAGGAAGGGAGAGGTCATTTGTGTTCAGATCCTGGTTTGGGGCTTCCCTTTGGAGCATCTTGCTGGCCGCTGTGAGATCAGGATTCTGGACTAGAGGGCCATTGGCCAAATCCAGCTGCAGGCTCTCCTTATGGACTCAGGTTCTTCAGTGGAAACAGCTGAACGCCCAGGGTGAACCCTAAAGGGCCTGCCCTCCTCCTCTCCATCTGACCTTCTTCTCTTCTCCGGGGCCTGGAGAAGATGCTGGATTCTCTCCTCTCGCCCCCAACATCTGCTCAAGCCCACAGGGCAAGTTAACTTTGAGATTCCAGGCTGTCAAGAATCCCTCTGAGGGACCTGCAATCCAGGGTTTTGGAAGGTTCCCTGTCAAATCGTAAAATCCCAGAGCTGGAGAGGGGACCTTGGGGGACCCTCTGAGTCCAGACCCCCGCTTCCTACTCTCAGTGGAGGAAATCCTTAGCTCAGAGTGTCCCCATCCCAAGCAGATGGCCTTGCTTGAAGACCTCCAGGAAGGGAGAGCCCCCCTATCCCCTTTCCAAGGTAACTGGTTCTGGTCTTGTCGTCAAGACATGTCTCCTCCTGTCTAACTGAAATCTGCCTTCTTTTCACTCAATTTGGTCCTACCATCTCTCTGTTTGACGTCCAAACTCTTAACACATTCAGGCCAATGGACCCTCTTAGTCCAGCATCCTGATTTCAGGGTGGCCAGCCCTAGGCCCTCGTGGGAAGCCCCAAAACAGAATTTGAGCACCAGAGCCCTCTCCCTTCTGTGATCCTTGTTGGGATGCGTCCGGGGAGACGGGGACAATTGGCAGGCCCCCAGCTGGTTCCAGCCAGCAGCCGGGTGAACTCCGGTTCTCAGAACAGCATCTATCAGCTACTCGAGCCTCAAAAGCCTTCAGAGACTGAGCATGCTCTAATCAGCAGAGTGAATAACTTTTCACAATGGAAGTGGCAGACAGAGGCATATGTAAGCATATTTACAGGCATTTATTCAGCATCAGAGGGATGCGGGTGGCGCTGTGGGTTAAACCACAGAGCCTAGGACTTGCTGATCAGAAGGTTGGCAGTTCAAATCCCCGTGACAGGGTGAGCTCCCGTTGCTTGGTCCCTGCTCCTGCCAACCTAGCTCGAAAGCATGTCAAAGTGCAAGTAGATAAATAGGTATTGCTCCGGCGGGAAGGTGAACGGCGTTTCCGCACGCTGCTCTGGTTCACCCGAAGCAGCTTGGTCATGCTGGACACATGACCCAGAAGCTGTACCCAATAAAGTGAGATGAGCGCCACAACCACAGAGTCGGCCACGACTGGACCTAATGGTCAGGGGTCCCTTTACCTTTACTGAATCTATTCTGCCTTGGTCACACCACACCTGGAATACCACATCCAATTCTGGGCAGCACAATTTAAGAAGGATGTTGACAAGCTTTACCTTTACCTTTAGTCAGCATCAGGAACAAAGTAAAAACATGTCTGCTTCCCTTCGTGTCCAAGCAAACAGCAGTATAGCAAAAGCTATATACAACGGACGTTCCCAGGAGACTGTCCTGGAAGTAAACAGACATGTGACATACAACAACTCCACACGCCTGTTCTAAAGGTGGAACGGAACTATACTAGCAATC
Organism: Podarcis siculus; assembly: GCA_034642415.1. Lineage (NCBI taxonomy): Eukaryota > Metazoa > Chordata > Lepidosauria > Squamata > Lacertidae > Podarcis > Podarcis siculus. The sequence goes on along the minus strand of JAXCMG010000039.1, from coordinate 1,600,240 downwards.
CCCAGCAATTCAAGCATTGCTGCCTCTAGCTTTGGAGGCAAAACATAGCCCTCTCGTCCATGCATTGGTCGTTGTCCTGGCTGAAAAGTAAGCCTGCCAAGTAGAAGCAGCCAGAGGGTAAATCAAACCCTTCATATTTTTTAAATGGCACAGGCACTCCTGTCTTCCACCGCCTCCCGCAATTTGGTCAAACTCATGCTGGTAGCTTCGAGAACACTGTCCCACCATCTCATCCTCTGTTGTCCCCTTCTCCTTGTGCCCTCCATCTTTCCCAACATCAGGGTCTTTTCCAGGGAGTCTTCTCTTCTCACGAGGTGGCCAAAGTCTTGGAGCCTCAGCTTCAGGATCTGTCCTTCCAGTGAGCACTCAGGGCTGATTTCCTTCAGAATGGAGAGGTTTGATCTTCTTGCAGTCCATGGGACTCTCCAGAGTCTCCTCCAGCACCAGAATTCCAAAGCACCAATTCTTTGGCGATCAGCCTTCTTGATGGTCCAGCTCTCACTTCCATACATCACTACTGGGAAAACCATAGCTTTAACAGCTAAAGTGGTACCTCAGGTTAAGAACAGTTTCAGGTTAAGAACGGACCTCCTTAACGAATTAAGTTCTTAACCCAAGGTACCACTGTAATCCTCTTAACAGAATGAACAATCGGCCATTTTTGCCTTGGTGCCATGGTTTATCTCTGTTTTTGTTGTTGCATGTGCTGGTTTTGAGATGTGATTTATTTCTTTTTAATTGCCTTTTAAACCATCTAGATTGGTGGCCATCCCTGTCTCCTGTGGGAGGGAGTTCCATAGTTTAATTAATGCTCTGAATCTCCTAACATTCAGGACACACACATCCACTCACTGAGCAGATCTGCAAATGTTATGATGTGTGGTTTGTTGAAAGCCATCTTTGGTGAACCTCGGAGAAGCCTGGTCCAACTCCCAGCATGCCTGTAGGTCCGCTTGGGGGCTGTGAGCCGGTTCTGTTTCTCTTCCTCATCTGCAAAAGCAGAATGAGCTTGACTGTTTCACGGGGCGGATGGGAGAGAGCACAAAACGAGGTTTTAGTGCAGCTTTGTTCCTATGTTTGCAGGCACACATGTCTCATCAGCTTTGTTTTATTTCTTTGGCAAGATGCAGCTTGGGTTACAGCAATTTGTTCTCCAAATGGGTCGCATTTAAGAGAAAAATAAAATGCCCATAAAATCATACAAATCCCAATAAAAACCTCCTAAGCGGGGCGGATTGAAATAGAGAGTCAACAATAAAGTCATATCTGACCATCAAAGTACCGGCGATACGATAGCCATCCTCAAATATCTGAAGGGTCGTCACATGGGAGAGGGAGCAAGCTTGTTTTCTCCTGCTCTGGAGGGTAGGACTCGAACTCGTGGCTTCAACCTACAAGAAAGGAGATTCTGATTAAACATCAGGAAAACTTTACGAGGGTAAGAGCCCTTTGACAGTGGAATGGACTCTCACAGAAGGTGATGGACTCTCCTTCCTTGGAGGTTTTTAAGCAGAGGTAGCATGGCTATCTGCCATGGATGCTTTAGCTGTGATTCCTTCATTGCAGGGGGTTGGTCTAGAGAACCTCTGGGGGTCCCTTCCATCTCTTAAGATTCTGTGATTCCATATAGTTGCAGAGGGAGGGGCGAAAAGTGCCTTTATTTTGTACTGCCAGCATGTCAGGCATTGTGGGAGAGCGACGGCTCGGGTAGCTCTTTTGAAAAATGTATAAAGCACCAGCAAGGCCGACGTTCACCTGAAGCAGAAACATCATCTTTTTTTTTGCAACACTTTCCCATTTTAATTTCCCAGCTGAAGAGCTCCATTCCCCAACCAACCTGCATCTCCCACAATAGGTTTTCAGAAAGGGTTTTCTGTTGCCCCTGGAGCAAAGCTAGCCCACACGGCAGCATTGAGCTTAGCTGAAAAGGCTCTTTAGAGAGAGGTTTGGCAATGAAACAAGGCTTGGAGATTCAGAGGGGGGAAATGATCTGCTAGGGCTGGTTTTCAATAAAGGGCGTTTCCTTCCTCAGGCTCAGCACAGCTAAGCCCTCTAGATCAGTGTTTCTCAACCTGCGGGTCCCCAGATGTTGTTGGACTACAACTCCCATCATTCCTAGCCAGCATGACCAGTGGTCAGGGATGATGGGAGTTGTAGTCCAACAACTTTTGGGGACCCACGGGTTGAGAACCGCTGCTCTAGATCCCTTCCCATCACAATACCTGGCAAGCTGGATCCCCCCCCCCATAGCCCAACCAGTCCGGGATCTTCTTTCCCACGGGGCCAAGCAGATCCCTCCAGGGAGCTCAAACACAAGGCATGAGGGAGCAGCCTCACCTTCAAAAAGGATATTGCAGATTGGAATTTTTAAAATAAGTCAAATATCTAGGTATTTGGCTAACGGCGAAGTGTATTAACTTACATCAAGACAACTACGTGAGAATTCTTTATCTAGAACAAGATAAAGAATTAAGAAATATGAAGTAGACTATCCTTTTGGGGAAGAATTTCCACAGTAAAAATGAATGTTTTTCCGAGAATTGATTTTTTTTGTGTTTCAGACCGTTCTGGTATTATGAACTGCTTTAAAGGTTGGCAAAGAGATTTATCACGGTTTAGTTGGAACAGGAAGAACAAAACATAAATTGTTAATTGATTGCAAAGAGTGGAGAGGTTTCGCACTACCGGACCTCCAACTATATGATGATGCAGCCTGTTTATCCTGGATCCGTGACTGGGTAATGTTACAAAATATGGACTTACTAGATATAGAGGGGTTTGACAATAAGTGTGGTTGGCACGCCATTTTTGCATATGACAAGATGAGAGTACAGAGAGGTTTTTTAAACCATATGATAAGAAAATCTCTATATAAAGTATGGATGCGAGAGAGGCAACATGAGCAGAACATGGGAGCTGTGATTTCCAACAAGTGGGATGCAGAAGCATGGTGATTCTGATAGTGGAGGGAAAGCATAGCCCTAGTAGACCCTGAGAGCTCTCTCCTCCTCCTATGAATTTGTCTAATCAAGGCAAAAATGACAGGAAGGATCAGAAATCAGGAAGAGCAAAAATTCAATAAGGAATGGGGAAATTTTATAATTTGTCTTAAAAATCAGTATAAACAGTTAAGATCGTTAATAGGATTGGAATAACACTTGCAGTTTAATTTGGATTATTATAAAAGATGCAGGAGGAAATGACGAACAATAGGAACCACAAAGGGGACGAGGGAAGTCCAGGAGATTCCTTGGAATCTTGTTTTTATGATGTATGTTGGACATGTGATTATAAAACTTTAATTTGAAAAACCAAATAAATTTATTTAAAAGGGGTGGGGCATTTGTCTAATCCAAGTTAGTGCTCATCACTTCCTCTTGTGGGAATGAGTTCCACAGTTTAACTCTGCGCTGAAGGTGCAAATCCTTCCTTTTACCTGTCCTGAACGTTCAGCTTCTCAGGATGTCCACAAGGTCTAATGTTATGAGGAAGAAAAAGAAAAAGAAGGACTTTCTTTCTTGTCCTGAATCCTCCAACATTCAGCTTCACAAGGTGTCAACGAGTTCTAATGCTATAGAATCATACAGTTGGAAGGTACCCAATGGTCATCTAGTCCAACCCCCTGAAATTCGGGAACCTTTTGCCCAATATGGGGCTCAAACCCACAGCCTTGAGATTAAGAGTCTCGTGCTCTACCAACCGAGCTATCCTAGGCCTGCTTAAAACTTCGTCAGTTTTCTCTGGGCCATGCATAATTTTTATAAAATTCTGTTGTGTCTCCTCTTCCTCGCCTTTCCTCTAAACTGAAAAGTCCCAAACGCGCAACTTTTCTTCATTAGGGAGTTGTTGCATCACAGTGATCATTTGGGCTCCCCTTTTCTGAGCCGTTTTTCAAATCTACAGTATCCTTTTTGAGGCGAGGCAACCACAGCTTTGTGGCAGAGGCAGCATTCGAACCCGGAGTCTCTCGGGGCCTAGCTTGGGACGCTTAACCAGTGCTGCCCCCGGCTCCTCCTGCCTCTCCCGGCCTTGCATTTAAGGAGCCGGCCTGATCCACAGAGCCGTTCCTGGAGGGGTCCCTTTGCACACGGCCGCTCCCCGAAATGGACGGATTAGGTAATCCTGGGGTCGGTTTCACGGCCATTTCCTACTGGAAACCAGACCCCTCCGAGCGCCGTCCTTCACTCGCAGCCGAGGAATAATTGGACGCCGGGGTCCCGTCAACACATCCGAAAGCCCAGCCCCTCCGGGGACAGCGTCCTGAGGAACCGGGAGGTGTTTGTGAAGAAAGGCAAAGGGGAGAGGCGGCTCTGGTCCGCTTGACGTTCCTGTGGTTTACGGCTTCCCTTGGCTGGGAAGGGGAAAGGGGCTCTGGAGGACGGGGACGCGAGGCAGCTGCCTCCGTCCCAAGCCTGGACGTCCTGCACAGCGTCAAAGGCAGGCAGGCTCTGCCCCAACCTTCCTGCAACGGGACGGAGGAGAGGGAAGGGAAGAAGGAGACAGAGTGGAGAAAGGAGGCGATTGCTGGGTCGGAAGGAGAGGGGGGTCAAGCCGGTCCAACATGCACCCCTTCAGCCACAGGGACGTCAGAAGAGGCCTCCTGGGTACCAGGCCAGAGGCCAAGCAGATGCCCACAAGCTGGTCTTCAAACTGGCACAGTGTGGTGTAGTGGTTAGAGGGCCAGACTACGACGCGGGAGAGCAGGGTTCGAATTCCCAGCTTGGCCATCAAGCTCACTGGGTGACACCTTGGGCCAGTTGCTCTGCTTTTCAGCCCTTCCTGCCTCGCAGGTTTGTTGTGAAGATAAAATATGAGGAGGGGAACAGTGTACGCCAGGGGTCAGTAGACTTTTTCAGCGGGGGCCAGTCCACTGTCCCTCAGACCTTGTGGGGGGCCGGACTATATTTTGGAGGGGGGAATGAACAAAATTCCTATGCCCCACAAATAACCCAGAGATGCATTTTAAATAAAAGCACACATTTTACTCATGTAAAAACACGCTGATTCCCGGACCATCCATGGTCCAGATTTAGAAGGCGATTGGGCTAGATCCGGCCCCCGGGCCTTAGTTTGCCTTCCCTTGGTGTACGCCGTCTCCTTTGAGGAAAGGTTGGGTGTCATGAAACAAAACAATAACCATGGCTAGATCCTGTGTCTTGGTGGCGGCAGCCCTGATGGTCTCTGAGTTGGCCTGATCCCCCTTTAAAGGTGTCCAGGTTGGTGGCTGTCCCTGCCTCCTGAAATGCCCTGCGCAGGATGCGGATCCTGGAGAGGAGACAGGATCTCACCCCCAGCCCCTGCTCCCCGGGTCCTTCCAAGGAAGCCTGGATTTTGCGAGCAACACCCTCCCCTTTCCCAGCCTCGGAGGCAGACGGCAGCATCTCCTCGTCCCCTTTAGCAATTCATCTGGAAGAGGCATGGGCATGTTGCGTGAAAGTTAATGCAACATTTGCGGGGGATCTCCTTGACAGGAAGGGACAATTGGGCGGCCAGATAAATATGCTGTTGTCACAAGAGATAAGATGCTCCAGAGCCGCCCCCACACGCCGGGCTGGCAGCAGAACGGCGGCGCCAATTAAGAGGGGAGTTTCGTAAGAGTTCTCCACGCCGAGAACAACTGTGTGTGTGCAAAGGGAGCCGGGGGTTGGCAGGCCAACCAGGGGGGTCTCGGAGAGTGCGAAAGATGCCATTGAGTTAAGGATCAGACCGTTGCCACGGTGCTGCTTGCCTACCAACCGCTGCTGAATTGCTTGCCAGGGATATCGCCAGAGCCCAAGGCTGCTGGGATGCTTGCGCCCCCACCCCAGCCTGAGCCAGGAAGACTTTCTTCCTAATCTCAGCTGTAGGAGGGAGCTGTGGTTACGCGGTAAGGAAGGCAAGGCACTCTGCACATGCTTAGCAGTGCTCTCTCCTCCTCAGTGTTTCAGACATTCTGAGACTGGCACTGGAAACAGCAACCATTTATTATTTATACCCTGCCCATCTGGCTGGGTTTCCCCAGTCACTCTGGGCGGCTGCCAACAGAATATTAAAAACATGATAAAACATTAAACATTAAAAACTTCCCTAAACAGGGCTACCTTCAGATGTCTTCTAAAAGTCAGATAGTTGTTTATTTTGCTTGACATCTGCTGGGAGGGCGTTCCACAGGGCAGGTGCCACCACCGAGAAGGCCCTTCACCTGGTTAAAGAAATCAGATCCCTTGTACAGTGGTACCTCGGGTTAAGTACTTAATTCGTTCCGGAGGTCCGTTCTTAACCTGAAACTGTTCTTAACCTGAAGCACCACTTTAGCTAATGGGGCCTCCTGCTGCCGCCGCGCCGCCAGAGTTTATCTTACAATGAATCCTGCAAGGTAGGTTGGGTTGACAGATAAGGGTGGTCGAGTCATCTTCATAAGTGTGTATGGACATTAACCTAGCCAGGCTAAAGATCATTCAGGACTTATGTGTGTACTGTCTTTGGTATTTTAATCTTGCCCATGTCCTGAGAAGACTCATGTGTGGTTGCTGAAACAGACTGCTACTCACACTGCAGTGTCTTAATAGTAGTAGAATCATAGACTCACAGAATCCTGAAGTTGGAAGGGGCCACAAGGGTCATCTAGTCCAACCCCCTGCCGTGCAGGAATTTTTTACCCAACGTGGGGCTCAAACCCACAAACCTGAGATTAAGACTCTCACACTCTGCCACCTGAGCTATCCAAAACCTTTAACAACTGGGGACCAGTTGACCTGTGAGGTTTCCTTGTCCTTCATGTGCCCACCAGTCTGTTTCGATCGCCACAACTGGACCTGTTACAGGTGGCATACAATATTCCTTCCGCATCTGCAAGAACTCGATCATTTTGCACCTCTAGAACTCCCTTCTGATTGAGATCAGACAGGCGCCGTCACTGAACTCTTTTCGGCCCCTCTGGAAACACTTTTGTTTAGACAAGCTCACGTAGACGTTTAAAATGCTAATGCAAGTTTTAATATTTTTTAGTCTACTGCTTTAACTTTCCCAAAGTCTTAAAATATGGTTGCTAATTTTGTTGATTAATCCTTTTTGTAAGCCACGGCGAGGTTCTCTCCGTTAACTCTTAAGTGGTACGTACAGCAGGAATTTCAGCTAAAGAATCCCTGACAGGTGTCCATCCAATCACTGCTTAAAAATCTCCAGTGAAGGAGAGTCCCCCGACTTCCGAGGAAGTCCATAAGAACATAAGAGGAGCCTGCCGGATCAGGCCAGTGGCCCATCAAGTCCGGCCTCCTGTTCTCAGATTGCCCAACCAGATGCCTTAATGGAAAGCCTGCAAGCAGGATCCGACCACCAAAGCTCTCTTCTCTCCTGCAGTTTCCAGGAACTAGGATCCAGAGGCATCGCTGCCTCTGGCTAGGAGCCCTCAATAACCCTCTTCTCCTCTGTGAATTTGTCTAATCCAAGTGTGTGGCCATCCCAGCCTCTTCCGTGAA